>CM059872.1:25470178-25864230 GCA_030490815.1 Acer saccharum | reverse complement strand
GGCCGTGGGCCCCCGGCCTGGAGCCCCTTCTGCTTCCCCCGTGTGGGCCCACTCCCCCCCCCCACAGCCTGGGTGACGTGGCACCACTGATTGGCCGAAAAATGCCTTCTCTCTCCTCCTATTTCTTCCCTCTCTCTCTCATTTTGAATTTTCAAGAAGAACATTTCAGTTTTTCCCGTCTAGAATTCTCTCCAATTTTTCCAAACTTCAAAACACCATATCTTCCTCATCCGGAGTCGGATTTGAGTGTTCAAGTTGGAGAGTGTTCGTATTTGAGTCCTCTAACATCTCCAAGTGTTTGGTAGCTGTTTGATCATGATTTCCAGTGGTTGACCACTGAATTCCGAACCAGCATCATAATCCGAGGTAATGGTCTCATCTTAGGGATTTCTTGTTATTTGACCTTCCAATGCTTGGGGTTTCTTCTTTCCATATCTATGTTATTGTTTTATAAAGCTATTTGAAAAGGTAGCTTGATTTCATTCCAATTGAAATTCAATTTATGGACTTATGTTGACTAGATTTCATGATTCTAGGTTTTACATTTGTTTGTGAGTTGTATTGTGATTAGAATGGCATCTTAGGTTGTTTGATACTTAATTGAATTAATTTTGGGTTAAAATGACTTTGAGATTTGATTTGGTCATTTGATTGAAGAAATCAAGGATTTGTGTATTTGTTTGTGATTTAGAATAAGGTTTTGATTGATGTAAATCTCAAAACCTTGCTCTTATTTTGTCTAGTATATTGATTGATTTAATCTCATATATCTAGACTTTGATTGTATATTGATAGCATCTTGAATTAGGACTTAATGAACATTTTGTGATTCAAGTGTTATATGGTGAATGAGACTTTGATATGTGTTAGGTGTTTCACATGCTTAGGTTTTCTATTCATGATTTTTGCATCTAGACTTGATTAGTGTTTTCACATGTTTAGGTCTATTTGTGCCATAGAATGTATTGATCACATGTTCTATGTTGAAATGAATATTGCATCATTTGCATTCACATGATCACACTAGGGTCCTTGTAAAAGGCATGAAGTCTTGGTTAAGTCGGGATTACTCGGATAGCCAAGCAAGAAGTCTTGCCTAGAGTCGGGATGACTCGTATAGTAAGCAGAAGTCATGGCTAGAGTCGGGAGGACTCGATAGTCATGCATGGGAGGCTCCCTATAGGCAAGCGTGCCTTGGATAGGGTTGGCTAACATATTGTAGGCCTAGGCGTATGTTAGACATAGACTCCCGATAGAGCGGGTACACGAGATGTGTATGCACTCTTGAGGAATTTCTAATCTACCATCGATGTTGTGTTGGTGTGTTGTCCAATATGGTGGTTCCGCATCATTGAGGGATTTCATACTTTCCAATAGGTTGGGTAGGCTTAGACTTCACTAGGTTGTGACTAAAGATTGGTCCTTTGTGAATGTTCATGTTTACTTTCCAATAATATAGTACCCAATGGTTGTAATTCAACCCGTGATGTTTCCTCCTTGGTGTTTTACCACGTTAAAAACCCTTGTGTTAATTCTTTCTATCTCTTCTCTATATTTTAATTGATATTTTATTGTCTTGATTCATATAATTTCACTTGTGATGTATTGTGAACCAAGTCTTTGTATAGTGTGATTAGTGTATTCATTCTATAGATCAATTTGTATCTTTGATTCTTTTGTATATTTATATTTGTTTAGTGACATTTTGCTCACTCTTGTAACACATTGAACATCTTATGAAATACAAGTTTATTTTGTTATGATTATTTGATATTTTACCTCACATGACTTGTTGATATACTTAGACATTTCTCTTATGATGTGTCATCTATTGTCTATGCATGTCTACCTTGGCTTATTGTGTTGTGTGTAAGGCTACCTTGAGGACACGGATGTTTGTTCAAGGGTTTGAAAAAAGGTGTAAAAACCTATTCACGCCCCCCCCCCCCCCCCCCCTGCATGTCTACCTTGGCTTATTGTGTGTGTGTAAGGCTACTTGAGGGACAAACGGATGTTTGTTCAAGGGTTTGAAAAAAGGTGTAAAAACCTATTCACCCACCCCCCCCCCCCCCCCCCCCCCCTCTAGGTATGCTTTAAGCAATTTAACCTCGTTTGTGTACATTCAAATTGGATTAATTAAGAAAGTGGACTTAAGGCAGGGGTGTGCATGATCCAATCCAATCCAATAGGATCCATTGGATTTGATTGGATTCAAAGAGGTGATTATATCAGATTGAATCCTAATTTCTAAAATCCATTAGATTGGATCGGATCTTGGATTTCCATGTGGAATCCCCTCGTTTCCACCAAATCTGCCTAAAATATTATGCCTATTTTTTATAGAATGATGATATTTACACCCCTCAAAAACTATATGTACAACCCCAAATTAGTATGTTTTTGAAATCCAATAGTATCCCGAGTAAAATTACCAAAAAAAACTACTAGTTTGTAAGTACAACCCACTAATAATTATTAATTAGTTTTCTATTTTAATCTTTTCTGAAAAATAAAAAAAGGTTTTTCTATTAATGATTAGATATTGACATATATGATATATCATAAAAAAAAAATTCTATTTTCTTAAACCCTCGATTTTCTTTTAAATACTAATTTCAAATATATTTCAATTTCTTTTAAGGAATACAAATGATTGCTAAATAGGAGAATGAATCAAATCATCTAAAATTGACTGTGAAAGTTTTAAATTAATTATTATTATTTCAAAATCAAAATCTCTCGACTTTAATTTTTTGTTATCAATGTAATGGTCAAAAACCCGCCTACAGCCCAACCATCAAGCCCACTAACAAAATGCCAAATATACGGCTCGAAACACTTATCAACGCATAAGCCCATATTGAACAGCCCAGAGTTTGGCCCGGCTCGGCCCACCAAGGCATCTAGTCAATCAAAACGTGGACAACGTTCACATAATGGCCTTGATCACACATTAATCACATGTCAAGTGTTGCACAATCTCAACGTCAAATAAGGCCATCATGACTCTTATTGCGAGATTCGTTAGAATCAAAATGGGTAATTAAGCGCTCGAGATCCACGGCCCTCATTTAAATGGGCTGAACGTTGAAAGGCTCAAGGCTTTCACTATAATATGAGACCCCTTCTCAGAGAAGAGGGATCTTTTTCACAACTCTCATACGCAAAAGCTCTGATATTCCTTGTTCAGCAAATATCGCTTCTCATTAATTGTTTTTCCTCCTGACATCAAGTGTGTCGACCCACTACTGCTCATTCGAGAGAGTCGAACCTAGCTTTGGTCAATCCTCAACGACCTAGTAAGTCCCTGGTTTTCCACTTGGGGCTCATCTATATTGAACCCAGAATATCTAGCCTCGAACCTGACTTTACTGCAAACTCACGGTTTGACCACTATCTTTTTTTTTTTTTTCAATATTATTTTTTAATCCTTTCCTTTGTATAATATCCTGACTTGAGCGTCGGAGAGTCCCCCTAAGGGAAACCCCCTCCTATGGCTCGCCACCACTCCGTTTTATCTTATTTCATAGGTTGCCAGTGCCCAGCTCAACAGTTCAAATAATTGTAGATCCGATCGACTACAATCATATCATTATTCTTCAATTTCATCAAACTTTTCACTTCCAATCAATTAGGATATGAACACAACCTTGCATCCCTACCACTTTCACAAACAGTAAATGGATCTCTAGTCGGAAAACCTCAAATCGTTGTGCTTTTGTGGACATAAAATAATCAATAAGAAATGGAGAGGTTGCTTGACATGACGAGAGAAAAAAAGAAGAAAAATAGAGTCTGATTTTGTGGAAGAAACATAAAAAAAAAAGCGAGGGAAGAGAAAGAACAGTGACATAATTAAAGATAATATAAAATTTCAAAAAATAAGTTTTAAATAACATATATATTTTTTTAAAAATTTGATGGATGTGATTACAAAATGGGTGTATATAAGTTTTTAAAGGGTTTCATTATCGCCACTCTTTTACATTAAACAATTGCTTTTATCCACATACTTCTAATGTGAGCCCATTGATAGCCTAACCCAATACAAATTAGTCACTTTTTAATGTTACATTCTTACATAAGGTCAATTTTTGTGAAAATGATTTACTTTTATTTATTTATTTTTAAACAAAGTTAAAAAAATACAACTAATGAAAATGCTTTACTTTGAGAAATGTTTCACTGTTGGGATTTAGACTTCCCACGAATGTACTTAATTTATTTGATTTGTGAGAATTCGTAGGAAAAATACGTCACGCGTGGAAGCGAGACTAAAATAGAGTTTAGTATAGTTTAAAATTTTTCCATAATTTGAACCTTAACCCTCTAATTAATTAAACATACATATATACTAAAGGTAGAATACCTTTTGTCGCGTGATCCGATTGACTTTGCGTCGATGGTAATCTGCAAGATCTTCCAATCCTATCACGACGTGAATCACCTAGGAGCGTGGTCTCCCTTTCTTTGAATTGCGTACTTGAGGATGGATTAACAAAACTTTTCATTCTGATCGTTAGTCACAATAAAATCCAAGAAAACTAGAAAGTATGTTCCGGTCACTTTTGAATTTAACAACCGTTAAGATTGAAACTCGCGTGAACCTAATTCAAAGTTGTGCACAAAGCCTTTTGATATTCAAGCTTACAAGTGCAGTATCAAAATTAGAACTCTCTTTCTTTTGTTTCTCTCTTGGCCGAATTTTAACACTTGTATATGGTATGAATTATTTTTCTAAGTGAAAGAAATAATTCACTTGTTGACGGTGAAATTTGGATTGCCACACACACAACAATTATATCAACTTAAAGTAAAACGAGAAAATAATCAATGCATGCAAGAAATAGATTTTACGTGGAAAACCCTTGAATGGGAAAAAACCACGGCGCCCTAGAGGGCAGAAAAATAGTACTAGTCTTATTGCTTCGTTACACACTTAGATCTCTCATACGATTGCTCTCTTCTCCCTCTCTCTAAGTTTTCGAACTCCTTCCTCGTGGGATAGATGGTTCTATTTATATCTGTCTAATTAGGGTTTCCCCTTGTTTTTAGCCGTGTTGGTAGTAGGTTTCCCTCTTTGATTCGTACTAGGATTCCCATGCTGTCACGGATCCGGATATGTTCTTTATCTCTTTTCTTCTTTATGTTTCCTTGTTGCCATGGGTCTTCTATAGGTTAGGATTTATTTCTGTGTTTCTGCCGAGTTGGTTCGGGCCCAGTATGCTGATGCAGCGAGTATCTTCGATCCTGGGTTTATCCTTTGGCGACCACGTCTCTACCTTTGGCGAGTATATATCTAGCTTTGGCGACCACACCTTTGACTTTATTGATTTGAGGTTTTTAACATTCTGACTTGCCACATTTTCTCCCTTGACCCGGTCAATGAGTGATGTGGCAATCATTTACTGACTCCCTTGGTGACGTGTCTGTTTGGCGAATTATACATACAATAATACCCCCATAAATACTTTAAGCCGGGCGAATGACTTGTTCTTTTTGCTTCGTTTGCCTCTGCGAGCAGTATTTTATCTATACCTTTGGGATTTTGGCGCATTTTGTAATTAACTCCCTCTTTTTTCTTTTCACCACGCGTTGCATTGATTGGTTGATTCCTTCGGTGCAAGCTTTTAATTTTAGTCACATAACTTCTGGCGCTTCCACTTACTTGACAGGTGAAGGGACATTCTGACTGCTTGGTGATCCCCGATACGCCACATGTCCATTACTTGGTGGTGACTATTGCGGCTGGTTACGATTTGCAAGACCGGGCAGTGAAGAATTCCGAGGCTGCCAGCAAAAGACACGCTGCTGGTTTGGCCAAGGAGGGAATTGCTAGCCCGGATGATGATGATCCCTCGAACGGCGAGGAAGCTGGTGATGTTTCTAGGGGAGGTGCTGAGTCGGGGCGACCCCCCGTGCATGCAGAGGTTGCTACGAATACTCATGTTGCGACTACTGCTGCGACTACCCTCAGCCGTAAAGGTAAGGAGAAAGTTGGTGCTTCAGGGGGGGTCAGTGACATCCCTAATTTTAACGCGGATGTCCTTGAGACTCCTCATGATCCTGCGAGTGATCTAGCCCCTAGAGCTGGTAGAGGTAAACACCCAGCTGAGAGTACACCTGATCATGCTGCTCGACCCCCTAAGCGGGCATCAAGGGTGGTGCAGTATGTCGTCTCTTCGGACGAGGAGGGTGCTGGTGAGCCAACTGTCGCCAAAACTCCCTCTATTCAAACGGATGTTCGCGAGGGTCCTGCTAAGGGGACTAATGCAGCGGTGCCTCCCCCCGAGTAGGTTAATGAATTGAATATCCCTGCTTCTACTCCGCCCCGAACAGCTTCTCCTCCAATGGCCATGGTCGAGTCAAATGTCTCTTCAGATCAGCCTAGACCGTCTGGTCAGCCAGAATCGGTTGATCGACCAAGACCATCGAAGCAACCTGCAACCTGGGACTTCTGCTTCTGGTTCGGTTTTTACCCATGAAGCCCCTCCTGCGGGACCAACTAGAGCCGATGAAGGGAACGTGTCTCTTTCAGATTTTTCGGCTATTGAAAAATAATTATGTGTACATTGGTGAAGGTTGGGAGCATGTTAAAGGCAAGTCCTGCAACAGAAAGATGGAATTTTTCTTCAACTGCCACTCTTTGGTAAGCTTTTCGCCACAAATCTCTATATTTTTTCATATACATTTCCTAATTCAGCTGTTTTTCTTTTCAGATGATGTCTAAGTTGGCTGAGAACTACAAGTATGGGAACAAAGCTTCCCGGGAGATTAAGCTCTTGCACAAACAGGCTTCTATTTTGGCTGCTAAGAAGCTTTTTGCTGAAGAATCCCATGCTCAACAGCTTGTTCAGCTAAGAGAGTCCTCAGATGGTCATCTGTCTGCTCAACTAACCGCCGAGGAAAAACTATCTGCTGCTGAGGAGGAGATTCGCTCGCTGAAGGAGCATTTGTCTGCTAGTCAAGAATCCTTCGCAGCACGTTTGGAGGCTAAGCGGGTGACTAAGGAGGCTAAGGAAAAAGCTGAGCATGAGGCGCTGGACTTGCGCAATCAGTTGTCTTCGCGTGAACTCATCTTTGATAACTTAAAGGCTGTGCTAGAGGTTGAAGCAGTTGATCGTTTCAAGAGATCCCCTGCCTACGATGCGCTTTTGCTGCGCGAGTTTGAACGAGGCATGAGGCAGTCGAAGAAGTTCTTCGCCATGAAGGATCATTCGAATGAAAAGGCTTTAAGGCGTTTCGACAAGTCTCTTCAACAGCATATGGCCAGCGGAGTGGGTTCAATTAAAGAGCAAATAAAACGATGGAAAGCCTACTGCCGTTATAACAGGACTGAGCCTCATCCTATGCATTTAGAAATCCCCAGCAAGCGTGCCTTCAATACTTACTATTTGGGTCAGAAGGGCAGCTTTTCTGGTTCTGGTGCTGAACCCGACTTGGGTCCTGTCGCTGGAAGGGATTATGGGCTTTTTATGCCGGATGGGGATGAAGAAGTCACCTGGCCATCTGAAGAGGAGATCGAAGATGAGGAAGACAGCGAGGGCCCTCCTGCAGCTAGTTGAGTTTTAGGTCTTTACAGACTGTCTTAAGATTGTAAATTTTTATATCTTTTTGCACCTTCATTCGTAACTCTTTAATTGTAAATGACTTTTTTATTTTATTAAGTTATAAACTCTTTTGTTTTTGTTCAGCTGCCTTTGCTGAGTTTTTGGCTTACTCAGTATTTCACCAAGTTTTTGGCATGCTTTATAGCTTTATTCGGCTGCCATTGCTGCGTTTTGGCGTACTCAGTGTTTGTCAGGACGTATCCGACCATACACCAAGTTTTTAACATGTTATTTGTTTGTTCAGCTGCCATTGTTGAGTTTCAGCATCTTATTGGGATGTCTCCATCTTGCTTTTTGCTCATCTTTTTTGTTTTCAGCTGACTTTCTCGTCTCTCTAGGTATTTTATTTTCCCCACCGATTTTTATAACTTGAGATTTTATTTTTTCTCCCCAGTTATCATTGCTGCGAGTATGAAACTTGTCTTTATGCGATGGTAGTGATGTACGATGGCGAATGCCCTTTGTGACTGGCAAGTGAAATCGTGAATTTTCAGTAATAAATTACTCTTTATTGAATGCTTCCTGCAAATTTTGTTAACATAGTCACAGAAAAAAAAAAAGGTTTAAAATAAATCCTAAAAGCAACGAAAAAGTCAAAGGTAATATATCTTCAAGTACTGCGCATTGCATGGACGAGGTAGTTCACCTAAACCCTCTTGAGTAATGTGATATGCCCCGTGACCAACTATGCCTGTGATTTGATAAGGCCCCTCCCATTTGTCTGCGAGTTATCCTGCAGCTTTGTCTCTTGTTCCTAGGTTCACCCTTTTCAGCACTAAGTTGCCAAGCGAGAACCTTCTTTCACGCACATGTGAGTTGTAATATCTGGCTACCCTCTGTTGGTACGCAGTATTTCTTATTTGTGCGCGCTCTCTTCTTTCTTTTAATTCATCCAGACTACATTTTAGCATATCAATGTTAAGTTCTGGTTGAAAGAGTTGTACCCTTGGTGAAGAGAAAGATGTTTCCACGGGAATGACAGATTCAGCTCCATAGGCCATGGAATATGGGGTCTCACCTGTTGAACCCCTTTCTATGGTTCGATATGCCCAAAGTACCTGTGGTAATTTATCTGCCCAGCTACCTTTTTTCACCGCCAACTTAGCTTTCAGGTTGTGTTTAATGATCTTGTTCACTGTTTCAGTCTGGCCATTTGTCTGCGGATGTGCTAGGGAGGCGTAGTAGTTGTTGATGCTGTACTTGTCACATAGCTCCCTGAATTTCTTACCATCGAATTGGGTCCCATTGTCCGTGATGATGGTGTTTGGTATCCCAAATCTGTACAGGATATTTTTCTTCACAAAGCCTATCGTGTTTGTTTCTGTTATATGTACCAATGGTTCGGCTTCTACCCACTTCGTAAAATAATCCACGGCTACTATAGCGTGCTTCGCTCCTCCAGTTGCTGTTGGCATTGGGCCGATCAAGTCAATTCCCCATATGGCGAATGGCCAAGGCGAGGTAATACTCTGCAAGAGTTCAGGTGGTTGGCGAATGTTATTGGCAATTTTTTGACACGCCTCACATATCGCTGCCACTCTTTTGGCATCGGCGAATAATGTTGGCCAGTAAAAACCCTGCCTTAATGTTTTGTGGGCTAGGCTGACACCCCCAGCGTGATTCCCACAATTTCCACTATGTATGCTTCTTAGGATACCTTCTGCTTCTTCAGGCCCAACACATCTCTGCAGTGCCCTTGAGTACCCCCTTTTGTACAGTTCTCCATTGAGTACTGAATATCTCGTAGCTCTGTACTTCAATCGTTTTGCTTCTAATGGGTCACTTGGGAGTACATCATTGACGAGGTACTCTTTGATTGGTGTGATCCAGCTATCTCTCTCGCCAAAGACTACCCCAACTTCTTTTGATTTGAATATACTCGGCTGCCGTAGGCGGATCATAGAGATAGTTTTGGGCCAGATGTTGATTGTGGCGGATGCCGACTTGGCCAAGGCATCATCCTTCTCATTTTCTTCTCTAAGGACATGAACAATTATGTATTTTTTAAATCTTTCTAATAGCTCCTTTGCTAATTCCAGGTAGGTGATCATGCTTTTATCTCTCGCCTGGTATTCATCTAACACCTGATTGACAACAACTTGAGAGTCGCTGAAAATTTCCACCTCATATGCTCCTAGGACTATGCAAACTTTTAAACCTGTTATGAGTGCCTCGTATTCAGCTTGATTGTTAGTAGCTTTGAAGTCAAAACGCAAGGCACATTCGACTGAATCTCCTTCCGGGGTTGACACCATTACCCCTGCCCCGCTGCCGTGCGTGTTTGACGACCCGTCAATGCGGAGTTGTCATTTGAATACTTTCTTATTTCGCTCCACCATCATTCTCGCTACCTCTATGCTTGGCTCGGTGAACTCTGCTACAAAGTCTGCCACCGCTTGGGCTTTAATTGCTGTCCTTGGAAGATACTCTACATCGAATTCACTTAACTCGATTGCCCACTTCGTTAATCGACCAGATACTTCTGGTTTCTGTAGAATTAATTTCAGTGGGCAGTTGGTGTATACTCCGATTTTATGAGCCTGGAAATATGGCCTTAACTTCCTTGCTGCTGTTATTAGAGCGAGTGCCATTTTTTCGACCGGCGAGTACCTAGTTTCGGCTGGTAACAGTGCTTTGCTGGTGTAGTATATTGGTTTCTGGATCCCCTCTTCCTGTCTTACCAGTATGGAACTTGTGGCTGCTTCAGAGACGGACAGGTACATATACAGTGTTTCTCCCGTTTCTGGTTTTGATAGCAGCGATGCCTGCCCAAGGTACTCTTTCAAGGCCTGGAAAGCTCTTTCACAATCCTCATTCCACTCGACTCCCTTTCCTTTCTTTAGAGCTTTGAAAAATGGTAGGCATCGGTCTGTTGATTTAGCTATGAACCTGCTCAGTGATGCCAGGCACCCCGTGAGTCTTTGGACGTCCTTCAAAGTTCTTGGCGAAACCATTTTTGCTAATGCTTGGATTTTTTCAGGGTTCACCTCTATTCCTCTTTGATGTACTTGATATCCGAGAAATCTTCTAGAAGGTACGCCGAATACGCATTTTACTGGATTCAACTTCATTCCATACCTAACCAACATATCGAATGTCTCCCTCAGGTCATCTGTATGTCTGTCTGCTGTGATGTTTTTTGTCAGCATATCATCAACGTAAACCTCTATATTTCTTCCTATTTGCCTGGCGAACATTTTGTTGACCAGGCGCTGGTAAGTTGCTCCAGCGTTCTTCAGGCCGAATGGCATGACTGTGTAACAGTATAACCCTTGGTCGGTGGTGAACGCTGTCTTCTCCTCATCTGGCTTGTGCATCTTTATCTGGTTATATCCTGAATATGCATCCATGAAGCTCAACGTCTCATGTCCAGCTATTGCATCGACTAACTGGTCAATTCTTGGTAGCAGGAAGCTATCCTTGGGGCAGGCCTTGTTCAGATCGGTGAAGTCGACGCACATCCTGCATTGGTTGTTTTTCTTCTTTTTCACTAGAACTACATTCGCCACCCATTCCAGGTACTTGACTTCTCTAATTGATCTTGCGGCGAGCAACTTTGACACCTCCTCTTTTATTGCTGCACTTCTTTCTAGGTTAAAGCTTCTCCTTTTTTGCACAACCGGTTTGCATTTTTCATTCACAGCCAGGTTGTGTGAAATCACGCTTCTATCAATTCCCGGCATGTCTTCATGGCACCAAGCGAAAATCTCCTTGTATTCTCTCAACAAGTTTGTCACATCTCTCTTAACTCGTTCAGTCAGCCTTGCTCCGATCTTGATTGTTTTGTCCGGTTCTGCTTCGTTTAAAACAATCGACTCAGTTGGCTTTTCTTTTTCTCTGCTCGTTTTGTCCCTTGGGTCCAGTTCAAAGGTTTCCGGATTATCTTCCTGCACTTCCTTGTCTACTTCGAATATGCTCAAGGTCTCCATCCCTGTCTTATCTTTGAAGATTGATAAGTTGGCGCGGTGAGCCATCTCCTGTGACCTTTTCAATTCTCCGACACCAAATTCTATAGGTAACTTTATTTTCAACGCGTGGGTTGAAGTAACAGCTCGAGCTTTGTTAAGAAACGGTCGGCCAAGCAAAGCGTTATAAGGCCAATTATGGATGTCGACTACAACAAAGTCCAACAGGATTGTTCACCAGCATGGTGCTGTACCAAACCTTACCGGAAGCTTCACAGTTCCCAATGATCTCACTTATGTACCCCCGAAACCTTTCAATGGCACATGAAATGGTTCAAGATCTTTTCTGTCCAGCCGCAACTCATCGTATACCTTGGCACTTAAAATATCAGCTGAACTCCCATTGTCAATCATTACCCGAAGGACATCTCTGTGGGCTATTCGAACTCCCACTACGATTGCATCATTAGGCTTTGCATCAATTCCGTCCGAGTCTTCTGCTGTAAACATTATGGGATCATGTCCTTCTCTTCCTTTCTTGGGGTTTCTTTGCACAAAATTAATCTCCATGCTTCTGCTTTCATACATTACTTCTCGGACTTCTGACATCCTTTCTTGATTGCTTCTCCTAGTATGGGGCCCGCCAAAAATGGTGTTTATAGTGGCGTTAGGGCTGTTTCTCCTTGGACTCTTCCTTTCCTGCCTGTTTCCTTGGCGGCTGTCCTGGTGACCACCGTGCTTGTCCCCTTTCAAAGCAAAGTCCTTCAGGTGCCCATCTCTGATCAAGCTTTTAATGTGATCGCGCAGCTGGAAACATTTTGAAGTTTCATGCCCATGGTCTTTGTGAAATCGGCAGTACTTAGTTGTATCTCTCCTGGCATTTGCTAATTACTACCGAGGGTATTTAGCGAGTCCTTTGTCTTCTACCACAGAAAGTATCTCCTCCTGATCGCCAGTTAAAGGGGTGTGATGGTTGTACTTTCCTCGAAACCTATTGGCTCGAGCGTTTCCTCTGCTTTCTCTTGGATGTCCCTTTTGGCCTTTCTCGTCTCTCTAGAGATCACGTGACTGCGTCTTTTTGTCATCCTTATGGTCCGATTTTGAGTCAGGCTTGTGTCCATGTACAAAGCTACCCCCTTGCGCTACTTCTTCTTCTTCTGCCAGTGCATAGTCGCCAGCTATTTCCATCATCTCCTCATAAGTTTTGGGTCTATCTCTTCGCAGGTCAAAGGATAATCGCCCACTTTGTAACCCATTGGTGAAAGCGGCGATCACAGCTACATTACTGGCATCCTCAATTTAAGCAACCTCCTTCCCGAATCTTGCTAGATACTTCTTGATTGACTCATTACGCTCCTACTTCAAGTTTGATAGATGAGCGAGTGACTTTCTTCTCTGGACACTCCCCATGAATTGCCTTATGAATGCTTTGTTGAGGTTTGAGAAATTGCTTATACTTCCGGGTGGAAGTCTTCCAAACCACCTGGAGGCGAGGTCGCCGAATGTTTACGGGAAGGTGAGGCACAACAGCTCGTCATTGGATGAGTACTGGGCCATAATATTACGGAATCGGTGAACATGCTCCTTCGGATCCCTGTTCTCTTTATGCTGCTCAATGGTTGGCATTCTAAATCTGTCTGGAAATTGGGTGCGAGCAATATTTTCAACGAATGGGCTATCTGACTCATCATTCGAAGATACGTTACGACCATACCTTCGTGCCATCGCTAAACCTTTTCTTGATAGCTTTTGTAGGGTGACATCTCGCTGACCAATTGGTTCTCCTGCTGGATCGAGTCTGCTCTTGATTGTCATTCTCCCATGGTTGCCTCTATCATCCGGGCTCCTTAGATCTTCTGTGCTCTCGGATCTTCTTCGCCGTGCTCTTTTGGATCGTAATTTCCTTCGTGGACGAGGACTCTTATCTTCGGACGAGATAGAACGGTGTCTCCACCAGTTCCGTTGATATGTGTCACTGGAATTGACCCCATGTGTTTATGCCTGGTCTCGCTCCCCCCTAGATTCTTCATTCATCACATATTTTCCCTTCCTTTGTTTTCTCCCTTCGAAATCCTCAAGGTGGTCCTGAGGAGTCTCCTCAGTGGATTGTCTTGCTTGAGCATCAGGGGTTGTAATGTGAACTTCCGATCGTAGCCTTCCGGGTGGATGGATTCCAGGAGTGGTTAACTCGTAAGGAGAAGAAGCTCCCAACCCTATGGGCAGCGAAAGCCCTATTTTGCTAGCCTCGCTGATTAAGTTTACCAATGCAGTTTGGAAGTGCTGCAGAACCCCGGGGTCGGCTGCCTTAGTTTCTGGCGTTGCCGTCGATTGTTCCCCGATCGCCACCGCCCTATCTCCTGTCGGCGCAGTTGGTTCAACAATTAGATCTCTACTGGAGTTACCATCTCTGTCACTGTCGTTGTTCATATTCTTCAATTTGCAAGGGTTCCTCGAAGTTTCTGTTCAAAGCCCCCTCCTTCTAGCACCAATTGTTGATGATGAAATTTGGATTGCCACACACACAACAATTATATCAACTTAAAGTAAAACGAGAAAATAATCAATGCATGCAAGAGACAGATTTTTATGTGGAAACCCTTGAATGGGAAAAAACCACGACGCCCTAGAGTGCAGAAAAATAGTACTAGTCTTATTGCTTCGTTACACACTCAGATCTCTCATACGATTGCTCTCTTCTCCCTCTCTCTAAGTTTTCGAACCCTTTCCTCATGGGATAGATGGCTCTATATATATCTGTCTAATTAGGGTTTCCCCTTGTTTTTAGCCGTGTTGGTAGTAGGTTTCCCTCTTTAATTCGTACTAGGATTCCTATGCTGTCACGGATCCGGATATGTTCTTTATCTCTTTTCTTCTTTATGTTTCCTTGTTGCAATAGGTCTTCTAAAGGTTAGGATTTATTTCTGTGTTTCTGCCGAGTTGGTTCGGGCCCAGTATGCTGATGCAGCGAGTATCTTCGATCCTGGGTTTATCCTTTGGCGACCACATCTCTACCTTTGGCGAGTATATATCTAGCTTTGGCGACCACACATTTGACTTTATTGATTTGAGGTTTTTAACATTCTGACTTGCCACATTTTCTCCCTTGACCCGGTCAATAAGTGATGTGGCAATCGTTTACTGACTCCCTTGGTGACGTGTCTGTTTGGCGAATTTATATATACAACATCACTCAAGCTAGAAGAAGAAGAAGTGGGTTGGCCGAAATCTATCCTATGTATTATATGGGGTGACCGAATTTTACTTCTTTTATATGGTATGAATTTTTTTCTAAGTGAAATAAATAATTCACTCAAGCTAGAAGAAGAAGAAGTGGGTTGGCCGAAATCTATCCTATGCATTATATAGGGTGGCCGAATTTTACTTCTTTTTCTTTTAGGGTTGCCGAATTCAACTTGTGTAGTAATTTAGGGTTGGCTGAATTCTCTCCTATAGAGGATTTGTGCTTTACCCTTGAAACTAATTATAGCACGGTGTGTATAAAACTATCTAGAGGGGGGGTGAATAGATTTTACGCTTTTTACCCAATTTTCGTTTTTAGTCAAATTTACGAAAATGCCCCAAACTAGACAATATAATAATCAAGTGTAATATGGTGCGGAAATATAAACGACACTTGATTTTTACGTGGAAACCCTCACGGGAAAAACCACGGGCTGGTAAGTGCGCCACACTCGAACCTCGAATCCACTAATTGTGATAACGTATACAACCTAATCCAGGTTTGACGGCCTAATCCCGGCCAATATCCCGCTACCACTACCCGCAGGCCTGTAAAAGTGGACCTAGTCCAATTTGCTCATGTGACCACCTAATCCCGATGTCCGACCTAATCCCGGTCTATCACACAAGACTTACAATCTCCTAAGAGATCAAACAACTCTATGTGAATATGCAATGATATCCAAATATTGCAATAAGAGCTAGGGTACTCTAAATGCTTACCTAGGATTATAAGATGACAATATAATCAATCATAGATATCACATGTAGCTATATGACATGGCATATAACTTTAGCTAAGTAAAGGATAACCAATCCTAGATACAAAGCTATCACAAACAACACTCAATCAATACATCACAAATAATCTCTTTTCTTGTATTTAGCATATGATCTAAAACATACAAGTAATTTAAAAGAGATGGCTTGGTATTTAAAATACTAAAATAAGATGAAATTAATCAAAATCTTACCAAGCAAGTTGTGATGATGCAAACCCATACATGGATGCACTCTATATAGACATAGGAGATGCAATATGAAATTTGATGCAAAAGGGGTTTGATTTGAGTGGTTAAAGGTGAATTCCTGATTTGATTTTCTCTCAAAATCTAACTTTGAAGTTTAGGGTTCTTAAGAGTCAAGAACTTGTTCAGATAATGAGAAAGTGTGATATTTATAAACATCAAGAATAGGGCAAGTGAAAAGACAATTTTGCCCCTGAATCACACTATCGCGGTTGCTCTGTGGCTCGACTGCCGCGGTTGCAAAAACCGCGGCACTGAAACCGCGGCGGGCGTCACAACACAAAGCTTGATTTTCAAGCGACTCAAAACATGACCAAACGACATCGAAACCTTTCATATAATATACCGTTGGAAAGGTATGGAAGTCTACTTTCTACTCCAATTAACAAAACATGATTTGGATAACTGTAGAAAAAGTTATGGTCATTTGAGTGACCAAAGGTCAGATTCGGATAACAGCTGTGATGCCCTATTTTAGTGGTCACTTTGGAAATTTCAAAACCAATCCAAACGGTCATGAAATATTACGAATAATATACCGTTGGAAAGGTATGGGTGTCTAGTTTGTACAAAAATTTTCAAAACTCATTTTGAAGCTTTGTGTAAAAAGCTATGGTCACACGACCATGCAAAGGTCAGTTTTGAAAACACTTAAAACATTGAAATCCAATCTTTTGAAACTAGACACCTTACTCCAATCAACCCAACCAAACTAAAGCTACCACTTATCCAAGAGAAGAATGAGATCTTCTCAAGTGGTCAACCATCGCGCTAAGATAAGCACACCATTGTGCAAGCGCGGACGTTTCCGATCACACAAATGGAAACGAATTACACCACACTTAAGACTAATCATGAAGTGCAAGTGTGGGTATTGAATGCATCATAATGCCTATCATGTCATGGCATTTCATAGAACAAGATGCAATCAATTAAATGTAATAAGAGATATTAAATAAATCAATAAAGCACAATGCACATAAAATATAAACACAACATTCAAGAATAAAAGTTATGCATGTTTTGTGTGTGTGCAACTATATCTCTTCAAGATAATGTAAGCACTAGATATATACCTTTGGTGCTTGTCCTTTTGAGGTCTTGGAAAGGGTCTTGATCTTTGTTATAGGTAAAAATAGTCGTGATAGACACGTCATCACCATGGAAGGCCAGGTCAGCAGAGGTCAAGATAAGTCAACTTATGGAGTAGGAACCTTCACGATAACTTACTCGGAAAAGAGGATAAGTAGTCCGACCACAAACAAAGATGATCAGCTTGAACAGCAGATCGGATTCGGGCACACTCGGGCACACTCGGGCATACTCGCTCGGGAAACAATAAAACAGTCGCCAACACTTGCAATTAACAGCCAGCAGATCCACGATAAGCAACGATGTGGACCATAAGAGGTAAAAAAGGAAACAAGCAGTTCTCCCGTGAATAAAGGAGAGAGAATCCCACTCAGAATTGGATACAGCCGAAAAAGGGAAGCACAATCTAAATAGGACTAGGAAACCGCTTGAGACTTGGGGGCCACAACACTAAACCCTAGCGGTCATCTTAAAACCCTAGATGCAACATGTATAAATACCCCCCCTATTCATAGACAGGGGTACGCGAGAAGTAGAATAGGAGAGAGAGAGAGTCGTATTGAAAAGCTTGTAATCATTCTTTATCATTCTTCATCTTGTAATCGTGATTCATAGTGGATTTGGCTTTGTTGCTAGAGGCAACGATCCCGTGGATGTTTCTCCGATCTTTTGGAGTTTTACCACGTAAATCACCTGTTATTTCTTTACAATCTTTGACCATACTCAAATATAAACTGCAGTAATTCAAAAACGAATCATTGACTTGGTGATCACCAAAAATCACCGTCAACAATCTTCAACTAATCACCTAGACTACCCTTACAACCAAACCCCAACTTGTGGTTTGACCACGAAATAAGCCAATCAATAAAAGGGAATCCTTACAACCCTAATTACTATCAACCTTAGAATCCTAACCCTAATACAACTCATAAGTGTTTAATCCTATTATGAGTTATTAAAAGACTTCCTTATTTGATTAAATAAATAAACTTTATTATTTATCTTCTTACCAAATAAGTCTTTTATCTTTAATATACTACTACCAATATTATAACTCTATAAAACATATTTCCTGATCAGAAAAAGATTTTGATTCTCAATTAAATGATTAACTAATAAATTAATTAATTTCCATTTAATCAATCAATAAAATAAAATAATATTTTAGACTATAATTTTAGTCTTGCCTCCCACACCATATAAATGGGATTAATATTATTTTCTTATTTTATTTAATCCATTAGACTATTAATTAAAAAGCCCACATGTGAACCAGACCCATTCTTACTAAAAGAAACAAGCCCACATGCCTTTCATTAATATATTAATATAATTGATCAGTCCATTAAATAAATAATGTGCAAATTATATTCTTAATATATTAAATACAATTCTAGATGGACCCATAAATTGGTCCGGTAGAATATATCAAGTGATCCATGCAAGTCCGTGTGGATTGGGGATGTTGGCGGGCTATCTGAATTTAAGTTTCAATAGATATAACCTAATCACAATCAACAAATGATTCACTTAGGTCCGATCTATTAATTTTAACTCATTCCACTAAAGAGCTAAAATTGAACTCTTAAATAAAGATAGAATAAGTAAATATTTCTCATTCGTACCCTAGACAATCTTATTGGAGATGGTGTATCCTCGTGAAGAATATCAATAATCGCCAAGAGCTCATAGACCGCCTATAGCTCTCCAAGTTACCATATTTACTCATATGACCACATTTTGAACTTGGATATTTTGACTTGTCTAGAAGTCATGTTTCAATAGACTCTATCGAAAACTTAACGTTAAGATTCAATATCCAATACCTCAAAACATCCATATGATGATATTCTACTCTCATTCAATAAATGGAGCCACGATGTCCATATTTATAAATGAAGTCCTCTATCGATTAACAAATGAATATCACCAAACTATCGAGGATAAACTATGCTATATAATCGTACTCATTGATAACTCAAATGATACCACTTGCAACCATAAGTCCATCATTTATCTCAGGATTAAAATAGACTCTCCGATTGTCTTGATAATGAAAAGACTATTATCTATTGACGATTCTAGATAAAGCTTTTCATTGTGATCCAGTTCAATGCACCCAGTGCACTAGATTCTTTTACTCGAAGACCCTCCGATGATTTCAGACTCATCATAACTCATTTGATCCCACTCAAATGCTAGCAAAAGAATTCTACAACTTTAACAAGATAAAGGTGCCCAACCTTTAACTTAAGTTGTGAACATTATTCAAGACTAACTAAAGAATTGTGTCTACCTCATACATATCCAAATGTACGAACAATTCTTCTTTTCTCATAGTCTTTAGACCTTATGATTATTTACTTTGACAATTATAATATTAAACTATAAATGCTATAAGATTTGTTAAACCAGAAATCACTTTATTAATATGAAAAGATTATTAATTACAATATTACACTCTTGCTATTGAGCATAATCCTAACAATTACAGCTGACGTTTAATGTTTATAAACCTTTTGAACTATATAAAGTTATGTTATGTATTTTTTTTTTTTTCTTTTTTTATGTTAGTTTATTTGAATTGATTAGTTTTTTTCTAAACTAATTTTTTGATTGGGTTCAAAAATTAAATAGCACTTTTTAGGGGAGGGCTTATGCAAATAGCACCACTTTAATAAGTGTTGTTTTAATAGCACCAAAATAGGTGATGAGACCAAAATACCCCCACTCTTTTCCTTTTATTTTTTTTCTCGAAAATTCGAGACTTATTTGCAGTTTCGAAACTTATTCATGATTTTTTCGAGACTTATTCATGCGTTTTCGAGACTTATTCATACGTTTCGAGACTTAATTCAAGTTTGTTCGAGACTTATTCTGTTCGACCTCCATCAATGGTGACAGTGACGATCCGACGACGGTGCCGGTTGACTCTGGAAATAATTGGATCTGGAAGATTGAACAATGCCGAGTTCGTTGGTGCCATCGGTTTCGTCAGATTCGCGATGGATCGTCATAAATCGGACGATGAAGATTCGCGATGGTTTGGGTTTTGATTCGTTTCTCTCTCTACATAACTCGAAAATGAAAACGAACACTTCGGTTACAATTATTGGCACTCGACGAATGTTTTCCCGGTGGTCCGATGGTTTTGCTAGTCAACTCACCGGTCGGCGGTGGCACTTCCATTGAAGCTCCTTCAATGGAGGTTTTGGAAAAAGGAAGAAGAAGGTGAAGGACACACAAGAGAAAAGAAAAGAAGCTGGGGGGTATTTTTGTCCAAATTCCATTTTTGGTGCTATTAAAACAAGAGTTATTAAAGTTTGATAGTTGTACAATTCAAAATTTAAAAAGTGCTATATACCCCTATTTCCTCTTTTGTGATTTTATTAATTTTAGGAACATTATAATTTTTATATATTAAAAACGGCTTCATATTAATTCAATCCATCATATCATATCGGATAGGATCATATCAGATTTAAGTATTTTATAATTGAATCGGATCGGATTGAATTCCGCTATAAAATTGGATCGGATTGGATCTTGGATCATAACAAATCCATTGGATCTGATCCGCCTCATACTTTTACTTAAGGTCATTTAATTAGATTCTTTTTAGAAAAGGGAAAATTGCACTAACACCCTAGGGTTTAGTTAATATTACACACAACAGCAATTCTTGTTAAAATTTTACAAACCTTTTCTTAATTTCGTTGGACTGACATCCATGCCCTTATTTCTATTAAAGCTCAATATCAATTGATGTGATATTGCAAAAATTACCGTAATATGACAAGACAAGGTTGATACATCGAATTGAAACAATTTTAAGAATTTATCTATATTATTGACCGTAAGTCAACAAGTTAGTTAATGAAATCTGAAGGAGATTTTTACAATTTTGACAAAAGTTTCCACTGCATGCAATATTAATAAAACTTGAGCGAATTTGTGCAATTTTCCCTTAATAATAATAATAAAAAAAATCCAACTTGAATGCCACGTATTACCTAAAATAAACGGAAGATGAAAGAAGAACAAGCGGCTTTTGAAAAAATATCTAAGGCGCCCCTGGTTTGCAAATACAATGCATCCTTGCATTGAAAGTCAAAAATGTCATTATCGAACATTTGTTATTTTCTCTCTCCATATCACTAGTCACTATTCACACCATAAATACTTAAATACTGACACAGGTACTCCTTTTCTCACATCAAATGTTCTAGTGTTTTTATCATAATCCATTATCCAGTATCACCATCATCATCAACATGTCAACAGCTGGTCAGGTCATTCGTTGCAAAGGTAAATCTTACACTACTCACTCTGTTTGATGATCATTCTTGATTTTTTGGCTTCTTTGATTCTGATTTTGGATTTTTTTTTTTTGTTTTTTTTTTGTTTTTTGGGGGGGTGGGTATGTTGGATTCTCAGCATATGGATCTCCATTTTGCATGTAGTAGGGTTCGATCCTTTTTAGTTTGATTATATATTACTAAAGAAATTAATGTATGGTAGCCTAATTATAACATGAGTAGGTTCTTTAATTTGATTATGGATTTCCGTGAAAATATTTGTGTGATTTATGTGGCTAATTGCATGTTTGGGTTGTAGCTGCGGTGGCATGGGAGGCCGCGAAGCCACTGGTTATTGAAGAAGTGGAGGTGGCGCCACCACAGAAGAATGAAGTTCGTTTGAAGATCCTCTTCACTTCATTATGCCACACTGATGTTTACTTCTGGGAAGCCAAGGTAAACAACTAACAACTAATTTGTGTCACATTCCAACTCATTTGTATCAAATTGTCTATAATATTGATATGATTACTATTAAATTTCCATTCTTGGTATGTTTTTTGTTTTTGTTGTTGTTGTTATTGTTGTTGTTTTGTTATATTTTTTTTCAACGTCAGATTCATTACATCTTCTTCTTAAGCTTCACATGTGGGTTCACTTGTGGGTTCGCTAACAGTTACTTTACCTTGCAGGGACAAACACCTGTATTTCCTCGCATATTTGGTCATGAAGCTGGAGGGTATGTGCATTTCTAAATGATTGAAGAGAATTTTATACAATTATACAGTAGAATTAGTAGAAAACAAAGTTTCAATTTATTGTTATTATTATTTTTGTTTATAAGTAAACACTGGTTTGTAAATTTTCTTTCTATGTCGAAATTTGATTCAACCTTCAGTGTCAAGGATTTGGTGAATTTTGAGATTGAGTTTCGTTTTTCTTGGTATTGGTATTTAGGATTGTGGAGAGTGTAGGGGAGGGAGTAACTGATCTCCAACCAGGAGACCATGTCCTTCCAGTGTTCACTGGAGAGTGCAAGGAGTGTCGCCATTGTAAGTCAGAGGAGAGCAACATGTGTGACCTCCTCAGAATCAACACTGACAGGGGTGTTATGCTTAATGATGGTCAGACAAGATTCTCTATCAATGGGAAGCCCATTTACCATTTTGTCGGCACTTCCACCTTCAGCGAATACACTGTTGTCCATGTTGGTTGTGTTGTCAAGATCAACCCTGCTGCTCCTCTGGACAAAGTTTGTTTACTTAGCTGTGGAATCTCGACAGGTTTGGAAAAATTCCTATCTCTTAAAGACACAATAGTACTAGCAATGTCACAACTTTCTAATTTCTATTGATCCATTTGACATTTTCTTGAAGGTCTTGGTGCTACATTGAATGTTGCGAAACCAACGAAGGGCCAGTCTGTTGCTATTTTTGGATTGGGTGCTGTTGGCCTAGCTGTAAGTTGCTTTCGTAATCACTTCATCTCCAACTTTATAAGGCTAACCAGACTGTGATGAGTTATTCTTATGCATTTTTCAACTAAATTTTAGGCTGCTGAAGGGGCAAGGCTAGCGGGGGCCTCAAGGATCATTGGAGTTGATTTGAATCCCAGCAGATTCAATGAAGGTAGAGTCAGTTTATATCTATGTATATACAACTAGATTCAACCCTCTGTTGATTTGTTCTGTTTTGTGACATCCATATGTAACTGGCTATTATGAATTATTGTTTACTTATCTATGGAGGTTCAAAATGAAGATGTATATTTTGTTTCATATCTAATTAACATGAATTTCTATCTACTTATTGATGAAGTCTTTTGTTCTTGTTGTTTCAGCCAAGAAGTTTGGTTGTACAGAGTTTGTGAATCCAAAAGATCACAACAGACCTGTTCAGGAGGTTGGTTCCAAGACCCTTCGAATTTATTTATTCATGCTATAGATGAAGATATCTGGCCTGTTGTGTAGTAAATATATACTAGATTGCTAAAACAAATCACAATTGCCCGAATAAATTTGACTTTGGTTACTTGTTTAACAGAGATTGATATATGCTTTTAATGATCAGGTGATTGCTGAGATGACCGATGGAGGGGTGGATCGGAGTGTTGAATGTACTGGAAGCATACAGGCCATGATCTCAGCGTTTGAATGCGTCCATGATGTAATTACCATTATCATCACAATTCACATCTTCTGTTTACTTTTTGTAAGAATAATCAATCTTGAATTCTGTTTTCTTCTCAGGGCTGGGGTGTTGCTGTACTTGTTGGCGTGCCAAACAAAGATGATGCATTCAAAACTCATCCAATGAACCTGCTTAATGAGAGGACTCTTAAGGGTACTTTTTTCGGCAACTACAAACCTCGCACTGATCTTCCTGCTGTTGTGGAGAAATATATGAATAAGGTAACATTATTTCTTGAAGCAAAGCAATTACGAGCTGTTTGCCAAACCAAAAACATTCAATATGAATAAGTGTGTTGATGACATTGCAGGAGCTGGAGCTGGAGAAATTTATAACTCACAGTGTACCTTTCTCTGAAATCAACAAGGCATTTGAATACATGCTGCAAGGAGAGAGCCTGAGGTGCATCATTCGCATGGAGGGTTAGAGATGTGTGTATGTTGAGATTGCTTCTAATAATTACTGAGTTTTTCTTTGGTATCTTATTACCCTGGGAATATAAAGTTATCTTCAGATATGGATTTGCATTACGGTCTGTGTATTTATTCCGTAATGATAATAAGAGAACATTTTGGCGCTTTTGTTTCTTTCAAGTTTCTTTTGTAATATGTTATGTATTTATCCGGTAATGATAATAAGAGAATATTTTGGAACACTTGTTTCTTTCAAGTTTCTTTCGGATGCTAAGAATCACTTCTATTTCTCCCAACTCCCCATTGAATAAAAGGAAGAGAGGGCATTGTTCAAGTACAATTATTGAAACGTAACTATTAGGGATGGTACTGGGTCGGGTCTTACTAGACCCAGATCTAGACTTGTCAAGTATTTTGGGATCCAGATCTAAATCCGAATATATTAGTAGGTTCGGGTCTAGACCTTCATGTCTAAAGAAGACCTAGACTCGCCCAGTGGATTTGTGAATATATTCAGGTCCGGGTCTGGACCCGTGACCCATAGACCCGCCAAACCTGTAGCATCTTATCACAAAACTCCACAATAATGTAAGGATTTATTTTATAATTTGTCCGATGCAAAAGTGATTTGCATATCAAAAATTGTTGACATGATAACAATGTCAAGAGACTTACTTCCTATATGGCATAAAGATAGGTCGGATAGACATTCAACTCAAAATTTGGTTTTTAATGCTTTCGTTTAAAACACATTTATTTTTAATGATGAAGTCTAATTTTTTTCTAATTTTTTTTTTCTTTTTTTCTTACCAAAATATATGAAAAATTAATGTCAATTTTAAATACTTGCTGAGTCAACTAAAAAAATAGATGTGTTACAGGTCGTGAGGTTGAATATACATAGCTGGATTGAAGATACTTTTCTTTTTTTCTCATAAACCACTCTTGTATTGGAGATGCTCTTAATTTTCACAAAAATCCACAATAATGCAAGGATAAGGATTTTATCTAAACTTTCACAAAAGTCCACAATAATGCAAGGATAAGGATCTATTTTAACTTTCACAAATCTCCACAATAATGCAAGGATTTATCTTAACTCCCAAATACTTTTCGCTTCCAACGCTAGTCAATCCATTTGCCGAGTGTTTTTGTTCCAAAATCACATCACAATCATTGACTACTACAGCTTATCCTTTACTATAATCAACAACTTCACAACTTGAACAATTTTTTCTACAACAACAAATTGAAACTCATAATCTTTATAAAATTTCTCCACATTTGAATATTATTGTTCATATCAGTAAAACACTAAAATGTCTTGACTTTTAAATATTTTTCACATATTAAAAATCATTCAAATAAATTAAACTGTAAAATCAAATTAGTTTATAGTTCATTCACATAAGAAATCAAAAGTAAACAAATAGTGTTCGCATTCAACAAATATTACCAATCAAAATAGAAGAAAAATTGATGCTTCTTGTCAAAATGACGATGAATCGATCACTGAGCGGCCGGTGGTTCAAATCGGTGAGAATTTTACCTGGAAATGCACCTTCATGGTCCGATTCAACATTGACCGGAGATGGTTAGATGATTGCATGGTGGAGATCGAAAGCGAATCGCTTGAAGTGAGACTGAGAATTGCTTGAAGTGAAGGGTTGAACGAAGAAGGGAACTAGGGATCATTATTGGTAGGATTTGAGCCGCTGACCTGGGAGTCATTTGCCCAAACTCCAAACTCGTCCCAGTTGAGCTACGCCCCTGTTGGTTTATCTAATTCATTGTTTTAATTTTACATTTGTATTGTTATTTATATTTCATGATTTAATAATATTCTTATAAGTGTTTTTGGAGTACTAGGTTTGTAACCGATACTCTGTTAATTTTAAGTTCGGCTGCCGGATGACAGGCAAACAAACCTCGGTTCTTAAAATGAGAGCCAAGTTACCGCAAAAAGAATCTTGTAGTAACTTGGTTCAAACAAAATCTAAACAATATAGAAGAGAAATATTATTTAATTTGAATGATTGCAATGTTATAGGATCTAATCTAATGGGTAAAACATCTGTTAAAATATAATATATAATTAATTAGAATCAATCGAAGCCTTATTTTTAAGGGATTAAATATAATATGATTTCACTTGTTTATTCAAATGTCAAAAAAATAAACCCTTGAATGCAATCAACAACCATCTTAAGAAAAATAGTTTAATAAGGACAAAAAGATAAAATGAAACTCAAAAGTATGAACACCGAAAGCTGAGCGCCCTTTACCATCAAGCCACTTGGTTCATTTGAGCTTTTCGGATACTTTAATGTGATAACCCTTTCCAAATCCCATAATTGGTGCTCGAACAATTTCTCCTTGCTTGATTTCAGACCACCTAATTTAACATAACCAAACACACTAATTAAAAGGTTGATCGTGAATTCAAAGACAGATTTTAAAAGCTACTTACGGCGCCATGGCCGGAGAGTGAAAATAATAACCTGTACTTTGTGACCAATACATGGAGAAAAACTGACATTAACACTTTACTGAAATCAAATCCAGGGCATGACCTCACTCCTCCACCAAATGGGATGAAATTCTTTGCTGCAACATTTCCTGCCAAATCCTGTAGTGAATATATTTTTCATGTCTTTAGATTTCCTGCAACATTAAAAAATATATATATTTATTTGACATAACTAATGCTACCTTCCATCTCCATGGATTGAATGTGAGAGGGTCTTTATATGTTTCTGGATTGAAGTGAATAGCAGAGGGAACAACCATTATGGTCCACCCTTCTGGAATTGTATATCCTGCAAATTCAATTCCCATTCAAATTAAAATTTTGTCCATCGGATCGAAATCAATTAAGGTTATTGATCTATTACAAGTATACGTACGTACCATTTACGTGAATATCTTTAATTGCTCTTCTTAAGTACCCTGGTACAAAATTACCCATTCTAAGTGATTCATTGATAACCTGTAATTTTAGTTACAATGAATCAGTAGAAATTTTGAAAAACTTTTGTTCATCCACAATAGGAAATATAAGAGATAAAAGTGCCTCACTTGCATAGTAAATGCCATTGATTTAAGTTCCTTCCATGTCATCCTAGTTTCTGTATTTTCTCTGTTTCCGAGAATTTCCTTGTTTTCCTTCTGATATATTTCAATACAAATACAAATATATATATTTATATATAAATCCATCAACATCAGCATAAAAATATAAAAGAAATAGTAAATTTATCTGTAAGAACAATGAAAACTTAGGAGGCATTTGATTACTAATCTAATTAAATATAATTTTCCTGCTTTCAAAAGAAACAAGGAAATATATTTGCCATGGAGTTAGGTCCTGGCGGCAGAGAAAATACCTCTAAGTTTTGGACCACTAGAGGGTGTTGGGTGAGTAGAATCATAGTCAAAGTAAGAGTGGTGGAGATAGTCTCAAAGGTGGCAATTAGAATTCCAAACATAATGTAAGACATAAAATCTTTTGTAAACAAACTGTTGTTTTTCATTTCTTCCACAATGTCATCCAGGAGGTCTCCTGATGATCTTCTTATTTCTCCGGCGGATTCCTGCCGTTCCTCTATCATCCTCCTCAGTATTATCAATGTACTCTTTTGTTTCTGAACATTATGCAAGTTCAATTTCCAAAACTTATAATTATAAACCCTTTAAGACATATTTTTATAATTATTGAAAATAAAATAAAATGAAATTAATTACCTGCAAGCATCTGTGGTAGGTAGTGCCTGGGATATTTAATGGCAAAGACATAAGCCCTTCAAAGAAATCTGTGAATTCTTCCTCCATTATTTCCCCATGTTTTTCAGGATCATAGCTAAACAACTCTCTCAAAGTGAAGTTTATTATCATCTGCAAATAGTGTATATAACAGTTGAATAACCTATATATATATATATATAAAGAAAATTTTTATAGGTCGTAAGGTGTGTTTACTAATCCAGAATCGTAATGAGGGTAAATATGAGACTTTAATTACTGATTTCAGATACTGTGTTTATTGAAATCTGTTGAGAATCAGATGATGTTGGTCAATTATTCCTGCAGGAAAGGGAACTTAATCGATTCCTTTTCATTTCATTCCCAATTAGTAAACACACCCATGACTTATGCTGACCAAGAAAAGGAAACACATACTACTGTACAGGCATGCTTCACGTCCACAAATGGAACGGTTGTCCAATTAGACAAAGCTTGATTGACCGTTTCTTCTAATCCAGACAGGAGCTTCTCTTTCAGGTTTTCAGGACCCAGCTGTTTGAAAATCAATTTCTTCAGGTGTTTGTGAATTTTTCCAGCAATTATACTAGAACCATCTTTAACAGACCCACTTAGACCCACAAGCTTTACAAAGGAGTCCATGTACCATAATTCTACTAGCTTTCCTTCTTGTTGAAGGATCAAATGACTGAAATCTGGATCAGATGAAACTACAACCGGTCGACCCACCAAGTTTGTTTTAAACAAAGGTCCATATCTACAAATAAAGAAAAAAAAATGTTATACTATAAATAAAATAAAGCAATATCCCGATGCATCAATTATAAATAAAAGGAAAAATGGTTAAGTGAGCAAGTTAGGAGATGCCAGTTTAGCTTGGGATATCCCAATGCATTAACTTTATAAGATAAAAAAAGTGAGTAGTAGCGTACATACTTTTGTATTCTTGTTTTAAGAAAAGGATGAATATCTAGAGACTTGCTGGGAAAGAAGAAGGGAATAGTCTCTCCGAGGAGAAGCAATCCCATGGAACCAGGAGGGAGCCTCCCGGCGGTGCAGGTAGGGTTCCTCCATTTGCGTGTCCAATGGATCATGCCTATAATTACTAACCCCATAACATATATCCCTATTGACCACATTTTTCTCACTACACCAATATGGAAATAGTTTCGTTGGTGACCGACAAACTATACAAGAGAAAGAAATATGATCACTTGGAAGAGTGAAAGACTGGGAGCTACTTTAAGTAATGATGCAGGAGCATGTCGGCACAATAAATTTCGAAGATGCAAGACATCAGTAGTAGGCTTGGTGACGTGTCATCTTTGTTGCTGATTTGCCAAATTTGTTATGATGTGTTTTTTTAAGCCATCTTAGGGATGGGAATTTCCCCAACGGGGCCCATCCCCATTTGGAGGCAAATTTTGCCTTCAAATGAGGTTTTGGGGTGGGGGTGGGGGTGGGGGTGGGGGTAAATTTTGCCCCCAAAACCTAAATGGGGGTGGGGGAACCTACCCCCACCCTCATTTCCCCATTCCCCCATTTCCTAAATGAGGGTGGGGGTGGTGCCCCAATTCCCCCATATATTTTTATTTATATATTTATAATTTTATTTTCTTATAATATATATATATATATATATATATATAAAACAAATAAATAAAACTATTAGTCAATACACTCAATTACTCTCTGCACACTAGTCACCTCACTGACCTAAAACTAACCCATGTAGCCACCTTACCTATAACCTACCACCACTAATTAGCCCATGTTGCCAACTACCACCACTAACTCCCTAATAAACTAAACCATATACTAACCCACGGTAAACAATGCCCAAAAGCCACAACCCTCCTATGACCTAAGTGAGCTTAACCAAGTCTCTTTCTTATTTTCTTACTTATAAGTTTGTATACCGTAACCCAGTTCTCACTTTTCTCTGTTTTTCCTTCACAACGTTACCTCTCTAAAACCCTATCCGTCCAAGTCCCTTCTCCATCTTATTCACCTTCGGCTGACTGCTATCAGGGACACACGGTGAGTCTCTTTTCTTTTTGTTGTTTTCTTTTTCACTAACACTAAGTATCTTTCTTTTTGTTGTTTTATTTTACACTAATACTAAGTATCATTCTTTTTGTTGTTTTCTTTTTCATTAAGTTCCTTTTTTTTTTCTTCTTGACTTAGTCACTAACACCAAGTCTCTTTCTTTTTGTTGTTTTCTTTTTCACTAAGTCTCACTCTTTTTGTTGTTTTATTTTCACCAATATATACTAGTAGACTACGTCTCTTTCTTTTTGCTGTTTTCTACTTCACTGACACCAAGTCTTTTTTTTTTTTTTTTTTTTTTTTTTTTTTTTTTCTAGACAAAATGACTTCTCAACTAGAAGATCCAGAACCTCAACAAATTGATTCAACTAATGTAGATGTTCATGAATCTAGTGTTCAATCTAGAGAACCAAAAAGAAAATTTAGATCAGTAGTTTGGCAACATTTTGTGTTAGATGATGTAAAAGGGAAGAAAATGGCTATTTGCAACTATTGTAAAAAACCATTTTTTGCTAGCTGCTAGCAGTGGGACAAAAAATTTACACGATCATTTTAAAATATGTAAGATGTGGTTTGGGCAAAAAAGGGTTGATATCTTACATAATCGGTTAATAGGAAAAATGTCAAATAGTGACAGGAATGTGACGGGCAGTTCTTGCTTAACTCTAACAACTCAACATTTTGATAATGATGGTTCTAGGAGTGAGCTTGCTAGAATGATTGTGATGCATGATTATCCTCTTAGTATGGTTGAGCATAAGGGTTTTAGAGATTTTTGTTTGTCACTCTAGCCGTTATTTAAGCATGTATGTAGGAAAACTATTAGAGGTGATATTTTAAGGATGTATGAGGAAGAAAAGGCTAAGCTAATGAAATTGTTGACAAACATTTCGGGTAGGGTTGCAATCACTTCAGATATGTGGACTGCAATAAACCAAAAGAAGGGCTATATGACCGTCACGGCACACTTCATCGATGAGTCATGGCATTTACAAAGTAGGCTTTTGAGGTAATATAAACTTTTTATTTTATTTAATTATTACATATTGTGTTTTTGTCTTTCAATGGAACATTATTATTAAATTCTAATATATTCCAAATTTATTTATTATGTTTTTGTATGTGCCATGTCCTCACACGGCTGAAAACCTTTTGAATCCATTATTGAACTGTATGTTAGATTGGAATATTGATAGGAAGTTATCAACTTTGACGCTTGATAATTTTTCTACCAATAATTGCATGATTGATCTTTTGTTGGATAAACTTGTTCCGAGTTTATTGATAATGTATGGACAGCTTTTTCACATGCGATGTGCTGCACATATTCTGAATTTGATTGTGAAAAATGGGTTGGACGTTATTGATTGTGGGGTGGAAAAGATCCGTCATAGTGTAGCTTTTTGGACGGCAACACCAAAAAGAATGGAGAAATTTGAGGAGGCGGCAAGACAATTGAATCTAGATTATGGTAAAAGGTTAGTTCTTGACTGCAAAACTCGATGGAATTCAACTTATTTAATGCTTAGTGTTACTTTGAATTACAAAGATGTGTTTTGTCGTTTAAAACAACGTGAGTCTCAATATAGAAATTTGCCTGAAGAGAAAGATTGGGATTTGGCCAAAGAGATGTGTGATAGATTGAAATTTTTTTATCATGTGACGGAAATGTTTTCCGGAACAAAATACCCCACAAGCAATCTTTTTTTCCCAAAATTTGTGAAATTAAGTTATCATTAAGAAAATGGCTTAGTTCTAGTTATGTTGAGATAAGCAACATGGCATCAAATATGATTTCAAAGTTTGATCAATATTGGAAAGATGTGCATGGAGTGATGGCTATGGCAAGCCTTTTGGATCCAAGGTTTAAATTAAAACTCCTTGAGTATTTCTTTCCTCTCATTTATGGAGATGATAGAGCTTTGGAGGAGATTGCAAATGTTCGCAAACTTTGTGAAGATATATTTAAAGATTATCAATCAAGAGTTGTGTTACAAGTTTCTAATGTTGGCACTAGTGGTATTTCTAACTCAAATGTTAATTTTGGAGGTGAGACAGAGTCATTAGATGCTTTTTTTTTCATGGAACATTGAAGCTAGTACTGTGAATGAAAAATCTGAATTTGATTCATATTTGGAAGAAAAAACTTTACCTGGGACTCATGACTTTGATGTGTTGTGTTGGTGGAAAACAAATGGGATTAAATATCCTATTATGTGTGAGATTGCTAGAGATATATTAGCTATTCTAGTTTCAACAATTGCTTCGGAGTCCTCATTTAGCACTAGTGGTAGAATTGTTAGTTCACATCGTAATAGACTTCTTCCTTCAACTTTGGAAGCTATAATGTGCACTCAAAATTGGCTATGGGCTGGAAAAAAAGGTATGTAAAACATTAAATAATTGTTCATTTTATTTACTTGTTTCATTTGTATATTATATTAACATTACTTATTAAATTTTATTTAATCATCTCTTAGGCAATGTTGTTGATGGTGTTGGTGACATGCTTGTTGACGAGGAGAATGACATAACTGAGGTAATCAGTTTGTATGTTTGATTAAATAAATATTCCTTTTAAAAGTCTATAATATATAGTAATGCTCTTTTTGAATTCTGTAGGGCTTAGATGTTGTGGATGGTTGAATGGAGAATGTGAAGTTGGCTTGGAATGTGGCTACTTGAAAGTTGAAATTGCTTAGTTTATTTGTGCCTTCTAATATTTTAGATTGATCGAAGGCTTTAAATTTGTTATGACTTTTTTGTGTAATACACTAATACTATATTATTATAGTTATTTGTATTAATTTTGGATTAAATTAAATCAATTATATATTTTATATTGTATATTTTATTAATTAATGGATTAGATATTGAAACAGGGTGAAATAAAAGTTTGGTCCGATCGAATTCCGGATCTTGAATTCTAAATTTTGAATTTCGGATCAAAATTTTTAGGAATATAAATGAGGAAAATGGGGGACGGGGGTGGGGGCAGGGGAACCTCCCCCCAAACACCCCCATCCCCAGTTCCTCCAAATGGGGTTTAGGGGCAGGGGTGGGGGGAGGTTTTAGGAATTGGGGGTGGGGGTGGGGGTGGGGGTGGGGGTGGGGGGACCCTCCCCCGCCCCATTGGGCCCCCAGTCCCATCCCTACCCATCTACAATGGGTCTCTAAATATTTCTCAATTTTGGAGACTCAAAATGGAATATTCCATCTTTATAAATTTACAACACTAATCATTCTCTATTTTACAATCTTCAAATAATAAAATATTATTATTTTACTTTATGATTAATATTTCAAACTTTCTTTAACAAAATTATTATTTTTTTAATTATTTAAGATAATAATTTACTCACTTTATTACACCTAAGATTTTCTAATGTTTTTTTATAATTAGTTACCCATAACTATTTTCTAATGTTTTTTATTTTATTTTATTTTTTAATTTTATTTTATAATTAGTTACCCATAACTATTTTTACATGTAATGATATTGATAATTTCTTTTTTAACATTTATATTTTTTTATCTAATTTTTTACCTAATTTTCTACACCTAAATTTTAGATTTTATAATTTTCATCTATCTTTCTTTTGCACCTAATATTTTTTTACCAAAATTTTAGATTGTATACTTTTAATCTAACTTTCTCCAGCACCTAATATTTTTTACCTACAGTAGTTTGGATTGTATAATTTTTCTCTATCTTTCTCCGGCACCTGATATTTGTTACCTAAATTTTCACCTATTTCATCTCACCCAATCTTTTTATTTTTATCTAACTTTCTCCAACACCTAATATTTTTTACCTAAATTTTAGATTGTAAAATTTTTATATAACTTTCTCCGGCACCTAAGAGCATCTCCAATGCAAGTGTGGCTTGTGAAAAAAAGAGATACCATATAGGATAAATAGACGTTATGTTAATAATTGTGTCTCCAATGCAGCCGTGCATAGACGTGGCAAAAAAAAAAATATTAGACATTGTCAACATGACCGCCCACTTTCAGACGGTCTGTTGCATATCTATTTTTTAGGTTGTCTCAGCAAACATTTAAAACTAAATTTAATTTTTCATATATTTTTGGTAAGGAAATAAAATAAAAAATAAAACAGAAAAAAAAAAATATGGACATGTCATTAAAAATATTGTGTTTTAGACGGAAGCATTGGAATTTTGAGTTGATTGTCTATCAAGTCTATTTTTATGCCACATAGGAAGTAAGTCTCTTGACATTGTTGCTATGTCAACAATTATTGGTATGCAAGCCACTTTTGTATTTGAGATGTTCTAATATTTGTTACCGAAATTTTCACCTAATTCATCTCACCCAATCTTTTTATTTTCTATAAAAGGGCTAATAACACCACCCATCTCACCATCTAAATCGCCACCCAAATACTTTCATATTTGTCTCCAATAATGAGTTTTGGAGCTAGTTCATCTCATATCCCATCTCCATCTTCACCTTCGTTTCATCTTTAAGTTCCGATGGTGATATTGTACAAATATCAAATGAAATTGCAAATATGGATAGCCAAGAGGACATGATATTTCACTTGCATGCAAACAACGGGTTCAAAAATTAATAGCACTATTTGGGGTGCCTTTTGTAAGAAAGTCACTAGATTACTAATTTAAGTTTAAAAGGCACCTATTTAGGTGACCAGACAAAAATACCCCTTTTTTTGTCGTTTTTGCTTTTTGAAAAGTTGAGAGAAAAGACCCGATGACGCAACAGTCCAAAAGGCGACCAAAATTCACGGCAAACTCACCGGCGACGGCCAACAGTACTGACTTCGAAGAGAACCTGCAATCTCACTGTAAGTTATGTTTGTATTTCGTTTTTGTTGTTGATAAATTTATATTCGTTGTTGTTTTGATTTGTTTTTGTTGTTATTTATTTGTGTTTGATTTAGATTATGTTTGTGGGTTAGTTTAGGTTTAGATTAGGGTTTGAATGTATAAACATTAAAACGTTGTGTATAAGACGATGAAGATCTGAGTTTTCTAGACTTTTAAACGTTTTCCATGACTTTTAAAACTTTTTCTAAGAATTTTCCGTGACTTTTAAAACTGTTTCGGTGCCTTTTTCGAGACTTTTAAAACGTTTTCCGTGACTTTTCCAAACTTTTTTAAATCTTGAATCTCCATGCCTTTTCTGTGACTTTTAAAACGTTTTCCATGACTTTTCCGAGCTTTTTTAAATCTTGAATCTCCGTGCCTTTTTCGGACTTTTAAAACAGTTTTAGTGACTTTTCCATGACTTTTAAAACGTTTTCTGTGACTTTTCTGAGCTTTTTTAAATCTTGAATCTCCGTGCCTTTTCCGTAACTTTTAAAACGGTTTCTGTGACTTTTCCATGACTTTTAAAACGTTTTCCGTGACTTTTTCGAGCTTTTTTAAATCTTGAATTTTCGTGACTTTTAAAACTGTTTCCGTGCCTTTTCTGAGCCTTTTAAAACGTTTTCCATGCCTTTTCCATGACTTTTAAATCTTGAATGTCCGAGACTTTTCCATGACTTTTAAAACAATTTCCGTGCCTTTTTCGAGACTTTTAATACTTTTCTGTGCCTTTTCCGAAACTTTTAATACGTTTTCCATGAATTTTCATATGCTCTCCGAGCCTTTTTAATTTTTCTCCAAGCTTTTTCATGTACTCTTCGAGCCTTTTTAATTTTTCTCCGAGGCTTGTCAATGAACTTATATGTTTTATTTCTTTGAATATGCAGATGACGAATCAACTTAAAAATTCCTGAAAACTCCAGAGGATGCAAGGTTCTTGGGAAAATAACTAGGCATGACCATTTCGATGACCTTTCAGATATCGACAACGCACTTGACAGTGTACCTGCATATCTTGCGGTCGAAGAACGACGTCGGTATCCTGAGTCATGCTTTGGACATTTCCTTCGGATGCAACGTGAGATGACGTTTCAGGTGGCATTTTCCATCGGTTGCTTATTCGTGAGTTGCATCACGATGGGCCAGAAGATGAGATGAGATTTCTTTTAGGTCATCATTCGGTCCGATTCTCGAAGATGGAGTTTTGTCTGATAACCGGATTGAAGTTCAGAGTCATGCCCAACACGTCGACCTATGGTATGGTAGAGAATGGCATACACTAGTGGTACTTTGAGGGTCGAGATGACATCGATTATCTGCAGCTGAGAGCCACATTGCGCATTGGTGTTTTTACCGAGCATACGATGCGGTTAAGATATGCTTATTGTATATGCTTAACTGATACTGATGGGGTTGGACGAGAGAGAAAGTTCCAGTATGGCAGATTCGCCTTGTCGAGGACTTGGACACTTTTAATGCTTTCCTATGGGGTGCACACGTGCATACGCGGTCTATTTTTGGTTTCAAGCATGCGTTGGCCAGTCGAAACAAGTGGTTCAAAAACGCAAGCGACAAAAGGGCGTTAACGTACAGAGACATGAGACGTACAACATATACGGTCTAACGCACCTACTGTTGGTGAGAAATTTGAATTTGATGACGTACTTTAATTGTAATTTTTTTCATATCACTGATGTATTGGATTCTTATCGTACTTATCTATTACGCAGATATTTGCTTTTGAGGTTATCCCCGAGCTTGCCACCAGCAACTATGGGAGCCGCTGGGAAATAGAGCTATCCCCCCGTATTCTGAAGTGGGAGTTGCGTCAATGATCAAGGGGGGACAAGCTGGATGATATATTCTGCGATAACGTAAGTATCTTTTTTTTTTTTAATCTGTTTAGTATGTATACAATTATAATGGTCTAACCACGATTTCAGATGCTGGCGAGGGTTGAATTGGTGCCGACGACAGCTGAGAGGGCTGAACGGTACTTCCAGGGCATTCACAGGGAGACAGTAGGTATGAGGGTTCGTCTTCCATACCTACTGATACTAAGGGTCTGTATTTCAGACATAGTGATACGGAGGGTTCTGACCAGGAGGGTCGCACTGGGAATCCCATGAGGCATAGGCGGGTTCGATTCTTGTTGCCCAGACAACCTCAACTGGAGGTGACTCATGAGTAGGCGTTGAAGGGCATCTAGAGGTACGTTAAAATATTTGTACTGCATAATTTAATTTGAATCCAGTGAAAGGTTTTAGTACTGACAGAGTTCGAAATCCTTTCAGGACCGCTATGACCAAAAATTCACTAAAGTGATGGATGTCATCCGAGACCTACGAGAGGAGATCCGAGGTTTAAAAAAGGATGTCCAAAAGGGTAATGAGAAATTAGATCAGCAGCATACGGAGTTGCTAGCCTTGATCTGAGCACTTCAGGGTTCCACCTCGTAATCCCATCGGGATGGTCCACCGTTCGACGACCGAGACTTTACTCCCAGAGACAGGCAAGGTGGTCATCAGGACGGGACAAGACAGGGCATGACATTGGACGAGGGGGTAGTGGTCCTACGGAGACAGTTCTTGATCAGCGGGGGCCAATTATGACCGTATGAGAGCAGGTGCTGTAGGGAAAAATACCAAAGAAGTACACGCAGCGGAAGCGATACTAAAAATTAGATTTAGTGACTTTTAAAAATTTTTCCTTTATGAACCTTAAACCCTTTAATTAATTAAACATACATATACAATAACAAAAAGTAGAATACCTTTTGTCGCGTGATCCGATTGACTTACGTCGATGGTAATCCGCAAGATCTTCAATCCTAGCACGAACGTGGATCACCTAGGAGCGTGGTCTCCCTTTTCTTTGAATTGCAAACCTGTGAATGGACAAAACAAACTTTTCTTTTCTTTGTTAGTCACAAAAACAATCAAAAGAATGACTAAGATTATTCCGGTCACTTTTGAGTTCTCAATCTAATGATTGAAACTCGCGTGAACCTAGATCGATATCGTATACACAAGCTTATTGATGAATAAGCAAATAGTATACTATCAAAGAATAATCTAACACTCCTTTTTGTTTTAGTAGAATAAAAAGCTTTCTATGAATTGAGAAGAAGAAGAAATTTGTATCATGAACACATGTGGTGGCCGAATTCTATACTTGTCAATATATAGGTGGCCTAAGTTTGCTTCTTCTTTTCTTTTATTATTAGGGTTGCCGAAATCCTAACCTAGAAATAACTAGGGTTGCCGAAATCACATGCCCACCATAGGCTTATGTTGCACCCTAATTTCCATCTAGTTTTTAAGACATCAACCCTAATCCAACTCATAGATCTTTTATTCTTTTATTTTGACTAAATAAAAAGACTTCTTATTTGATTAAATAAATAAAACTAATTATTTATTCCTTATCAAACAAGTCTTTTACTTTTACTTTTAGGAAATATTTCCTGATTAGAAAAGATTTGTTTATTTAATTAAACAATTAATTAATTAATTAATTAATTCTTATTTAATTAAAACAATGTAACAAATAATATATTAGGTTAAACTAACCCTTGCCGCCCCACTTAGAGTAAATGGGCCAAAATATTATTTTCTTATTTCATTTAATCCATTGGACTTTAAATAAAAAGCCCACATGTGAACCAGACCCATTCTTACTAAAAGAAACAAGCCCACATGTCTTTCATTAATATATTAATATAATTGAGCAGCCCATTACTAAAATAATGTGCAAATTATATTCTTAATATATTAAATGCAATTCTAGATGGACCCTTAAATTGGTCCGGTAGAATATATCAAGTGATCCATGCAAGTCCGTGTGGATTGGGGATCTTGGCGGGCCATCTAAATTTAAGCTTCAATAGACATAACCTAATCACAATCAACAAATGATTCACTTAGGTCCAATCCATTAATTTTAACTCATTCCACTAAAGAGCTAAACTGAACTCTTAAATAAAGATAGAAAGGAAGATGCTCCTCATTCATACCCTAGACAATCATATTGGAGATAGTGTATCCTCGTGATTAATATCAGTAATCGCCAAGAGTTCATAGACCGCCTATAACTCTCCAAGTTACCATATTTACTCATATGACCACGTTTTGAACTTGGATATTTTGACTTGTCCAGAAGCCATGTTTTCAATAGACACTATCGAAAACTCAACGTTGAGATTTAATATCCAATTACCTCAAAACATCCATATGATGATATTATACTCTCATTTAATTAAATGGAGCCATGATGTCCATATCTATAAATGAAGTCCTCTATCGATTAACAAATGAATATCACCAAACTATCGAGGATAGACTATGCGATATAATCGTACTCATTGATAACTCAAATGATATCACTTGCAACCATAAGTCCATCATTTATCTCAGGATTAAGATAGACTCTCCGATTGTCCTGATAATGAAAGACTTTTATCTACTGACGGTTATAGATAAAGTATTCATTGTGATCCAGTTCAATGCACCCAGTGCACTAGATTCTTTTGCTCGAAGACACTCCGATGATTTTAGACTCATCATATCTCATTTGATCCCACTCAAATGCTAGCAAAAGAATTCTACAACTTTAACAAGATAAGGTGCCCAACCTTTAACTTAAGTTGTGAACATTATTCCAGACTAACTAAAGAATTGTGTCTACCACATACATATCCAGATGTACGAACAATTCTTCTTTTCTCATAGTCTTTAGACCTTATGATTATTTACTTTGACAATTATAATATTAAACTATAAATGCTATACGATTTGTTAAACCAGAAATCACTTTATTAATATGAAAAAGATTGTTAATTACAATATTACACTCTTGCTATTGAGCATAATCCTAACAGGTGCATGGTGGTACACAGACATCATTATTAGAGCATGATCCTATTCATTTCCCGGACTTGACCGCGGACCAGTCGTCGCAGCTGCCTGATCCTGTACATTTCCAAGACCTCACACCTGACTGGTCATCGCAACGCAGCCCTCCAGCAGATCCCAACGTACATAGTTCCTTGTCACAGCGCAACCCTCCAGTCGATCCCAGCGCTACGCACCCCTCGTGGCGATCCACTGGGACAGATTTGGTCCTTCGTGATCAACCCTTACAGTCGATCCCACACCGCTCCTCTTCACATTGCAGGATACGGTCGAACCCAGCGTACATACTTCATCCTCACACCGCAAGGATCCGGTCGATCCCAATGCTTTGGACCAGAGTCCCCCCTAAGGCGTAATTCGACAGCGAGGTTGGCAGCTGCGTTCCCTATACACAGACCCCTATTGACCAAAGAGGCCAAGGGTTATGCCACCGCCACCACATGAATGGATGCCACACGAATTGGTTGATATTGACCAGCTTGAGGCGTACCATGCCTACAAGAGGGCATTCAGGGGGGAATTGTAAGTATAATCGCATTACTAATTCAGTTTTTATTTTTATAATATTTTCAAACTTCTTTGGTTATCTAATTCTTGGTTATCTAACTTATTGGTTTGATGCAGACGTGATGTGGATCTACACGAGCCAGTTGGCGACACCCGTTCCACCGTTTTCAGACCAACTTCATGGAGTTAGAGGATACGGTATGTTTCTTACTTCAACTATTCCATACTTCTTGGTTATAATCGCATTACTAATACAAAATGTTGAATTTGTCAGCACATTGACGTGTACTTGAAGATTCTCCGGAAGCGTCAGCGAGCATACCCAACTGTCAACGGTTCGAGGATCAACATACTGGATTCACAATTCTATGTAAGTGTTTATATTGTACGGTTTTCGCTTCTGCTTTGATGTGTTTCATACATCTTTAACCTAACATTCGGTAAATTTTATAGTACAGCATCACTGGTTATCATACCTGGGCCAGACTACACCCTACTGAGGACGGCAGACCTCCACAGGGTTGGTCTGTGCTGACGCACCAGTGGCCACATGATGAACTTATGGTGGTACGCGGTGAGCTCCCGTTAGGAAATAAGCCATGGTACGATGTTGACGCGGTGAGTGTTTATTTGACATAGCGTAAATTTTTAATAAATTTGACACTGATAACACTTTGTTGGAACACCTACAGGTGCTGATTCCTTGTAACCTTAGACGTACGCATTGGGTCTTGTCATGCGTCGACCTCACAACAGGATAATCTACGTGATAGACCCATTCAGATAGGAGGTCCCATTCAAACACAGGAAGGCCCAGGTCATGTGCTTAAGGTACCTGTTACCGTCGATGCTGAATGCGATGCACTTTCATAGGAACAGACAGTATGGTGATACGATGTACAAACAAAAGGATGGGCCCTTTCAAATGAGGTTTGTGTTTGCAGACCGTGTGCCCCAACAGGATAGAGGGTATGACCGTGTGCCCTTTCAAGATCGGATTCTATCCCATCAGGTTTTATTAAAATTCCATTCTAATGGTTGTTCATGTGGTGAATTGCAGGGTAACTGTGGTGCCCATACTTTGAGAATGATAAAGTACCTGACGGTGAACAGGGATAAGTTTGACTGGATAGAAGCCGATATGGGCACCATCCAAGAGAAGATGGCCGTGGAGGTTTTTTGTAACTCCAAGAGCATTTTGTTGATGTACATAACATTTGAATAATAAAATGACGAATTTTTTTTTTTTTTTTAAAGTGTTTGCAATGAGAAGTTTAACACATAATTCATACATTGAAATCCATAAACAATACAACGAATTATGAACACTATAACAAAAAATAAATCAAAATAGTTCAACATAAAAGCATAAGAACCAAGGGTCTCATAAGACAACGGTATCGAGCATGATTCCCAAAGTCTGAATGATGTTGGAAGACATCAAGTTAGAGACATGTTCCTCATTAGCAATCGCAAGCTTTTCTGGTGGCAATTCGTCTTCCTCTTGTACTGTCTTGTTATGTTTGATCGCCTTCCTCAACGGTAGAGTCCTTCTAGGGATACGTTTGTTTGTTGTGTCCAGTTAAATGATAGATGCTGCACTTGCGACAGTATTCCTCGGGGACAATTATGTTGGGACCTTGATTAACCATAGGCGGGTTGGAACACCTCCTACTATTATGTCCTGGTTGTCCACATCTTCTACACGACTGTGTGGTTATCCTCTCTGAAGACGAGGCATGACGACCCTCCATCGGGCGCCTGATTGTCTCTTCGTCTTTGGATTTAAAACCACCTGCGCTGCGATGTCGGATGGCACTACCCATGAAGAAGGATGGCCAACATGCATAATAGGAACCGAGTATGCATCAATAAGTGTCTCCCTCTTATAGTGGTCTGCACATAGAGATGTGAAATCCACGTTCCGCTCCCTACAACAATGAAAACGTGAGATTCACATTTGGGTAATATAAAGCGTTAACTGTAACTTGTCATGTACCTTGCCGCTGCGAGTGCATGTGAACATGGAAAAAAGTCCATTTGGAATTTGTTGCATGTGCAAGTCTTCTGGGCTAAGTTAACTGTCCACTGTTTTCCCTTATGTTTGACGAAGAATATGTTCCAGTCAACTGGATTTACGGTCATATAACTGCACTTCTCGACACGTTTTAGGATCACAAGATGTGCTGTGTTGGTCAATCGATGAGCATGGACCTTGCAGCTACATGAGGATCGTGAAACCACTTTTGTAGCATATTCCTAATGAACTCTGCTAGTGTCATCAGTGGCCGTTGCCATGTGAATTTCAGGGCATGAGTTTATGCACTCTGCGACATTTGTGGTCATCACCCTGTACCTTCTTTGGGGACATGTATGCGAGACCACTTGTGTAGACCGGTAGCAATGGCATAATCGAATGTAGCCTTGTGCAACTTATGTAACTCCTCCATGTGCCAATTATACTTCATTCATTGTACGACCTAGCTGTGTCATCCATTATGTCGGTAACCTCCTTTCTGTGGAATCGCTTCTTCATATTTTCACCAAAATGCTAGCAACATATGGTATGGGTTGCATAAGGGAACACTTTAGAAATCCCTACTTCAGTGCTTGCATGACGATCGGAAATGAAAACCAGATCATCTATATGACCAAGGGCACCCCTCAAGCTTCCAAAAACCACTCCTATGAAAGGTTGTTTTATGAGTCACCGTACCCAAAAGCAATTGGATACACCTATTCGTTTCCATCATGTGCAGTTGCAACAAACATTGTACCCCCGAATCTTCCCTTCAAATGGGTACCATCAACTGCAATCACAGGACGCATACACCTCCGAAAACCTTTAATTGAGGATCCTAACGACATGAAAAAGTATAGAAATTTACCATCGTCTGTGCACTATAAGTCAATGATTGTGCCAGGATTTTGCTGTTCCAGAATGTATGCAAAAAATGGCAGCAGCTTGAAAGTTTCTCATGTGTTCCATAGCTCAATGACAATGCATATTGTAGGGCATCATGTGCTTTACTGTAAATGATTTGGATGACATGCATTGTTTTCATATCGGCGATTACGTCCTTGGGACGCATGAGACGACCATCATGTTGTTGAAGTCTAGGTGCAATGACTTCTCTGATTATGACTGCACTAGCTTGTCGGTGGTGACGGTGAATCTCCTCCAAGGGACAACTGTGTTCGTTGACAAAACTTCTTACTTGAAAGTAAGTCCCTTCGTCTCTCCTCACCGCTCTTAATTTCCACGTACAGTCATCAATGATGCAAACCAGATGTAAAGTTGTCTTATTGGACCTTTTCACCTTCCATTCAAAGTTCTGATGCATTGCAAAATGGCCAACTAACCTCTTCAAATCCTTTTACTACTCGGAAAAAATTGACCTTTAAATCATGGTTCTAGGTTCTTGCGCTGCCAAGGTGCTGCTTCTACCAATACCAAACGAGTATGAATCTGCTTCGGGAATAACCCACGTTGTCGCATTATCAGAATCAGATGCTGGTACATTATACTGGACCTCGGAAGTCCTAGGCATATCTGGTGCAGTGCAACTAACTCCTTTTACACGTCAACGTGTTTGATTTGGGCAGGCTCTTCATAGAAATTTTGTAAATCATCAACCTGTTCATAATTGCCTCATATCCACCTCATGGTTCTGCTCATTGAAATATCATTGTACTGCTCATTGTTCTAGTCATGTACTGCTCAATTCGACAACCAAAAACATCGCCAAATTGAGGTTCAACTACATCTGCATGGTTGACCGCTACCGGTGGGACACCACATGTTTCCCCTTCTTCGGTGGCACTCCTTTGGTGAACACTTGGTTGCTACCGTTAAATGATCCAAATTGTTGGGTATTTTCAGGAGGAGGAATATCATTCCCTATCACATGTGTTCTCTCAGTTACACTGACACAAACTTGAGGGATCACCCGATCTTCCCCTAGCATAAACTGGACATCGTCGTCATTTCTTATAAATGTGCGACATGTACTGCCATGAACGATTGCTATTGATACAGATCAACATCGAATTGTTTTCATACTTGACAATGGTGTGCACGATCACACCAATTCTTCGTAAGTCATATTCTTTGACACATACATTCCTCGGTTATCGGATCCAACAAACCTCTAACTTCCATCGAGTAACTGCTCCCATCGACCGTTGTAAGATATTACTATTCTAACCCGATTCATGATGCTGCCAAATTAATCAACACCATTAATAAAAAGCTAGGACTACAAAATATTTTCACATATTACATTGACAAAGGCTCAGGTGAGGATATTGAAAAGTCTCGGAGGATTCATTGAAAAGTCTCGGAGCAAACTTGAAAAGTCTTGAAAAAGACATAAAAAGTCTCGGAAAAGACATGAAAAGGCTCAGAAAATGATTCTTTGAAAAAGTCACGGAGAAGTCTCGGAGAAGACATGAAAAGGCTCGAAAAATGATTCTTTGAAAAAGTCACGAAGAAGTCTAGGAGAATACATTAAAAGTCATGGAAAAGTCTCGAAGAAGTCACGGAGAAGTCACAGAGAAAACATGAAAAGGCTCGGATAATGATTCATTGTAAAAGTCACAGAAAAAAACATTACAAGTCACGGAGAAGTCATGGAGAAAACATTAAAAGTCACGGAAAAGTCTCGGAGAGGTCACGAAGAGTCACGGAGAAAACATTAAAAGTCACGGAGAAGTCTCAAGAAGACATGAAAAGTCTCGGAGAAGACTTCAAAAGGCTTGAACTTATTCAATTAAAAGGCTCGGAGAATTTTTTAAAAGGCTCGATACTATTCGTTTAATAGGCTTGGAGAAAATTTAAAAGGCTCGAACAAAACTTTAAAATGCTCGGAGATCCAAAATTCTCACAATGGCCAAAGTTTACAAAAGACTCCTAAACAGATTTCTTTATGAACAAATGAAAATGTGAACAAATTAAAAGAAGTATTTGCAAGAAATATTACCTTGTTGTACTGAAGCAACTTGTACTTGTATTTGTAGAGAGAGAGAGAGAGTCACTGAGTCAACACCACTGTCGTTTTGTTGGGAAGTGTGGAAAGAGAAAAGTACAAACAGAATAACATAAATGAATAACTAAGGGCAATTTTGGTAGTTCACCATATGGTGCCTTTTAAACTTAATTTATTACAGTACTGACATTGTCACCAAATCAGTTTAAAAATGTGACATTTTCCACCATTTCCACTGCAAACAACAACCTCTTTAAGGCTCAGTATCTCAATGGTTTTGAGGACGATGAGCCAATTCATCATAGATGCTCAATTCCCAGTCATATAATGATCAATCGTGGTAGGGAATAAGCTCATCGGAGTTTAGGAATGATTATTTTGCGGAGAATCCACGATATAATGAGTCGACATTTCGTAGAGATTTCGAATGCGTTGAAGTTTATTCATTCGTATTGTCAATGCCGTCGAGTTCGTGACTGTAAGCCCTAGAGTCGTGTAGCGGAAGAAATTTTAAGCTTTGAAAAATTTTTGAGCGGCTTATTAACCTTATACAATATATAAGAATAAAATAGGTATGATTCGTAATCATACCTCAAGGCTAACTCCTTCATTCTTCTTTTATTGATTGTGTTTTCCGATTTGTACCACCGGATCTTCCTCGCTATCTCCTATGTTCCAGCAACTGTGTGTGGGCACGCCACGACCTTCAAGAGGTTGAATGGAGGTAGAAGAAAAGCACACAAAACAACTCTTGCCTGTGCAGGTGAAGATCGGGCACACTATGAAGAAAACCGAAGCAAAACTTTTTCTTTTTATTTTCTCTTTGGCCGCACTCTCTATCACCGTTTTCTGTTTTGTTTTTCTTCTTTTTGCGTTTACTGTGTATCTGCTTTCAATTACGTTAATTGATTCTTAAAGATACACGTACACCCCTCTTGATATATCAGATAGATTTATTTAATATCAAATATTTAAAACCGAATATCTTTTTTCTTGTTTTAAATATCTAATATTAAAAACAAAAATCATGATATCTTATATCAGTATTTGAAACCAAGATAGGGTTACAAGTGACCTAGATTAAATAGGATTCTAAATCCCATTTAAATTTAATGTTGCCAATGTGACTCGAACCCATGACCTACTGAAGATTAAATAATCAATATTATTTATATCTTTGCTTTGGTCTTGATTCGAACCCTTGACCTCCATACAATAATTAATTCAATTAATAATTCATAATTATTAATACAATTAAATAATCACATTATTTAATATAATTAATTATTAATCAATTAATTAAATAATCATATCATTTAATTAATAGCCTGAATTAAATTCTTGTTACTTTTGTAACATAATTAATTTAACTGTCCAATTAATTAACTGTGACCCATGTTACCATCAACGATATGGGCTAGCAAGGAGATCTAATGGACCCACAGTCTTGAGTTCCAATAATACTTAGAAAAATTAATTAAACTCTTTAATTAATATTTCATGATTATTAACCTCGGAGTTACTCCACTAAAAAACTCGAGGCTGCACTCTCGTAACTGTAGATATTTTTACACAAACCTAATGTAGTGTCCATCAATATAGCTATTACATATGATATGATCCTCCACAAGTAGTTCATAATTAGAGCTAGGTCATAAAGTCCGTTATACCCCTCTAGTTATATATTTTACATTAAGTGCCATTGATTCTCTATTAAACAATTATATCCCTCATTCCTTTACGGAAGAAGGAGAGCACTCTTAATTGTTCAAGCCCCAAATCAACCCTTAAGGGAACTACTTCTCTACTGAAAATATATGAATTAAGTGTTTAAGTAAACCTAAAAGAAGGGGGGGGGGGGGGGGGGGGGGGGGGGGGGGGGGGTGGGGGGGAAGATTTTTTAATCAAATAATTGTCAACTATTTCAGTTAATCAATATTAATCAAACACCCTAATGTCTAACACAAACCATCATATAAGTAAGTGCGGAAAATAATGGCAACACACAATGATTTGTTTTACATGAGAAAACCTAAAGAGGGAAAAACTCAAGGGCATAATTGCCAATCGAACCCTCAAATTCATTATTTGCAAATACGATTACAATCTAGGTTGACCACATCACACCTATATGGTACTAATCTGTCTTTGCTACCTACGAGCTTTAATAGTGATTCTAGGCTCTTGCTTGTAAACTACCCAAGATAAATACAAGACTTAACTTCAAGAGAAGAGAAATGCAACCTAATGTGAATATGAACAATATTCAAAGTGCATAAATGCAAGGTCAAACATTTAAGCTTATCTAGCCATGGATGAACATGTCAAACATTCCTAGGATATCATGTTGCTATATGACATGCATACAACTTAGCTATATGAGCAAATAAGACTCTAGATGCAATAGCTATCACAAACAAATCTCAACACACAACACACAAATCTCACATATAGATAAAAATCTAATCTTGATACAAAATCAAGTCATAAAGGAGATATCTTGTAAAACAAGAACACAAGAATAGATGAAGATGATGTTCTACTTACAAGTCATGTGTGCTTAAAGAAAACCCATGAAGAAGACACCTAGATGATGCTAGTGATGTTTGAAACAAGAATGGATGAAGGGTATTTGAGTTTTGGTTGATAAAAACAAGTCTTGGTGACTTTTCTGTAAGACATTCTCAAGCTCTCAAGAAACTCAAATTATAAGCTCTAATTCAGCCAAGGGAAGATGAAGGGAAATATTATCAAGCCCTAGCCAAAGAAACATTGTTTAACTTGGACAAACTAAATCCAGTCAAAACCGCGGTGCGTGGGCCTCGGAACGAACAAGGTGTCCACACCGCTGTACACATGACGTGTAGGCTTTGAAAAACTTCATGGTGGGGACCACTCCAGAGGCAAGGTCACCAGTCGCGGTTTGCATGTCGAAAAACATCAGAGGCAACACTTGACATGAATCGCGGTTCATGCAAGGTGCTCCAACTGCGGTACCCATAACGGCACGAACCGTGGCAAAGAGAAAAACTCTCTTTCCAAAACAACAAGGCACTCCTAATCTATATGCATGTTGTGCAAGGGTGAGGAAGTGAGTGAATAACATGCATAAGTATCAAACAAGAAACACACAATAATATACAAGGACATGTAAGCTACCTTCCTTGAAGCACTTGAAGTCCACAATGAGGTCCAATAGCATTTGAGGAGAATTCTTCAATCCTAAGCTACCCTACAATTTTAAACCTATTGTGATTTTGTCAACGAAATAAGCCAATCAAAAAGTTAGGCATTTACATCTATTTCTCACAAGAAGGAGTAGATTCCAATACTGTGTATAAACTTTCCCAAGCCATAAGCCAAACCCCGATTCCAAGATACTGAGATATGATCGAGAATACTATTCTGATCTCACCCATGGTAAATCAAATACCACGATCTAACCTAAAGGAGTCAGTAAAACACTTAGGATTAAGATCACCTATATACAGCCATCATTTGTCGATATATATGAATCTCCCCATGTAACGGATATGGAGAGAGATTATAGATCATGGCCCAATCCTATATAATCACATCAATAAGGTGCCTCCATTCTCATATACCATATGAGTAGTCTAGATAAGACCACCATATATACAAAAATGGACCGCAACTGTAGATTAACTACAATAAGTACCCAACTTCATTTGCTCTCTACGGACTCTTATATTGCACGTCTCAAACTGAATTCATCTGTATATGACACTCATATACTCAGTTCAAGATTACATCCGACAATCTTAGATGTTTAGCACATATGATATAAAAGATGAGACATATAAATAGAATAAAAGACTACTTCTTTTATTTATAATTAATCATCATTTACATATTACAAGCTTTAGGGCAAAAACCCCAACAATGAAAACAACTTTGTTCAACGTAGGGATGGTGTTGGCAAACTTGGGTTGTCTCATAGCAAAAAAATATCGATGTTTCGAATGTTAGCATATGGTCAACCTGCAGCTTCAACCGACGAATACGTGAAAATTGGAGAGTCTACAACTATCGAAAGCATGAGGAGGTTTTGTTGAGCTATTGTTGAGGAATTTGGAAACGAGTACTTGAGATCAGTACTTGAGATCACCAAATGCCAATGATGTGCAAGAATACTTGAAATATGTGAGAAACGTGTGGTTTCTAGGAATGTTAGGGAGTTTAGATTGTATGCATGGATTTGGAAGAATGTCCAATAGCATGGTCGGGACAATAAGAGGAGGTAGCTGTACTCCAACCATTATCCTCGAAGCAATAGCAGATATGATCTATGGATTTGGCATGCACTTTTGGTTTGCTGCTCCAATAATGACATTAACGTGAGATGCATCTCATATATTCACAAATCTTGCTGAAGGTATAGCCCTCTGATCATTATGTCATTCAGGGAAAAGAATACAATGTGGTTATTATTTAGCTGAGGTATATATCCTAAATGGTCACTATTTTGCCATGAAACAAGAATCATGTAGAAAGATGTAGAACGTGCATGCATTGGAGTTCTTCAATCAGTTTTGCAATAATCAAAGGACCAATGTTGTTTTTGGGAAAAACATGTAAGATATTATGACAGCGTGCTCATAATGCACGATATGATCATCGAGGATGAGCGCACTATGCCAATAAATATTGAAGATTTAAATCCAACATTGATCCCTGACATTGAGATGGTTCCAGATGAAATAACACGATTTCGACAATTTCTTGCACGATAGGCAAATAAGGATAAAGATGCTCATTGCACTTTGAAATGCATTGATTGATCATTTGTGGATCAATATAGTAATTCTTAGGTTAATGTATTGTTGGTTTCTCATCTATAGTTATGTTTGATAAGATATATTGTATTTTATTAAAAAATATTAATTAATATATTATCATAATACTAGTGTTAACTTTTAAATTTCAATGTTATTTGTTTGGTTTTATTTTACTTTTCAATGTATTTTTTTTTTTTTGTTATTTTTCCATTGTAATATTTAATTTGGAGATGCTAATGTTTGAGATTTGAAACATGATTAAAATTGATGATTTGAAAACGTTTATTGAATTAAAATACTTTAATTCATTGATAAAATAGAAGGTGTAATTAAAAAATATATATAAATTATAAAAATATAGTAAATATTATACTCGGTTGAAAGATCTAACAAAATATTTTCAATGGCATAATTTTTATAATAATTAGATTTAGAATAAAGAGCTATAAATAGATTATTTGATTTTTGTTAAAAATGTAAAAAGGAAATTAAGGGTAAGATGGGAATAAAATAAGTGAATAGTGAATTTAGAGATTTCTTTTTGAGTCTCCAAATTAGAGAACCAAATTGAGTTTCCATTTTTTTTTTTTTTTTTTTTTTTTGCATGGGTAAATGTGAATGGAGACCCATTGGAGATGGCCTTAACACCATGTGTATGTGTTTGTCTTTTTGTATGCTAAATTGTTTTCCAGCTTTATTTGTTCTTTTTTTTTTTTTTGATTGATTCTATTATTGGTGAAATTTTATGAGAAATAGTGAAGCCTGAAGGAAGCGTTTAATTATTATTGATGATATTGCTATATATATATATACACACAACAAGTTGATAGAAAATAAAACAATTACAAGACTGTAATGGAGAGATTCTTGGATCTATTTTGTACAATAAATTCATGTCCACGATTGCAGTGATTGATTCCTCAATCACTCAAGAATCAATTACTCATATTTTACTAGATTAAATTTAAACTTTTTTTTTTTTTTTTTTTTTTTACAATTTACAATTATTACATAGAACTGTTGGAATCTGCCAAAGGCCAAGATATCTACTCCCCAGTCCCCACAAACTAGGAGAAAACTCCCCACACATACTTTTAAAAATGCATATGTGACCACATGTGTGAAAGTGTGGTGGACAACCATCTCTGCTAACTTGATATTCTAAGATCATGCATAAATCACTCATTGACTTGATATTCCAAGATTGCAGTGATATCCGATGGTTGTGAAACAGGGGAAATGAACCGAGTAATAAGAGTTCCCATATCATCTTTTCACTAACAAAATGGTAATCAAGCTCGATATGCTTGGACTGAGCATGAAACATAGGATTGACGGACATATGCAAGGCACTCATGTTATCACAAAATAATTGAGGTGGTATAATTAAAAACACCAATACCCTTAACAAAAAGGTCAACCAAGTGAGCTTAGCAACTGTAAATCTATGGACTGATATTCTGCTTTGGTACTAGATCGGGCCACTGTCGGTTACTTTTTGGAACACCAAGAAATACATTTGGCACCGAGAAAGACGCAATATCCTGTTGTACTCCTTTTTGTTGTTGGAAAGCCTGCCTAATCGGCATCGCTAAAACCAAACAACGAAATAGGACTTGTAGAAAGATATCAAAGGCTATAGTGTTGAGTATCCTTTAGATATTAGTATTTGTTTAACAGATTTCAAATTGGTCATATTGGATTACTAAAGTGTTTGACAACTTTATTCACAACATGAACAATATGCAATATAAGGCCTAGTGAAGGTCAAATACGTAAAGCACCCACAATACTGTGAAAATTAGTAGCCTCCATGGGCTAATTATCAGATGAATTTGAGGGATCCTTGAGAGATTGTGGTGTGGCAATGAATTTGAGGGATACTTCTTTCTAGCATCATTTGAATCTCCAGCGAGTCTCGGGCCTCCACTAATCGTGGGATCATTTAGGTTGAATGCGGTAATTCCATGGGAATTTCCTCCTTCATTTGAATCGGGTCAAGGTCTTTCGTCCTATCTTTAATTCCATCTCTCACTCTCTGCAAAAATTCAGAAAGGTAACTCGTTTGATTAGAGCTTCGATCTGGTTGCGCAAGCTATAGCATTCCAAGGTACTCTGGTCGTGGTCCTGATGGAACTCGCAATACTTGAATGACTTCTTCGATCAGGTGGAGCCTTCATAGGATCCAGGGGCTGAGTAAATTGAAAGGAATAATGAATTCTCGTTACGCGTGCGTGTCTTTTAAAATATGACTTAGAGGGGTGTGAAGTGTTGTTAATCCGTTATTACCAAATTTTGGATTATTCAATATTTCAAATATAACCCAATTCACAAAACAATAATCAAGTGTAATATGGTGCGGAAATATAAATGACACTTAATTTTACGTGGAAACCCTCAATAGGGAAAAACCACGGGCTGGTAAGTGCACCACCATACCTCGAATCCACTAATTGCGATAGCGTATACAACCTAATCTCGGTTGACGGCCTAATCCTGGCCAATATCCCGCTACCACTACCCGCAAGCCTGTAAAAGTGGACCTAGTCCAATTTGCTCATGTGACCACATAATCCGGTGTACGACCTAATCTCGGTCTATCACACAAGACTTACTTCTCCGAAGAGATCAACCCTAAGTGAATATGCAATGATATCCAAATATGCAATATAGAGCTAGGGCACTCTAGATGCTTACTAGGATTAAATGACATAAAATCAATCCTAAATATGAAAATAGCTATATGTCATGGCATACAACTTTAACTAAGTAAAGGATAACCAATCCTAGATACAAAGCTATCACAAATAACCCACAAACATTCAAAAGATTAACTAGTGATTAAAAAACAATCTACAACCTAGTTATAAATAAATCACACAAGAATGTTTATGGCATAGCTTTTAGGTAATAAAGACCTAATCAATTAAGCTATCAAAAATAATCTCAATCATATAATGAGATTAATTAGCTAGATTAAAATAGGCATGAAAACCTAGCTAACATAAATAACCCAATCAACACATAATGTCAATCATGTATGTAGAAATTACTCAAAGAACATACAAGTGATAAAAGAGATAAATTGATAAGTAAAAACACTAATTATGTAAAATGAAGTGTTCAACAAATCATACCATGTGTGTTGAAGAAGACCATGCATTAGCACGTACTAGATGAACCTAGATGATGCCTAGATGTTGATTTGTGCATGTGGGAATGGGTTTAGAGAGATAAAGATGTAATCTTTAAGCTTTTCTCTCAGTCTCTCTTTCTCTCTCAAGAATATGGAGCTCCTCTCTAGGGTTTGATTTTGTGGCTTGCCCTCAAAATGATGAGAAAGATATGTATTATAATGCCCAAGTGAAACTATGTCATTTTGGAAGAAATGGAAAAATTATGGGTATTTTCGCGGTACTCGCGTCAGTGCAGCGACTCAAGATTCGAGCGCTTCGAAACATGACCAAACAACATCGAAACCTTTCGTATGATATATCGTTGGAAAGGTATGGATGTCTACTTTCTACTAGTTTTTACAGAATGACATTTGATGTCTAAAAATATTATGGTCAATTGAGTGACCAAAGGTCAGAACGGACAACAACAGAGTTGCCCTGTTTTGGTTGTAACTTTGGAGATTTTAAAACCAATCCAAACGGTCATGAAATATTACGAATAATACCGTTGGAAAGGTATGGGTGTCTAGTTTGTACAGAAATTTTCAAAACTTATTTGAAGCTTTGTGTAAAAATTATGGTCACAAGACCATGCAAAGGTCAGTTTTGAAAACACTTAAAACATTGAAATCCAATCTTTTGAAACTAGACACCTTACTCCAATCAACCAAACCAAAACTACCAGTTATCCAAGAGAAGAATGAGACATTCTCAAGTGGTCAACCATCGCGCTAAGACATGCACACTATCGTGCAAGCGTGGTCGTTTCTGATCACACAAACGGAAACGAATTACACCACACTTAAGACTAATCATGAAGTGCAAGTGTGGGAAGTGAATGCATCTAATGCCTAAACATGTCATGGCATTTCAATGAACAGATGCAATCACTTAAACATACATGAATAGAATTCATGGCTTTGCATCCTAATGCCTAAACATATCATGGCATTTCAATGAACAAGATGCAATCAAATAAAAACATGCAAGAAGAGATGCTCAAGAACATGCATGCACACATATAAAACACACAACATACAAGAATAAGATTATGCATGAGTTGTGTGTGTGTGTGCAACTAGATCTCTTCAAAGTAAGTAAGCACTAGATTTACCTTTGGTGCTTCTTCTCTGAGGTCTTGAGAGGGCCTTGGTTGTGTAAAACACCAACCATCAAATACCTAAGCTACACTTACATCAAGCCCCAATATGTGGTTTGTCTACGAAATAAACCAATCAAAAATGGGAATCCCTACATAAATGTTTCAAATTGATATAAGTAATCAAAACGATACCAACAATCAATTGCTCGATGATTTGGTTTACCACAAATTTGGAACGATAAAATTGCCATTGTTATTGCTTCATTAGAATGTTGTTGTTGGTTCCCTTTGCTAGCTTGATCAACATTGTTGATTGATTGCTTCTTGTTGATCACTTGAGGATTTTGGCCACCACTCTGAGCATTGTAGCGCCCTGCTGGTGTAAAGCCTTTGCCACGTGAATTAGAATTCCAATGCCTCCTCTGTTGTGTCAACCATGACCGCATGTCCAAAGAAAGCTTTTGCATTCTCCATGAGTGTATTATTTTCCTCATTTTGGGCAGAAAGTGACTGCTCATGTCCTTGTAGGGCTAGCACAAACTCACTGAAAGTAGGGTAAGATGTAAGACCCGAATCCCCTTTTCTTTATGTTTAATGTTTTCCAAGCCTAGTGGTTGCATTTTTTCCCTACTCTAATTTGTCTCCTAGGTAGGTTGTTATTTCTACCCACTACTTGACAATTAGCTCATTATGTCTCCAAATTCTAATTGTAATTATTAATTATTGGAATATTAAATGGTTTAGGCGTGACTTGTTGGGTAAGTGAGTGAGAGTTAGTAGATGAGTGTTGACTGGGTTAGGGTTTACTTGGTGCTAAATTCTGATTGATTGGCTGGCTAGTCATTAAATAGGCATCATTTTTCTTTGTTCCTTGCCATGCCCTTACATAAGAAGAAGAATCAACTCTCTCATTGTGGTCAAGAACGTTTGTTTTCAGGCAAGAATAAAGGTTTTTCAAGGTGTGTTTCCCTTTGTTTTTATGTGTTTTATTATTTACTTAAGTGCTTAGAGGAAGCAAAGTTAAGGTTTTGATTAAGTAGAGTCCTTTAAGCATATTAGGGTGATTGTTGGTTTCATTTTTCTGATATGTTTACTTAAGGCTGACCAGTGCTAATTCCAAAAATTATAGATACTTATTTGTGATATTTTTGTGATTTGGCTTTGTGATTTTGATTTAGACTTTATAATGTTGTTATATAAATTCGTTTCATTTTAAAATAAAAGTATTGTATTTTATGAATTTTGAGTTTGAAGTATTATTGCTGAAAATATCAGTTTTTGTTATATAGTTCGATTTTTAAAATAGTTTTTGTTATGTTATACTTATTTAAAAATTGTAATATTTGGTACAGATGTTTCAAAACGGGTTTAAAGGGTTTCTGAATTTATTTCACTATTTTTGGGGTTTTATTTAATTATTATGAATTTTCGAATCGAATACTGCAATCTGTCCAGTATAAGACAGATTCTGGAAACAAAAAGTATAAATACTTTAAAAATAGATGTTTCGATGATTTTGATTTGAAAATTTTATATTGGAACCTTATATGTGTTATCTAAACTATTTTGAAGATTTCATATCAATTTTTATATATGAATAATTTTTAAAAATTCAAATGGTGAGTAGTGTTAGGGACTGTCCAATATCAGGCAGATCAGAATACTAGGAGATTTAAATTATTTTAAGGTACTTACAGATTTTATTAAAGTCCTAAAATATTTATGTACATTACCTATATCTGTCTAAAGTGTCATTACAAAATATCAGAATTTTACGATGTATGGAAAATAGATTAAAAATCTTACATCAGACACTGTTCGGTTTTCAAAACAGCACTGATTATTTTCTAGTAATAGGATTCGGTTTGTGGAACATTATAACAGCCCTTATTCCAGTCCTGGACATGATTAAGTCTTGATATTTGTATTAGTATATAATCTTAGGCTAAGGATTGGATAATTAGCTTCGTGGGCAATTGCTCTCATTTGGATTTGCTAGAGAGGTAAGTATACTAGAACCATTTTCGAAACGGAATCACAATGTTTTATGTATATGAAATTGTTTGTGAATTTTCGAAATATGTTCGAATTGACTTGAAATGTGTTCAAAATGCTTTGAAATGTGATAAGTATACATTTTGAAATGTGAATATATGGTACCATACAATATGTTTTCGCTAGGCTACTTTTGTTTATTTTGCTAGTAGGCACCTATGTGAATTTGTGTGGAGCCTATGTGATATGTGATTTGATATGTGTGTGGTATATGGGAAGTGTCCTCTAGAGTACTCTAGGGACTAAAAAGTCTTCGCATTCATCTGTCGACGTATTAGTGCATGTGGGAGGACTCGTCGTTGATTACGACGAGGGTCTGGCTCTACCTTCGGGCATGAGTGTTTGTGTTTAAAAAAATAAGAAATCCTCACTCGCACTTTCCCTATACTAGTTGCCGATGGGTAACTTTGGCTCTACTTGTGATATGTGAAAAGTCCTACTATGCAATAATGGCAAAAAGGAACTAGCAAAATTTGATAAGTATAAGATTCAAATGATTTATGAACTGTGTTTTGAAGGATATTACTTTTCATATTTTGTGATATTTTTGAATATGTATAAAATCATGTTTAGTATGCTTACTGAGTTTCCAAACTCATTAGTACATTGTGATTCCAGATTCTTGAGATTGTGTTTGCGCATAGCATAGATTGGCATCTCAGTGGAGCTTAGTCCTTGGTTCCCTAAGTGATAGGAGTTTATTTATCCTTTAGAATGTTGTTAATGTTCTTTTTAATTATGAGATTGGGAATATGTAATTGTATTGAATTTTCAGTTTCGCATTTGTAAGCTATTTCTAAGAAAGTAAGGCCACATCTTGACCTTCGGGTCGTGGCGTGACATAAGGAGCCGAAAGCATTGAAACACAAAAGTTTTCATACCTAGGGCCTAAGCCACGAGAAAATTGAAAAGCTTGTCAAGGTCGGGAACAAGCTTTTTGATCGCCACGAGGTTGTTGCAGATGGATTTGAAGTTTCTTAGATATTCATCTAAGGACCGAGAACCCCTCTTAAGTGTCATCATCATATGTTTGAGATACCCTTCTTTTTCCACAGTAATGGGAATGAGTTGTTGCTGCAGAGAAGTCCAAACTTCAAAGGCCATTGCAATTTCTGTTTCGAGGATTAAACTAAGAACATCTTTCTTCAAGGTTCCAAGCAGCCATAAAGTAATAAGTCAATCATTATTGACCCACATGTGTACTGCGAATTAGGAGTCATATTGTTGTTGTCATCATTGATCTCTTCTTCTGGTTTTTCTTCACAAGTGAGATGATGAAGAATACCAAGGTTGCGAACTAAGGGAAGGATTTGTGAACGCCATAGTAGAAAATTTGTAGTCTTTAGCTTTACTGATATTAAACTCGAACATTAGTGGAACGATTGAATGCTTAACTTAGGTTCAGCTTGGGAATTGACGAGGAGGATGAAGACATAATTTTTAGCTTGCAAATTTTGGGCTCTGATACCATGAAATTTCTAAGAAATAGTTGTTGGAAGCGTTTTACTCTTATCGATATATGTATATACATAATAAGTTGACAAAAAAACAAAACAATTACAACACAGTAATGTAAAGATTCTTGGATCTATTTTGTACAATAAATCTCATGTCCAAGATTGGAGTGACTGATTCCTCAAGCACTCAAGAATCAATTACTCATTGACTTGACATAGCAAGATTGTAAAGATTTAAGCATCAATCACACATTAACTTGATATTCCAAAAATGCAGTGAATCACTCAATGACTTGATATTCCAAGATTGTAGTGATTAATTCCTCAATCACTCATTGACTTGGTATTGGGTTGTTAGCATCCATATCTGCTCCTATATCCTTTTTTCCTCAATAAGTGGCTGACACTTTGACAAAAAAAATTTCAATATTGTATTCCATTTTAGATTCAATAGATTTCTCTCGTGTTTTGATTCGACAAAACCATTCACATTTATTCAGGAGAGTTCTTCCAGACTTTCATTGACTTTATACGTCAATTGGTATCAGAGCTTCGGCTTCTTCATTGTTTGATGGCTGGATAGCAGTCACCATCCTAGTGGTAATGATCGTGGGCTGCAAGCCCATTGTCTCATAGGCATATTGATCGTGCCAAAAATATGCTATATTTTGGCCCTCAATTCATAACCTTTAGCTTGTTTTCGAGTGTATTTTGGTGTCTAATGGCTGTTTCTAGTCAATTGTAGGCATTTAGTGTATTTCAGGCAAAAAGTGAGATTTGGTGGCAAAAGGGCCTACAAATGTAAAAAGCTTGTACATAACATCCAACTTCTAAAGGTCATATCTCTCTTCTCAGATTGAACCACGTTTGCAGGTAACTTACCCCCACACTACCCGCACACTACCCGTGCACAGCGAGGTTCTAGCTCAACAAAAGGATGAATTTCAGCGTTTTCGAAGGGGTAAACTTGTCCATTCATGCCCAATTCGTACCCTAACCTCTAAATCCTATAAATACATCACTTTCTTCAAAGCCCAAAGACATCTAGACCTTAACCTAGACCTTTTCTACACTTCATCTTCTTTACCACAAGAGAGAGAGAGACCTTCAAAGGCATCCATCAAGGTTTTCCTCCTTTGAAAGTATACAAACAAAGTTAAATAGCTTAAAGCATACTTAGAAAGGAGGTGAATAGGTTTTATGCCTTTTTAATCCCTTGAACAAACTTTCATTTGTCCTTCAATGTAGCCTTACATACAACACATAAACCATAAATCCATATATAGACAAGAAAAGCATTGATCATATAAGCATAGTCTATGAAAATCAATTAGTTGTATGAGGTATAAGAACACAAAACTCAATGTAAGTGCCTCACTTTTGATTGGCTTATTTCATGACACACCAACATTGGGATTGGTATGTAACGGGTAGTTTAGGACTTCGTGGTTGGCAAGCTTCCGGACTTCCCAAGGTGACTTCAAGAGCTTCTAAAGGATATCACTTGACCTTGATCTTGAAGAGATTAGATGCACACACACACTTGCATGCATCTTTATATATTGTGTATTAGTTACCTTGCATGTGTGTTTCCTTAGTTTGTGCATCTATGTCTTTTACCACACACACACTTGCATGCATTGTTATATATCTTGTATGTGTTACCTTGCATTTGTGTTCATTGATTTGTGCTTCTATGTCATCTTGCACACATTTTTATTGCATTTATATGATTGCTTTATATGTTTGCACACACACTCTCATTGCATTTATATGATTGCACTTGTGTTTTTTATTGATTGTGTGCTTACAGGCTTTATCACACTTATGCATTTTCATAATTGCATATCTTTTGTGTGTCACATGTTTGGTGAGTTTTTGATGATGATACATTCCCATGCATGCTAGGTTGATTGCACCTTTTTTATTTTTGAATGCCATGTCATGTTTAGGCATTAGGTGCATTGGCCTTTCCAAAGGGCATTCGGCGCCCTTGATTCGGCGCCCTTGGGCACAGAATAGGCCGCCGTTTTCGACGCCTTGGTTCGACGTTAAGGGGCCGCAAAACAAGGCCGCAAAAAGGGACCAGAAACTTAGTTTTTCAGGTCTCATTTCGGCGCCCTTGTTCGGCGGCCAAGGGCGTAGAAATAGGGCGCAGATTTCCCTTTTCTAAAGCGACCTTTGGAATTCGGCGCCCCTATTCGGCGGGCAAGGGCGCAGAAATAGGGCGCATTTTTGTGCTTTTTCTGGAAACTTTTCCAAAACGATGTCATTTCATTTTTGGACTCTATATATGCATTCTCTTCTTCTTGCTCGATCTAAGGAGCTCAAAATCAGATCTTAGAGAGAGAAACCAAACCCTAGAGAGAGAAAGCTCTCAAAAACCCATTTTACTCAACCAAACCACCTCCATGTGCATCTAACTCTTCTAGCATCATTCAAGCATGGAGTGTGTTGATTTCATTGACTAGGTATTTTCTACATGTCCTAAAACTTCTAGTTTCATATTTATGACATGTATGCCTAGATTTAGCATTTATTTGTTAATTAAATGCTTGTCTCTTTGCTAATTGTTGTTTATAACATGTTGAGACATTATTGATGGTTGAGATAGGTTGTATGTTGATAGCTAGGATCTAGAGCCATTTTGCCATCTAGCTAATTTAATATTGTTTGTGATTGAGATGTTTTATTTATGATAGCTATGATTGTTTGTGATTGATAACATCTAGCTAAGTCTATATGATTTGCATTTAGACAATTTTTGTGTAGGACTCTTGATTGCATTGTTAATTGCATTTAGAGTCTATGCCATGTTCATTGACAACTTATGTTGATTGGCATTGTTTGATTAATTGCACTTGTTAGTTGCATCTAGCATCATTGCCATGATTTTGACAACTTAAGTGATTGGCATTTTGTTTGATTAATTGCATTTGTTAATTGCATTTGTTAATTGCATTTAGAGTCTATGCCATGTTCATTGACAACTTTGTTGATTGGCATTTTACTTGGTTATTTACATTAGTTGATTGCATGCTATTAGGCCTTGCCTTTATTAATTGACAACTTGTGTTGATTGTCCTTGATGATTGACAATTTATTGATTGCATTTGATTATTGCATATCTATTGTCATTGCCATGCTTTTGACAACTTAGGTTGAGTTGGCTTTATTTTTGACAATTAGGTTGCTAGTGTCTCTCAGCACCTAATGAGTCTTCATTCACATTCATGTAGACTTTGTTGATAACTAGGATGTTCACTTGCACTACAACATCTAGTAAGCATAAATGTTTAGTCTAGCACTCATTGCTTTTGTGCATCATTGTGATACACTTAGACTTTTTGATTCTCTTCTTGAGTCAAAGTCTGTGACTTCTTGGTGAACTTTCACAAGCAAGGAGAGTTTGTGGCTACCCGTGTGTGTAGTGCTCAAGCAATTGGTCGAGTGCCACTGTAAAAGGCCGTTGGGTAGATTAGGGGTTGCTCACGCCAAGAATAGTGTATCAGGGGATATCACTAGGTATTGAACCAAGAGTGGCGAGTGGTAGTGTCCATAGCCTGAGGTTATCTAGGGTGAGAGTCCGAGAATCACTTGAGGGTGTAGATTCCTTTTCATATAGTGGATTTCGTTGACTGTGTGTGGCGCACATATCAGCCCGTGGTTTTTCCCCATTGGGTTTCCACGTAAAAATCAAGTGTTCTTTAATTTCCGCATTTTATACTTAATTTATTATAGTGTGTTTTGGGTTAATTGTGATTAATTTTGACTAATCGAAAAATTGGTAATAATCGATTAACAACCCATTCACCCCCCCTCTAGGTTGTTTAGACACGCACGCGAGCTTATATTTGTATTTTCACTCAATCAAAGAATACTTGTTTTCAATATTTGTTCAATGTATTACAAGTATAATCAAATAATACTATACACAAGAAATACAATATACAAAAGAATTATATTTACAAAAAGATCAAATGACAAAGTTAACAAATCATACTTTACAAAATCTTGTTTCAATATACATCACAAGTGAATAATATGCAACAAGATAATAACATACACATATACAGATATAAGAGATAAAGATATGAAGAATTAACACAAGAGATTTTTAACGTGGTAAAACCTCCAAGGAGGAAACATCCACGGGTTGAACTACAACCATTGGGTACTTATATATATTGGATGGAAATTAGAAATTCCCAAAATGACCAAACTTTAGCTCACCTACCTAGTGGAGTCTATGTCTACCCAACCCTATTGGAACGTACGAAATCCCTCAATGATGCGAAGCCACCATATATTGGACAACATACAAAACCAACATCAATAGCAGATTATAAATTCCAAAAAGAGTGCATACATCCCATGTACCCCGCTCTTTTAGAGTCTATGTCTATCCATACGCCTAAGCCTACAACATATAAGCCAACTCCCTATCCAAGAGACTCATGCCTCTAGGGAGCCTCCTATGCATGACTATCTGAGTCCTCCTAACTCTAGCCATGACTTCTTGTTTGGTTATCCAAACCTCACGTCCTAACCAAGACTTCATGCTGACTATCCAGACTCTTTGTCCTAGTCAAGACTTCATGCCTTTTATAAGGACTTCCTAATGTGATCATGTGAATGCAAATGATGCAAACAATTAATTCAACATAGAACATGTGATCAATACATTCCATGTAACAACTAGACCTAAACATGTGAAACACAAGTAAAGTAATCTAGATGCCAAAAACATGAATTAAACCTAGAGCAAGTGAAAAGCATCTAACACAAAAGCTCATAGTTCTATTCATACAAATAACACTTGAATAAAAACTATACATGAAACACACATTCAAGATGTCATAAACATACACAAATGCTAGAATCATAAAATTCATTCAATGAATATTCTAGCCAAAGATTAGAGCATGGATATATGATAAATCAATTGAATCCTAGATGTCTCTAAAAACACATACAAGAGCCTTAATCCTAGATTTCATCAATCAAGAATCAAAACACATTTCAAAGATTATTAATCATAAAATGATTCAATCAAGTCACAATAATCCTAGACATCAATCTAATCCAACACAACTCTCAAGCATGTGAAAAACCTAGAATCTAAGAAACTAGTTCACATATGTCTCTAATTAGACTTTTGATTAAGATTGATTATGAAGCTATCTTTCTCATAGCATTCATAATATATACACATACATATAGAAGAAGAAATCCCAAGGTAATTGAAGGTTATAAAAGAAGAAATCTCAAAGATATGAACACTACCTTGGATTCTTGAGCTGGTTCGGTTTTCTATGTACAACCACCATAAAAGTTGATCAAACAGCTGCCAAATCAATTGGAAAAGGTAGAGGACTCAATTACAAACAATCTCCAACTTGAATCACTCAATTTGAGTTTGTATGAGAAAGTTATGGTGTTTGGAAGAATGAGAAAAATTGGAGAGAAAATTCTAGCGGGATTCAACTTTTTCTTCTTGAAAATGAATGGGAGCGAATTTGGGATTTTAAAAAAGAGAGAGAGAGAGAGAGGAGGATTTCGGCCAACCAGAAGCTACCACATCAACTCCTAGCTATGTGGGGCGCGTGTGCCACACAGGACAAGAGGGCTGGTCTAGCCGTGTGGCCCACGGCCTCCACACATGGCCAAGCAAGCTTGGCCGTTGGCCTCGCTTGCTCCTCCCGCGCTCTGCTCGTGTTCTTCAGCCGTATCCAAACCTCCGAACTCTGATTTCAAATCTGTCTTCAGATTACGAATCATGACTCCCTCACGCACAACAAAGACTATGAAACTTTGACAAAAGGTCAAGAAATCATCTCGGAATACGACGACGAAAACAACTCAACGAATGAGAACGAAAAGTAGTGTAGCTACATCGTTTGGACTCGAAACCTGGTGAATGAGTAACCGAAATGACCGAGACTCAATAAGAAATCATAAAAGATCATGTTCAAGTCCAAAATAAAAAATACATAAATAAATAAACACAAAATCACACACGTTTGCCTTTCCTGGACATAGTCCTAGAACATGCAAATTACGATGGTTATCAAATTAAAGCTAATGCATGAGCATACAATACCAAGTGTGTGAAAGTGATATATAAATGATGTTCAACCATGAAGGGACACATATGAATGCCATGTGTGTGTGTGTGCCTAGCCTTGTAAGAGAAATGAGGTCTTATATACTTTTGTAGACCGATGAAGCACATTTCTCCTTGAAGCCGGCATCTTGCATGAGTTGTGGCCACGTCTCTTTGACAACTTGAATCTTCAAATCTTAGACCACTAAACATTACAAGACAACATCATTTTGATATGGAATACATGCCAAGACAAACCAAAAACCTAACATCCTTGGATTGCCTTACCATCACCACCTTCCACTTCCAACCACCATCTTTGGAGGAGATTCTTGAGGAAAGAGCCATCCATCTCTTGTCTATGAGGAGAAGGAGCTTTAATGGAGCTTGGAGATTTGAGATGACAATTGGGTCTTGTAAGAAACGCTCGGTGTGTATGATAAATATATCTAGAGGGGGGTGAATAGATTTTAACTTATTACCCAATTTTCGCATGCAAGTCAATTTTACGAAAATGCCCCTACTAGTCAAAAAGACAAACAAGTGTAATAAGATGCGGAATTAAATAACACTTGATGTATACGTGGAAACCCAACCACTGGAAAAAACCACGGGCTGTTTAGTGCGCCACACTCGAACCTCGAAATCCACTAATTGAAATGGAGTTTACAACCTATGTAGACCTCGTCTAACACTCCGGTCAATAACCCCCACTTCTACCACGCGGGCCTTTAAAAGTGGCTCTAGTCCAATGCTTGAGGCCTAAGCAATCTTAGCCTCAAGACTTAATTCTCAATGAAGAGATTATACAACCTATGTGAATATATATGAATATTCAAATAACAAACAAGGCTAGGTAACCTTAGATGCTTATCTAGGATGATGATATAATCAATTAAATCAACTCTAGATATCAATTGCTAAATGACATGTCAATAGCTTAGCTAATTAAGATTAATCAAAAACCTAATTAGCTATCACAAAGCAACACTCAATCAATTCATCACAATTAATTCTCTATTCTTGTATTAATATATGATCAAAAACATACAAGTAAATTAAAAGAGAATAGCTTGATAGTAAAAATACTAAAATAAGATGAAGTTAATCAAAATCTTACCAAGCAAGTTGTGATGATGCAAACCCAATCATGGATGTATTCTATATAGTCATAGAAGATGCAATATGAAATTTGATGCAAAAAGGATTTGATTTGAGTGTTTAAAGGTGAGTTCTTGATTGATTTTTTCTCAAAAATTCTCTTTTAAGTTTAGGGTTCTAAGGAGTCAAAGAACTTGTTCAGATAATGAGAAAGTAAGATATTTATAGACATCAAGAACTGGGCATGTGAAAAGACAAGTTTGCCTCTGAAATGCACCGTTCGGCGGTTTCAAACGGCGGCCAGGCCGCAGTTCTTAACCGCCGAATTGAACCCGAGAAGACCAAGGGAACAACGGCGGTTTCATTCGACGGTTTCGTGACCACTGATCCAACCGCAGAATCAAACACGAGAGAAAAATCAATCAGGTTAAAACGGCGATTTCGCTCGACGGCCAAGCCATCGATCATAACCGCCGATCACCATCAGAGGTGAAAACCAAGGAGAAGCCAAGGGCATTCTCCATAGGCGGTCTTCGTGCGAAACCAAGCACTCATTAGTGCAAGCGCTAACGTTTCCGAATTATATCGGGAAACGAATTACTAAGCACATATACACACAACAAGATATCAATCAAAGTGCTAGTGTGTAAAGTGACATGTGAAGAGTATGCACACAAGAACAAGTATGCTAAGTGTGTGTGTGCTAACTAAATCTCTTCAAAGAAAACCAAGCACTAGAAATTATACATTTGGCATGCTTGTCCCTTGAGGTCTTGGAAGGGTCTTCGAGCTTGAGATCAATCACCTAAACTACCCTTACACAATCAACCCATCATGTGGTTTGTCCACGAAATAAGCTAATCAAGATATGGGAATCCTTACAGGTCCCTCACCGAGCTTGGAGATCTGAGATTGACACCTTGGGTTGCCTCTTTTACTCTTCTCTTATATTTCTTCTATGATGTGTATCCCCATTAGGGAAATATGTAAACCTAACAACTAGTTCCATTATTTGATTTATATGTATTTAATATTTCAAGTATTGTCTCATTCAATTTCTTTATATTGATTCTTGACTTATGTTGAGTAGGCATGACAACCTTTTCTTGATGCATGTTTAGGGATATCTCTTGTCTTTACATTCAGGCATGTAGGGTAGAAATTGATATGTGTTCATGATTGAGATTAGGAGTAGATTAATTAAACATCCTATGATTGTATTTATGTTGATGGATAATTCAAAATGCATTTTGGATTGATTTTAGTGTTTGAGAATTATGATTAAGTAGGTACATCAACTCTTGGCCTTGATTATGCTCTTAATGTTTGGGTGAAATTCATGATGAGTACATACCATGCCATTATGGATTTCGATTCTATAGACCTTTATGTTTTATATGACCCTTGGTAGTTGTTCGCGCGATACACCATCAGTGAGTAGTGATCGAGGGTTCGAATTTACACTTTTGCTTCCATTACACGGTTGTTAGGATTCCGTTGTTTATAATTGGCTTATTTCGTGATCAAACCACATGTGGGGATGCTTTGTAAGGGTAGCTTAGATGTTGTTGTTATTGCTTAGGCCCTTTTGAAGACCTCACTATTGACAAGCACCAAAGGTAATATTCTAAGTGCTTACTTGTCTTGAAGAGATAGATGCACACACTCACAACTCATGCATATGTTTAATCCTTATATGTTGTGTGTCTTTTATGTGTGCCTTAATGCTCATTAACATCTCTTCTTGCATGTTAGTTTGATTGCATCTTGCATATCCAATTGCCTTGTCATGCTTAGACTTAGGATTGCATTTTTGCACTGGGCGCCCCCAAAAGCTGTACAGAAGCGCTGTACGAACAGCGCCCATTGAGCGCTGTTCAGACCTGATCGATTTAATCGGTCGCTGTTGGGTCGCTGTTGGGGCGCTGTACGTGGCGCGGTACAGAGCGCTGTACGTACAGCGCCACTCTGTTTCCTCGTGAAAACAGAGCAAGGGCGCTGTACAGGCGCTGTACAATGGCGCCCTACGTACAGCGCCCAAGGCAAATAGTGGGCAAACTTATCAAAACGACCACACTTTGTTTTGGCCCCCTATATATATGCCACTTTGACTTTAGGTCAATACAAGAGTTCATATTCAGATTCATACTTAGGAGATTTTTCAAAGAGAAGAAAAATTCCAAGAACTCATTTTTAATTACTCAAACACTTTTCCATGATCATCAATCATCATCTAGCATCATCTTAGATCATCTAGATGACATCTTGCATGGATTCTTCATCATACTTTGCTTGGTAAGCTTTTCACTAATATCTTACATATTTTGTGTTTCTCTTATCTAGCAATCTCAATTTAATTACTTGTATGTGATTTTATATTTGTTGAATACAAGATTGAGATTAGTATGATGTATGTTTGAGAAGTTGTATTGTGCTAGCATATTAGGTTTTTGTGCTTGATATTGATTAGCTAAACTAATTGACATGTCATTTAGTTTTGATATCTAGGATTGTTCTTAATTGCATATTAATCATCTTAGATAAGCATATAGGGTTTCCCTTGCTCTATGTTGCATTTTGGATATTTTCATATATTCACTTAGGGTTGTATTCTCTTCAAGAGAAGCTAAGTCTTGTGTGTAGCAATCGGGATTAGGTTGCTTAGATCGCAAGCAAATTGGACTAGGTTCACTCATACCGGGATTAGGTAGGTGTGTGATTACTTCCGGGATTAGGTTGTAATCGTTTGCACATTTAGTGGATTCGAGGTTCGAGTGTGGCTTACTTACATAGCCCGTGGTTTTTCCCGTGAGGGTTTCCACGTAAAAATCAAGTGTTAATTTAATTTCCGCACCATATTACACTTGCTTGTTTATTATCTTGAGGGTAATTTCGTAATTTTGACTAACACGAAAAATTGGGTAAAAAGCGTAAAATCTATTCACCCCCCTCTAGATAGCTTTATACACACCGTTAATTAGTTTCAATTGGTATCAGAGCGGGTTCCTAGACATACATAGGTGATCCTTGCTTTATTTTGTGTGTTTTGCATTTTGTGTGATTTTTGATTATTCATACATTTGCATTCATTTCATTCATTCATAAACACTATGAGTGGAAACGGTGGAAATGGTGGTGGCCACGAAGGAGCTTCTAGCACAAGGCCTCCACTTCTTACCGGTTTGAACTATTCCCAATGGAAAGGGAAGATGGAATCCTACATATGCCAAATTCATGACCGTGCATGGATGGCGGTGGAAGACGGATATGATCTCCCTATGATGACTCCCGCGGGTGGAGGACAAGATGTTTTGAAGCCTAAGGCGCAATGGAACGCGCAAGAGTTTGAGGCTTCTAAGTGGAATAGGAAGGCGATGCATGCCATTATGTGTGCCATGGATGAGAATCAGTACAAGCTTATTCAGAATACTCAAATTGCCAAAGTGGCATGGGACATCCTTCAAGTTGCACATGAGGGAACCGAGGTGGTGAAGGAGTCCAAGCTTCAAGTCCTCCAAACTCAATTTGAGTTACTTAGGATGGGAGAGGATGAATGCTTCAACGACTTCGAAATCAAATTGATGGACATAGTAAATCAAAGCCATCAACTCGGAGACCCGTATTCGGATAGGAGAGTCAAGCAAAAAATTATGAGATCTCTCCCCGATAGGTTTGAATCAAAGGTGACGGCCATAGAAGAAAATAGTGGCTACATGGATATGAAGCCAAGTGAGGTAATTGGGCGTCTCCTTGCATATGAGTCTAGGAAGGCTCCTAGCAACACTACTCCTCCTAAGAAGTCTAAAGGAATAGCTTTGAAAGCATCTAAGGATGAAAAGGAGGCAAAGCATGAATCGGATGAAGACCTTGCCTTATTTGTGAAACGGTTCAACAAGGTTATGGGGTTCAAGAAGAAGAAGGGATTTGGGTCAAGAGGACAAGATTTGAAGAAAAAGAGTTCCTTCAAGAAGTTTGAGCCTAGACAAGAGAGGACCGAAAGGAAAGGGGTCCGATGCTTTGAGTGTGGTGGGATTGGTCACTTTGCCCCCGAATGTGCGAATCACAATGAGAGGAAGAAGGGTAAAGTGATGGCCGCCACATGGAGTGGGAGTAGTGATGACTCCAATGAGGAAGATGAGTCTTCAAGTGAGGAAGAGCTCATGGCTAACTTCCTAGCTTTTGCATCTTCTCACAAGAGCAAAAGTGCTAGTGAAAAGGAAGATTTGAGTCAAGAGGAAATTGACTCTAGTGAAGAAGAAAGTGACTCCTCTTCTAGTTCCAAGAAGAAGTTTGTGGAGCAAAAGGTGCTTGCTAAATACCATGCCGAGTTCAATGATTTAGCACTTAAAAGCACAAGAAAGATTGAGAGGTTGAGAGAAGAAAACCTTGAACTTTCGGCTCACAATGACCACTTAAGTGAACAAGTGGAAAGATTGAAGAGGAGAGAGGATAAGTTAATTGAGGAGTTAGACTTGTCCAAGAGAAGTGAAGAAGGCTTGAAGAGGGAACTTGTAGAAGCTAAAGGGTCCTTGGCTAGGATAGATTCTAGCACCAAGAAGCTTGATCATTTACTTGGTGTTGGAAAGAGTCCAAGTGACAAGAGAGGTCTTGGGTATGAAGATGGCAAGAAAATCTCAACCTCTAACAAGACCATATTTGTCAAGAGCTTGAAGAATGAAGAAACTTCATTTGTGCAACCTCCTAGAAAAAGTTAGAAATAGGACAAAGTTCTAATGCACAAGTGAAAATGGGGCCAAGAAGGAAATCTCAAGCTCAACCTCCTAAGGTTCCTCAAGCCAACACTCCTCCCAAATTGGCTCACAAAGGAAAGAGACCAATCATGCAACCTCAAGCTTGGAAGCAACCAAGACCGGTTCAACAACGAAGATGGATTGAACCCACATATCCACAAAGACATGGACGTACTCAAAGGCGAGGTATGATTCCTTTTTCATTCCTATTTGTCACTTTTGTGGTTGTGATGGTCATATTAGACCAAATTGCTTTCAATATATTAAAATGTGTAGAAAACAAAGCATGATTGAAAAGAGAAAGAATAGAGCCAAGATGCATGTTTCTAGGAATGAAAATATTGATTTGCATGATCCTAGAAATAGTAGAGCACATGTACCAAAGGCCACTAAGAAAGCTAAAATTGTTGCTAAGTGGATTAGAAAGAATGAAAATGTTTGCCATGTTGCACAAATAGCCTTGAAGGCAAATTCTTCTAATTTTTGGTACTTGGATAGTGGGTGCTCTAGGCACATGACGGGAAACAAGAGTTTCTTCGAGACTCTTGTTATGGAGGAAGGTGGAAATGTCACTTTTGGTGATGGATCCAAAAGAAATGTTGTAGGGAAAGGAACCATTTCCGTTCCCGGATTACCCTCCTTATCCAATGCTTTATTTGTTGATGGCTTGAAAGCCAATTTAATTAGCATTTCACATCTTAGTGATGAAGGATATTCCGTCTTGTTCTCTAAAGATTATTGCTCTATCCTTAAACCCGATGGACAAACCTTGTTGAAGGGCATGAGATCTAGCGACAATTGTTATTGTCTTGAAGCTAGAATTGTATCTAATCATGTGTCCATGGATGAGCAAATTGAGTTGTGGCATGAAAGACTTGGCCACATGAACTTTAGGGATCTACGGACCCTTGGAAAGTTCAATTGTGTGCGTGGCCTCCCTAAGCTTGGGAAGAAAGCCAATGGTATTTGTGGACCTTGCCAACAAGGAAAGCAAACCAAAAGCATGCACAAAAAGGGTAAGTATCTCACCACCAAGGAGCCACTTGAGCTTCTCCACATGGACCTCATGGGTCCCATGCAAACCGAAAGTTTGGGTGGAAAGAGATACATTTTGTTTGTGTTGATGATTTCTCTAGATTTACATGGACATATTTTCTTAGAGAAAAATCCGAAACTTTTGATAAGTTTAAAATGCTTTGTACTAAATTGCAAAAAAAAAAAAAAAAAAAAAAAAAAAAAAAAAAAAAAAAAATGAAATGAATTCTAACATTAGAAGCATTAAACGGATTAGAAGTGACCATGGGAGAGAATTTGAGAATGCCACCTTTGAAACCTTTTGTAATGGTTTAGGCATCTCCCATGAATTTTCTGCTCCTAGGACACCTCAACAAAATGGAGTTGTTGAGAGGAAGAATAGGGTCCTCCAAGAGATGGCCCGTGTGATGTTGCTTAGCAACAATGTCCCTAGGAACCTATGGGCCGAAGCCATTAACACGGCTTGCTATATAGGAAATAGAGTGTTCCTAAGGCCCGGTACTAGAAACACCTCCTATGAGTTATGGAAAGGCAAGAGGCCAAATGTTAGCTACTTCCACACTTTTGGAAGCAAATGCTACATTTTGAATGACCGTGATCAACTTGGCAAGTTTGATGCTAAGAGTGATGAGGGTATTTTTATTGGCTATGCCTTAAATAGTAGAGCCTATAGAGTTTTCAATTTAAAGACTCTAAGTGTTATGGAATCATCCAATGTCGTATTTGATGATACTAGGCTCAAGTCTAATGATCATGAGGAGGAGGTTATTTTAGTGATGATTCTCCTTTGGAGGAGGTTGTGGTGTCGCCTAATGTTGGGACATCTAATGTCAACAATGATGGCACACAACCTATTGATAGAGTTCCTCTCTTGGACTCTAAAGAACCCGCTCCATGGGTTAGGAAACTCCATGATAAAGAAGATATCATTGGAGAGGTAAATGAGGGTGTTAGGACTAGACGCCAACTTGCTAATCTTATTAGCTATACATGTTACACCTCTCAAATTGAACCCAAAAAGGTTGAAGAAGCCTTAAATGATGAATTTTGGGTTCTTGCCATGCAAGAAGAGCTAAGCCAATTCGAAAGGAATGAGGTTTGGACTCTAGTTCCTAGGCCTAAGACCACTAATGTCATAGGCACCAAATGGATATTTAGGAACAAATCCGATGAGGATGGCAACATAGTGCGGAACAAGGCTAGACTTGTAGCACAAGGGTACTCTCAAATTGAGGGTATCGACTTTGAGGAGACTTTTGCTCCCGTTGCCCGCTTAGAGTCCATTAGGCTTCTCTTGTCCATCTCTTGTGTGCACAAGTTCAAATTGCACCAAATGGACGTCAAGAGTGCCTTCCTCAATGGCTTCTTGCAAGAGGAAGTGTTTGTTGAACAACCTAAGGGGTTTGTGGATGCACACCACCCCAATCATGTCTATCGCCTCAAGAAGGCACTTTATGGGTTGAAACAAGCACCGAGGGCTTGGTATGAGCGCCTCACTCAATTTCTTGTTGACAACAACTACACAAGAGGTAGTGTTGACAAGACACTATTCATCAAGAGAGACAATGATGAGCTTTTCATAGCTCAAATATATGTTGATGATATAGTTTTTGGCTCCACCAACAACACCAAAGTCCAACAATTTGTTGATGTCATGTCTCTTGAATTTGAGATGAGTCTTGTTGGTGAGCTTAGTTACTTCCTAGGTTTGCAAATTAGGCAAATGCATGATGGGATTTTCATAACCCAAGCCAAATATGCTAAGAACCTAGTGAAGAAGTTTGGTTTAGAGAAAGCCAAACATTGTGATACACCCATGAGTACCACTTTGAAGCTAAGCAAGGATGCTAGTGGTAAAAGTGTGGAACAAACTCTATATCGTGGCATGATAGGTAGCTTGCTTTATTTGACCGCAAGTAGGCCCGATATATCTTTTAGTGTGGGTGTGTGTGCTAGGTACCAAGCGGATCCTAAGGAGTCCCACCTCTCTTCCTGTGAAGAGGATCATTCGCTATGTGAATGGGACATCCAACTATGGGATTTGGTACTCTTTTGACACTAATGCTAGTCTAGTTGGCTTTAGTGATGCGGATTGGGCAGGAAATTGTGATGATAGGAAGAGCACATCGGGCGGTTGCTTCTTTCTAGGCAACAACTTGGTGTCTTGGTTTTGCAAGAAGCAAAACTCGATTTCCTTGTCCACGGCCGAGGCCGAGTACATAGCCGCGGGGAGTGGATGCACACAACTCCTATGGATGAACAAATGCTGTAGACTACGGATTCAACCAAGGTACTCTCACTCTCTTTTGTGATAACATGAGTGCTATTAATATTTCCAAGAATCCGGTTCAACATTCTAGAACTAAGCATATTGACATCCGCCATCACTTCATTAGAGAGCTTGTTGAAAATAAATGCATAGTACTTGAACATGTAGGTACTAATGATCAACTTGCGGACTTATTTACTAAACCCTTAGATGCTACTCGATTTAAAACTCTTAGTAGATCTATTGGGATATGTCTTGTGGAGTGATGTTCTATGATTGACCCCATATGGGGAACTCAAGCAAAGAGAGCTATTTTGCATTCATGTAACTTGCAAAAAATTTGAAATAACTTATGCCTCTTCTTTTGATTGCTTGAGTAAGCTTGGTTGTACATATGTATATATGCTTTCAAATTCTATAAGTGTGAACCTTGCTTGTCTACAATCCATGTCATATTTATGTTCAAACATGCATTTTTGGACTAGGAGATTTACATAGGAAGTATGATGTGAATGACCTATAGTTATCTCCATGACATGATGTTTCTTTAATAACATGCTAATGCTAAATGAAAAAGCATGAAATTCATACAACATGCTCACATGAAAAGCATGAATTGATGATTGCATATTCTTAAAAATGCAAAACTTGTGTGAAAGCTATGAGACTCAAAATGAATAAAGGATCTTGTATCCGTTCAAAGGAATTTACATTCCAAATGTCTCTCTTTCTTTATTAGTTGAACATGGTTACTATCATACGGATATCTTATCCGGAAAAATCAAATAGGGTGCAAAGTCGCTCATGCCATGTTTCGCTTATAAAGTTGGATATAGCTCTTAAATTGAAATCAATAATCTCTATATCCTTGCTTTTCCCATGACATTGGTGAAATTGGTTTGAATTCAATTAGAAACCTTTGTCATTTGCTTTGCCAAATACCATTGTATTTTGGACTTGAATGCTATATGTCTTGTATGCAAAGCATGTTGGATTCACACATTTTCTCAAATAAATCTCCTTGTTTCTCTCAAATTAATTGAAGTGCAAAGTGACTTATATGTATATGCATATCTTGCATGCTTCTATCTCTCGTTGCTTTGAGTGACCCGGTTGGGGACTACTCCTTTGCCTATATCATGACAAAAAGGGGGAGTAGGAATGGTAAGGGGAGTTGCAAAATAGAGAAGCTTTTGTGCATTTTGGGGAGAACATACATTGAGGGGGAGTAACCCTTTGAGGGGGAGCATTGCATTATCATACATTTGCTAATGTTGTGCCTAAATTCTAAAAATGCAAATGCTTGTATTGTTCTCACATGATTAATCTCACACTTTACTTGTATTGGAAATGCTAGAAACTTTATTTTCAGGGCTTGATTGTTCTACAAGAGATTGAAGACTTGAAGTTTTTACTTTCTTATCTCTTTGTAATGTAGATAATCATTGTAGTCCCGTAGTTTCTAATTCTATGTGAGGAATCAATGTGAGTGGTGGTTTTGTCACGAAATAGCCAAAGGGGAGATTGTTAGGATTCCCGTTGTTTTAATTGGCTTATTTCGTGATCAAACCACATGTGGGGATGCTTTGTAAGGGTAGCTTAGATGTTGTTGTTATTGCTTAGGCCCTTTTGAAGACCTCACTATTGACAAGCACCAAAGGTAATATTCTAAGTGCTTACTTGTCTTGAAGAGATAGATGCACACACTCACAACTCATGCATATGTTTAATCCTTATATGTTGTTGTTCTTTTATGTGGCCTTAATGCTCATTAACATCTCTTCTTCTTGTAGTTTGATTGCATCTTGCATATCCAATTGCCTTGTCATGCTTAGACTTAGGATTGCATTTTTGCACCTGGGCGCCCCCAAAGCGCTCTACAGAAGCGCTGTACGAACAGCGCCCCATTGAACGCTGTCAGACCTGATCGATTAATCGTCGCTGTTTGGGGTCGCTGTTGGCGCTGTACATAGCGCGGTACAGCGCTGTACGTAAGCGCCACTCTGTTTCCCTTGAAAACAGCAAGGGCGCTGTACAGGCTGTACAATGGCGCCCTACGTACAGCACCCAGGCAATAGTGGGCAACTTATCAAAACGACCACACTTTGTTTTGGCCCCCTATATATATGCCACTTTGACTTAGGTCAATCACAAGAGTTCATATTCAGATTCCATACTAGGAGATTTTCAAAGAGAAGAAAAATTCCAAAGAACTCATTTTTAATTACTCAAACACTTGTTCCATGATCATCAATCATCAGCTAGCATCCTTAGATCACTAGATGACATCTTGCATGGATTCCTTCATCATACTTTGCTGGTAAGCTTTTCACTAATATCTTACATATTTTGTGTTTCTATCTACAATCTCAATTTCAATTACTTGTATGTGATTTTATATTTGTTGAATACAGATTGAGATTATATGATGTTGTTTTGAGAAGTTGTATTGTGCTAGCATATAGGTTTTTGTGCTTGATATTGATTAGCTAAACTAATTGACATGTCTTTAGTTTTGATATCTAGGATTGTTCTTAATTGCATATTCCTCATCTTGATAACATATAGGGTTTCCCTTGCTCTATGTTGCATTTTGGATATTTTCACATATTCACTTAGGTTGTATTCCTCTTCAAGAGAAGCTAAGTCTTGTGTGTAGCAATCGGGATTAGGTTGCTTAGATCGCAAGCAAAATCGGACTAGGTTCACTCATACCGGTATTAGGTTTGTGATTACTACCGGATTAGGTTAATCGTTTGCACATTTATGGATTCGAGGTTCGAGTGGGCTTACTTACTAGCCCGTGGTTTTTCCCGTGAGGGTTTCCACGTAAAAATCAAGTGTCAATTTAATTTCCGCACCATATTACACTTGCTTGTTTATTTTATCTTGAGGGTAATTTCGTAATTTTGACTAACACGAAAATTGGGTAAAAAGCGTAAATCTATTCACCCCCCCTCTAGATAGTTTTTATACACACCGGCTTTAATTAGTTTCACAGTTACTTACATGTGACGTGAGGCAATCGATGGTTGATCCTTTAATATTCCCTTATGCTACCATTGGTCATTACTCCCGCGATACACCCGGTGAGTAGTGATCGAGGGTCAGCTTTTATGCTTAATCAGTCCTTGGTTGTTGTTCACGCGATACACCATTGTGAGTAGGAATCGAGGACTAGACACTCTCCCCACTTCTATAGCTAGAGGTCGTATCAAAGGCTAGGTTGAACCCATCTTGTAGTGTTTTATGCAGTTGGTTTTTACGAGCGGCGCGAATGTCATGGTGGTCATGAGTACCTTGTGTGTCCATCTATTTCTCGCTCCAAGCCATCTTTATTTTTGTAACTTATGGTGTTTGCCTTTAGAGTATATTAACTTAGAAAGGGAAACACCCGGTTACATTTCTATCCTTAGTGATCTTTTTGTTTTCTTATCTCATTTCCATTCTCTCACACACACATGAACATGCTTACACTTAATTCACACACACCACTCTCATCCTTGCCATGTTCCCATTTACATTGTTTTCAATAATCACTAAAACGTGAACGATCGACGGATGACACCTTTATGACGATACCCTTGTTTACCGCTTTACTAGTTTTCAAAACTTTAGAGCACATTGTGTAGGACAACTTGATAAATATCTTTTGAATTCACAATTTGATAATGACATGAAAGCGTGTTCACATATATCTTATTCTACTTTGTAGAATTGAGCAATTGGAGAACGAGGAATAGATCTTAGGAGGTGATAAAGCTTGTATCTCTTCGGCGGTGGTTCGAGGTCGGAGAAGCCCAACATGACCTATCTAAAACATGACCATTTTTGGTCATGTTTGAGCATGACCAAGGGTGGAGCCAATTCATGGCCAGTGGGTTGGGCCAATTTCAACTTAGTTATGTTTAATAAGTTTTATTGATTTTTTGTGTGGAAATACCACATGTGGTGTCAGCAAATCAAACTTTTTTTTTTTTTTTTTGAAATATTATAATAATTCAGGGTTGGAGAGGGGGGCAGACTCGAACCTAAAAACTTATGGTGTAGGTGTGAGAGGCAAACCACCAGGCCAACCTCATCTTGTATGGTGGCGACTCAAACCGTAGACATTGTCAAACTAATGAGCCCTCTTGCCACCGGTGGTGGGTTAATATTGATTTTTTATTGTCTTATTGACGTTTTTGGGCAAAGTTCACATTTTAATTTTAGATTACAAAACGCACAGTGCGTTTTAAAATTTCAATACGTCATAACCAAGCCCCTATGGAATGAAATTCCTACCTCCGCCATTGAACGCGACGATCATGTGTTTTTAGATAGGTCATGTTGAACTAACCAGATCTCTCTATAGCTAGGCCATTGCTTTCTTCTTTTTCGCTAACCATATACGCTATGTTTTCGGAAATTTTAGATTATTTGAACCAAAACCCCACTAAACAAAGCAATAAGCTAAATAACAATCTTGATTGTTCAAAATGTTTATCAAGATGTTGTCAATACCTTGGTGAATTTACAATCTTGTTTTCATTATAGACCCATATCTATGGTTTCACTACTCCAATTTTTTTATGCTATGACAAAAACTTAGTGTTTGCTTCCGATATGTCTGGATAATTTATAATTGTAAACCCTTGTTTCCCTTTTCTTGGTGATTATGACCGCTATATTGTTGACCCCTGTGAGGAGAAAATCTCATTTAACAATAACATTACTAGAAAGTAATTCAATAATAAACAAAAACGAATTCGAATAATTATAATTATCGTTCACCATATGAAAATCTGAATTCTAGTGGAAGCGGGATCGAACACCTGAGACTGTACCACCGGTCGGAAAACGATCATGCATTCGAAAAGTCCCGTCTGATCACAACACAAATAACCACACTCTAATTTAAGATGGGAGAAAATTCATACATTAATTTTCTCCATCTATTTATGTTTCTCACTCTGTATTGTGTCTCTCCCAACACTAGCAAACATGCACTCTTGCATTGTACATTGCCCACACATATGCTCTCTGTTGTACTTACACTGAAGCCCACCATATCTGAATGGCACACACAAGGCCGGACTTCCCATGCACACACCAAGTACAAGTTATGTGTATATTGTGTTTATTGCATGTATCAGTTTCTTCAACTAATGTATAACTACTCATAAAAACTGCTCATGCAGTTATAATAATGCATGGGTTTGGGCATGGGCTTGGTGTACATGGATTTTGGGCTCTCCATGTATTGTTTGTGATCTTGGCCCACTTGGATGTATAATGGGTCTCTAACCCATACCCAAATATACCAACATCTCCCACTCGCACAAGTGGGGCCAACACAATTTTACCACAAGCCTATCATGGGTGCACCAATAATAATCAACATCTACCATTCCCCAAAATGGCGTAAGATGTGATACATACAGAGTAGACTTTGAGCCTTTAAACACAGTATTATCATCAACATATTCATACGGTAAATGCATCGTGTGACCTATAAACAATCAAAATATATAAAGGGAGCTAACAATCTCAAATCTCAATTTTAAATTCTCTATTTACAAGAGATTATATTGTTCATTATTGTATCCTAGATTTAATTTTATAATTTTTATCAATCCAAGCATACTTAATCCCTCAAAAAAGCTATGCTTGACTTTATAACATTTCATGCATTCACAATTGAATCAAATACAATTGGTCGACTAGTGAATACATAAGTCAAATAAAAATTCATTAAATCTTCCATTCCATCTTTATCTCCGGTCTCTAGAACAACTACCATAGATGTGCCCTACAGCTGAATTTTCATAGCCATAGAAATAACACGCTAAAGGTGCTAACATTATCCTGTCACTTCAAGATAGAGTGAATGGTCATGAGGACACCATTTGAAGTTTATATAAAACTTCAATGGAACTTACACAATGAGGAAGCAGGATTCATTCTCTCATTTTCCACATTGGTCACATATAGCACACGTATGAAACACGTGTTGCAGTGAATTTTATTCTAAATAAGAATGCATATGTCTTTATATCATTCACTGTATAGATCTTAGTACAGTCACAACTCTTGTGACTAACTTGAGTTCTTAAAAGCTCGCCTCTCTCCAGCGCCACATTAAGACCTCACATCTGCTTGATCAAGTATCAATAATAGTGGGGTTTATCATGATCAGTCTAAAATATTTGTATATTTATTGTGAATCTCATCTTGACCTAGTCAAGCGACAAATTCATATACATTAGCTCCGCGAGAATATCCTACATATTCTCTAATATATGTGTCTCATCTCAGCTTGCTATCTCAGCTACTAAGGCGACCACACGTGTAAGAATACCTGTCTCAACCTAATGACATATTTCTATTACATTATGTGTAATTATGCTAGCATAAATAGTAATTTCTTTATTATTAAAGTTATGTCACAATCTTGTCAATCTATGATTATATTGGTATACATTCACCAATTTTGTGGCACAAATTCTATTAGGCCTTGTACATATCACAATATACACTAAGTAGTTAGTCGTACTTTCAAGGTATGTCATAATCCTCTTGACAACATCTCAATGCTGTAATCTAGGATTATATTGGTGTCCACTTACCAATCCAACGGTGTAACTAATGATAAACTTTATACATATCACAACGTACATAAGACTCTGTATGGAACTAACATGAGGAACTTGTCATCAATTTCTTGATTTTATGGGGATTCAGGGTACATATTGAGGTTAAGAGTTTATGATTTCACAGTAGGAGTATCTATGAGCTTAAAATTGCTCATTTTGAATCAACTCTTACTCCTAATATATAAGCCACTTTGCTCATATAAAATTTCAAAGAAATTTGAGAATTACCATTTCATTATGGTTTTACAAACTCTTTATTATTTCTAGCCAAAACATATAGTCCACATATATAGATAATATAAAAACTTATCTTCAACCTATTTAGTGTACTTACCATGGCTATCTTTAGTCATCATTAATCTATAAGATTATAGATTGACAAAATCAAAGATACCACTTTCTAGAGGATCGTTTCAAACCATACATTAATTAAGCAAGCACACTTATGTGCTCTTGGCCTTTTGAAACGAAATTTAGGATGTTTCATGTAAATCTCTTCATCTAGTTCTCTATAGAGAAGTACAATCTTTACATCCATCTGATGTAATTTCAGGTTCATATATGTGACGGGTGCTAGAATAAGGTGTATAGAAGAAAACTTTACTTCCAAAGAATAAGTTTCTTTATTTGCGACTAATTGCGCCTTATACCTTTCAATAGTACTTTCCGCCTTATGTATGATATATGTTGAACCCATACGTTCATGATGGTCTAATGACCAAGCGGTAAGTGAATCAAGTCCTGGACATTATCACTTTTCTAGACTCTATCTCCCCTTCCATTGCTTTCATTCATATATTCTCTTAGTAGATAGAAGTGATAGCTCAATTATAAAAATCTTTGGCTCATCACTGTCAAGTGAAGTAATCATTAAATCTTCCCTTTCAATCTTCGAAAGATGTCATGGGATAATTTTACGATTATTTGACGAGTTGGTAAATTATCATGATAGTTGATTCAACAGTTGTTTGACCCCACTAGGGATGAAAGATCCATGTGGATTTCTACTCCCACTAGGGTGTAGACTTCCACTCCCACTAGGGATGAAGGATCCATGTAGAATTCCACTCCCACTAGGAATGGAGGATCAAATTAGATTTTAATTTACCACCACTCACGTATTAACACAATCTCCAATTCCTAAAATCAGATATCTATATCAAACTCGCTTCTACTAAGAAATTCATTCTCTAATAATGGCATCTTGTGATTCTAATTCAGTCACACTTCTATCTAATTGTACACCATCATTTATTTAATCCTTTGGAATGCACAGAGTATCAAACAAAGATACAACTTCTCTTCTTGCATTCAATTTCTCATTTCTATGAGATGGATTATAAACATAACCTGCATACCCCTAAGGTTGTAGATTAGCCAACCAGGCTACCTACCCCTGTCCAAAATTCATATGGTGTGGAAGTGTTTGATCAAGTGGAACATGATTAAATAAGTAGGCAGCAATCAATTAAGATATCTTCAAGTAAGATACTAATAAATTTACTTGTGCCATCACAGACTTAACTATTTCCAACTAATTCCTTCTTTCCGCTACACTAATTTACTGCAAGTCTTATGAATAATAAATATCTTTCTATATCTTTCTTGCTAAAAAATTCCTTGAACTGTTCAAAAGATATCTATGTACTCGGTTACTCTTTAAACTCAAAAGTTTATCATCTAATATGATCCTCAACCAAACAATCTGATGCAATCTAATGCTTTCGATTTATGGGAGATCAAATAGACATGATCGAGATGTCTAAATATATTAATGAATGTAACTAGATATGAAATTCCATGTCTAGTTTTTACACTCATTCAATCACAAATGTCATAATGAACTAGTTGCAACAATTCTTGATCTAGTTTCCTAAAAAATGGTTTTCTAGTTGTTTTTCTTGCTAGATAATTTGCATGATCTTTAAGATAAATGAGTCTAATTAGTCCTTTCTACTGATATACTCATTCTATCTAGTCCTACATGTCTTAATCTAGCATGCCGAAATATCAGCATCATCCATTGTAATGATTGAAAAACAAACAAAATTATAATCGTCCATACTATGTATATACTATAAAACCATTAAGTAACTATCAAGTACCATATGAATATAATTTGCTAAAATAATATTCATACAACCATCATGATTATTAATGATAACCCGAATCAATGAAGATAACGTAGACACTAAAACCCAGTAAGATCTCAAGTGTATATTAGAACATCATGGAGTACAAATTTAGGCTACCATGCAAACCCAGTTTGTAGGTACTTAACTCCAAAATTGTTATAACACTTATACATCTTGTCTCTAATAATCTAACTTTACTCAACGTATGCTTTACAGTTTCTTGTTGGATGGTATATCTTCACTTACCTACAGTCCACAAAGGACGAGATTCAAAAGCAAAATACCTAGCCTGAAACTTAAGCATAACTTAACAAATTCTTGAGTTTGGTTTTACTTTTTCGACTCAATGTATTCACAAGCGAAAATGACCTAGCTTGTCACAACTGTAACAAGCTATTTAGTTTTGTCCTTCCTCAATTCGTTATCCCTCAACTTCTTGCATATTCCAATCTAAGATTAAGTGGCTATGACTAGATTCTCTTCCCCACTACAAGAAAAAAGGCCTATTGGGACGAAACCCTATTGGGACGCTTTTTTTTTCGTCCCAATAGGCAGTCTATTGGGACGAATTCTGTATTTCGTCCCAATAACATCCTATTGGGAAAAAAAAGTTCGTCCCTAAAGGTCTTACCACCTTAGATAAAATTTTCCTAATAGACATTCTATTAGTACGAATATTTTATTCGTACCAATAGAATGTCTATTGTGACAATTTTTGTCCAATGTGGTAAGACCTTTAAGGATGAATTATTTTCGTCCCAATAGGATATCTATTGGGACGAAATACATAATTCGTCCCAATAGACTGCCTATTGGGACGAATTTATTTCGTCTCAATAGGTTTTCTTTTATTTAAAATTATAATAGTTAATAAATTTTGTTGACCTTTAGGACGAATTTCTTTAGTCCCAATAGGACATCTATTGGGACGAATATGTTGTCCCAATATGTTTTCTTTTATTTAAATTATTAATAATTAATTTTGTTGACTTTAGGGACGAATTGTTTTTGTCCCAATAGGACATCTATTGGGACGAAATATATAATTCGTCACAATAGACTGTCTATTGGGACAAATTATTTTCGTCCCAATAGGTTTTCTTTTTATTTAAAATTATAATAATTAATTAATTTTATTGAAAATTCTTGATTTATTTTTTTGAAGTTTTTTCCTTAAAGATAGATTAATAATTAAATTACCATATAAATTAGAAAATGATGCAATATGGATCATTTTGTTCGTCCAAAGTGGTTCTCTATCGAGATGAATTTTGTTTTTTCCCAATAAGTTCTTCATAAGGATCAATAACTATTAGTCTTGAAAGGTTTTCTATTATTTTTTTAAAAAGGAACTGAACCGTTGGAACCGGAACCGGAACCAAAACCGAAACCGTTGGTTCCGAATCAAAATCAAAATCGAAACGTGAAAATGGTGGAAAATGGTGGAAAATGTCACATTTTTAAAGTGGTTTTGTAAGAAAGTCACCACTTTAATAAGTTAAGTTTAAAAGGCACTTATTATGGTGAACGGACAAAAATGCCCTTACTTTACACACATTCTCTTACTTTGAAGTTATTTATTTATTTATTATTATTATTCTTTCATCTTCTTCATAGAGGTCTGTTTAACAGACCTCCAATGGAGGTTGAACATCATTGGATAATTAGTTTAGTGGCGCTACGGAGATTTTTTGGTTTTGAATCTTCCATTGTTGAGCATTTTCATTTTATTCTTCGAGTATTTTGTAAACCCGAATCGAAATCAAAACCGCTGATTCCGAATCGAAAACCAGAACCGGGGTCATGTCTAATTTCGAGTACAATTAACGATTGACCCTTTGATCTGACAATATATGATTTGAACAAAATAATTTAATTAAATGTTATAATAAATGTTTTTTAATATCAATTTGTTTATCATATAAAAATAAAATTTAAATTAGTGGAATCAATCTGCAAATAAAATTTTGATTGAAAAATAATCAATAAAAAATTAATAACAAGTAGAGGTTATATAAAAATTATGCTTTTGTTATCACAATCAAAGAGCAAGGTGGTGGGCGTGTTTGTGCAAGGTTCAATTCACCATGAGGACACCAATTAAATTTGATTTGTCTGGGATGGCTGGTGGGTGGGTGTGCGTAGGTGGGGTGGTGTGTGTGGGTTTGTGCGTGGATGGGTGGCCTAGTTGTTTGAAGGCAACAATTTTTTATTATTATTATTTATTTTTTAATTTCATCCTTATAGGATATCTAAAGGGACGAAATATTTCATCCCTATAGGTTGTCAAAGGGGACAAAAATACAATTCGTCCCTACAAGTTGTCTATTAGGATGAATATTTTCGTCCCTATACATTATCAAATGGGACGAACAAAAATCGTACCTATAGGTAGTTTTAAGGGACGAATTTCAATTTTCATCCCAAAGAAGCTATTGTGACCCACCTGAGGCGACGAAATTTGGGACGAATAAAATTCGTCCCAACAAGCTATTGGGATGATTTTTGAGCTATTGAGACGAAAAAAAAAAAATCATCCCAATAGCCCTTTTTTTTTTTTTTTTTTTTTTTATAGTGCCCCTTTGGAAATATTTATTTCCACTAATATGTTCAAAACTAAAAGTTTTGTACAAGTTGGAATCTTTCATATAAAATTGGCTAGAAGCCTAAACCGCCTCTAAGCACTCATCTTCTACTACCAAAATGACGCGATTGATACACATCCGATTAATTTTATGTATTCCAACTATTAGAAGATTAGATCGTTTAGTCGGTTTATCATGTTTTATATCCTTATTGGAGGCTGCCACTAATTTTGGCGCTTCTTATAAGTACTTAAAACTTGATATCGTACCTACTAAAATTTCAATACTCAAAATACTACTAAAATTTTCCCTTCAAGCCAAAACCTCAAAGGTAAACCACTTCACTTAAATCATATTGTACTTATAAAACATACATGTGAGGCTACTATTTAAGTTACTTCGCAACACAATGCGAGTAGTTTAACTTCTAGCTTGATAGGCCTTCACATCTTGTATGTCGAGAAAAATAAGTAATTTGCCGAGGTTCAATAATGATTCATGTTTTAGTATCAACGGCTTCTTACTCATAAAATGCACTAAACCTTATTGTATCTATTCCCTAGATTACACGATTTAGTTTATCACTATCAAATTGGCCACAATATTATAGATATATAATCTATATCTTATGCTAATCTATGTAGAGACATACAATCTACCATGCAAGCATATTAACTTCCAAAAAATACTCACATTTAATTTTGCTACAAACACAAACTGAAAAAATGATGAAATAATTTAAGGTATAGAATCAAAAAAGTCGTCAAAGTGTCTAATTACCATCCGTTTCCAAAAATTTAATCATCATAAATTCAGTACTTTGCGCAAAATTCTAATTCTAATATTGTACTCAACAATTTAGAATTCCCAAAACATGAGATCATAAATAATAGAAGAATACATTGCATAAGTCTCTAGAAACATTTTATGGGTCAAACCCATTTGTTTACTAAATGCTGTCTAAAATATGGGACTATTCATGCTATTCATTCTTACTTCTCATATTCATATCAATCACCACTGAGCAAGACTCTCTAAGTCTTCACAACTCATCTAACTGCCATTTTCTCGAATATTGGTCCTCTATCGCATGTGCAATAACTCATGTGCCTAGCACTATGAATATTCATTGTGGATGTAGTAGATCGCCTCACATTCCCAAGAATGTGGCGCTCCTCTACGATTTCTAGTTCACACGCTATCTGACCAAAATACATCGTGGTACCTTACTCTAACTTTTCCAACCTTGTAGATTTATTAGCTCTTCGAGAAATTTCATTAAAAGACTATCTACTACATCTCTCCATAGAAAAAGCACGAGTCAAAATTGACTGCGGCTATATGTCATTAATAATATTCATGAAATCTTCTCCATTAAGACATATGAGATGATGCGGATTTATTCTAAAATTTTCTAAGTCACTTAGAAACATTTGTCTTTTAATAAACTTGTACATTTTCAATGCACATTCTAATGAAATTTCTTATTCCCGATTGTATAATTAATTAGACGAAGAATTCTAATCGAAAGCATATCAATATATATAGCTCCTACTTAAGCTAAATTTCGGTGGCCAAATTTTCGCAGGAAAATTCCATGACCGTCAGAAAATAGTGCCACAAATCCTGCTGGAAAATTCCACGATGGTGGAAAATGCCACGAGAAACCATCATTGAAATCTGCATTGGAAACTATCATTGAAAATCGCACAAGAAACCAACACTAGAAACCATGTCAAAAATCGTAACCAGAAACCGTACCGAAAACCGTCACCGAAATTCATGTCGAAAACTGTCACCGAAAATCATACTAAAAACTATCTTTGGAATCCATGCCAGAAACTGTCATTGAAAACCGTGCTAGAAGCCATAACTAGAAATCGCACCCGAAACCATCACTGAAATCTATCCTGGGAACCGTCATTGGAAGTCATGTCGAAAACTGTCATCGAAAACCATGCCTAAATCTATCTGTTGAAATCCGTGCCAGAAATTGAATCGGAGATTGTCATCGAAAACTATTACAGGAAACGGTCACCGGAATCCATGTCAAACGACTGTAATTAGTAATCATGTCGGAAACTGTCATCAAAAAATCTATAACTAAAAACCATGCATTGTCATCGAAACTGTTACAGGAAACCGTCATCGGAATCCGTGTCAAAAGACTGTAATTTGTAATCATGCCGAAAACCGTCACCAAAAAATCTGTAACCAGAAACCGTGCTAAAAACTGTAATCGAAAATCGCACTGGAAAATTTGTAACCGAAAATCTTAGTCGAAAACAGTCACTAAAAAATCCGTACCGAAAATAGCACCGGAAACATCGCCCAAAAATGTGTCGGAATCCGTCAACGAAAACCGCACCAGAAAATGTCATCGAAAACATTAGTGGGGTCAACTGACTAACTTGTGCTTAGTCAGCCATGTGTTTTATTCATAGGTGATACTCGTGTCACCTCCCAAGTGAACAATTTGTCTGAACAACAGCCACATGAATACTCATCGACACGTGTCATGTTCATAGTGGAACACATGGCTGAATTAAGACCACAAGAAAACCCTTGACACGTGTCACTCTATTAGTGGAGCACATGTCTAATGTTGTGTCACATGCACAACCTCTTGTCATTTCCACTCTCACCGGTGGAGCGTGTTGCACACTCGCCGCCATTCCAGCGTTTACCGATTACGGACCACCACCATTTGACTTGTCGTCATGGTGAATCCAATGATTCCATTGGTTATGAAGTTTGGGTTAGAGGTGAAGTGCACTCTCCGCCTATAGGCGCGTGGCACATGGTCTTCATGTTCTTCACCCAAATTCAAAAAACAAAACAAGTTTCCAAATTTTGATTTCAAACAAAAAAATTCAAAATCCTTTTTCCCTATATACAAATCCAAATTATGCAAATGACCTATTGTTGGAAAGCTTTATCTAATATTCTAATGGTACCATGATTGTAGAGAAATTAAAAAAAAAAAAATGAGAATGAGTTTTGAACCTTATAACAGTCACGGGTTTCATATTTAATTCTTCAAAATTCTCCAAATTTTGAAGTCAATTCATGGCATGCATTTTCAGAACATATATTAACAAATATATGCATACATACATCTCACAAAAAACGAAATATAATAAGTGTGTGGTGTTATGCTGTTATTGAGTTGTGAAGCATTCAAGCATTCATAAAAATTCCTAAACATAGCATTTCTACCAGAATACAATCCAAGCAAGCTCTGATACCAATGAAAGTAAATTCAATAATAAACAAAAATGAATTCGGATCATTACCGTTCACCATACGGAAATCCGAATTCTAGCGAAAGCGGGATCAAACACCTGAAACTGTACCATCGATCGAAAGACGATCACACATTCGAAAAGTCCCCTTTGATCACAACACAAATACCCACACTCTGATTGAAGATGAGAGAAAATTCATACATTAATTTTCTCTGCATCTATTTGTGTTTTTCACTCTGTATTGTGTCTCTCCCAACAAGGGACGGATCCAGGATTATGTTTAAGGGTGGGGGGCGCCGAATCGACATATATTTTAAAGGTTAATTAAAAAAAATGTTATTTATATTTTAAAGCATTACTTTTTCATTAATTATTTTAAATGAATAATAATATTTTATTGAGATAAATTATCTTAATTTATGCATTTATGAAAAATAAGATGATGAAATTTCATTGTTAAAATTTATCCTAGTATTTTTCTAATATCTAAAAACTATTTTAATTGTTAAAAATTATAAAAGTTTGTTCGATAAAATTTCTTAATAATTAAAGTTAAATATACAACTATGTTTACTTGACATGTTTTAATTATATAAATCAACAAAATAAAAAATAAAAAAAGAAGCAAAATCTATATAAATAACTTATCAAAAGTATGACATTGTATTATAGTACTAGGGTGAAATAAGTAAGATTTGGAGAGAGAAAATATTTTAAGGATATAATAAAATTAGTTAAGATAGAATTGAGTAAGTGTAATTTTGATAAGAAAAAATTATAATTGACATAACAAAATATATATACTGCAATTTGATTTATATTTGAGATATAAAGAAATAATAATATAATATGTTTAGAATCAAATATATTTTCCATGTGATTACGAGAAAATTATTAACACTTAATTTATAAAAGAATTAGAAAGTCTAAATATCAAAAAAAAGGTAAAATATAAAAATTTGAAAGTTTAGTGGATTAATTTATAAAACTGTAAAACTCCAAGGAATATGAAATAAAAGTAAAAATATAAAACTCTGAAAATTTATGGGATAGATTTAAAAATTTGTAAAACTTCAAGGGGGGCAGTGGCCCCCTCTCGTCCTCACATGCCTCCGTCCCTGCTCTCAACACTAGCAAACATGCACTCTTGCATTGTATATTGCCCACACATATGTTCTTTGTTGTACTTGCATTGAAGCACACACTCATATCTTGAATTGCACACACAATGCCAGACTTACATGCACACAAAATACACGTTATGTGTATATTGTGTTTACTTGTATGTATCAATTTCTTCAACCGATGCATAACTACTCATAAAAATTGCTCATGCAGTTATAATAATGCATGGATTTGGACATGGGCTCGGTGTACATAGATTTTAGGCTCTCCAATGTATTGTTTGTGATCTTAGCCCTCTTGGAAGTATAATGGATCTCCAACCCATAACCAAATATACCAACATTACTTAACATCTCTTTTTCAGAACCTAATAGAAGAAAAAATGAAAACGACCACAATTGAGAAGTTAAAAGAAACCAACATTTTCTAAAAATTTTATACCTAAGTTTTTTAATAAAATGGATACATTTCTCAGTTATCTAGCTGCAAGAATATATAAGAAGAGAATGAAAAAAAATAATTAAAAAGTCTACAAGTTTTATTTGAGTGTATAAGCTAGTTGTATAAATGGACTCGAAAAACGATTTAGAAAATCTAAAAACATTTTACAAGGTGATCTCCTTATTGAAAATCCAGCTAAACTTGACTCCATGCGGCTTCATCTTCTTGGCTCTCTTATCGGCTAGCTCCTGCAGCTTCCTAATCCTGGGCGCTAACCCACACACGAACTCCTGTGCACTTCTCCCTTCACCCGTCAATCCCTCCATCTTCTCCAATCCCCACCGTTGGATCAAAAACTCAAGTATATCAGCATAATCATGAGCCGTATACACACCAAGCCGCTGAGCCACAGCCGAGAAGTGTTCGAACAGTCGCGGGTCCCGCCCATCGGACATCAAATGAGCTGGCATTGTGATTTTCTTTTTCATGAGATCCGATATTGCAATCATGCCGCCCGTGGGGTCCACCTCAAGAAGCTTCTCGACGATCTTAGCGTATGCATTCTCGTGTCGTTTCTCGTCTGATGCAATCGAGCCGCATATGCGAGCTAGCACGTGATCGCCTCTCTCCTTGGCTAATCGAGCCGTGTTGCCATGTGATATGAACGTGGCTCGCTCCTGAAACGACGTGTACACATACCCTAAATACGGGTTGTTTTCAGTTCCCGGGTCCTGTCAATTTCGAAAAAAAAAAAACAATTAATTTTATTTAAACAGTGATTTATGAGCAAAACAAAAGAAGAGATCTCCCTCGAAGCAGAAAGACAAGTAAGATGCTTCCAGTTCATACAACCCAGTTCTATTAGCCTCCAAGGTCTCTTCCTCATTATCAAGTAATTAATTAACCAAATAAATAAATAAATAAATAAATAAGTAATTAATTACCATGCCAGCTCCAATCAGATACTGAACGGTTCTCTCTATCATGGTCATATCGACCCGACCCGATAAGTACAAATACGTCTTAAGCAAATCTCCGTGCCGGTTCTCTTCAGCGGTCCAGGCCCGGGTCCATAAAGCCCACGGGCTTGAACTTGCCCCGGTCTCATCTTTGACCCCGTCAAGAGTGTTGATCATAGTCTGATAAGTAGGCAATGCTTCTTCGGTGATCATGTCACCCACCAGAACCACAAAGTAGTCATCAGGAAGCCCAGCTGTTCGATCACGCAAGGCTTCAATCTGGTCCATGAAGTCAGCCTTCGAGAGTGTCGGGTCGGGTAAAAAGTCTTGAGGTTGCCAGCATTTATCTACCGGTTTAAGTAACGGTAACACATTCTGGGTGGCCCAATTTTCTAGTGACTTGAAAACTTCAGCTTTTTCAGGTGGCATTGAGTGTGTTTTCTGGGGTTTGAGTAGTGGCGGCGGCGCTGCCACGGCCGAGATCGGTGGTGGCTGCCGGAATCTGACGGTGGAGAATGGTGGTTTGGAACATCGGTGGGCCAGATTCGGAACACATACAGGATGTTTGGTGCAAAGAAAATGTGAGGCTTGCATGGTGCCAGTTTTCTGGTTTGAGTTTCATTTACATTGTGGCTTCTTCTACTTATATATATAAAGAACAGAGACATTTGTGTTTTTTGGCACCGAAATGACCAAATTAACCTTTCTTTAACTATTCTTTCTATTTACAATTACTTTCTATTCATTTTAGATTCGATTTATCATGTTTTTATGTAGTCAATCAATTATTATTCTTCATAATTCTATTTAATCCTTCTTCTAATACTTGTATCTTTTTTGGAAACAAAATAAGAAGGAAAGGGTATTATGGTCATTTGAAAATGGAAATGAAATTGTGGATTTGGAAAACCAGGGGTGCAGTGGTTTTGAGAGACACAGAAAAAGATAAGGCTAGTAATTCTGTTCCTGTGGATTTACGTGCTAAGTTGGGTTGGTGAGTTGTTTTCTTGTTTTAGTTGTTTAAAATGCCAAATGACAGCACATCCATAGGTGACGTGAATTTTCTTTGGATATCATACTTTTTTTTTTTATAATCTCTGTAAATTAATAATATCTTTAATATAATAAATTTTACTGATCTCGATTTGAGCTAATAGTATAATTAATAATTTTGATTAAGTAATAAGATAATACATTAAAAAAACCTATTAATAATTTACAATATTTTCTTAAAATACGAATTTATTGTTACTTTTTAAAAAATAATAATAATTCTAATTGGATTTCATCTCAAACTTTTTGCAATACATTTAAAAGCTCTAGATTGACTTTTCGTATTACATTTCATCTATAACTAAGTGTCATGATGCTTTGAATGTTTTGTGGCGTGTAACATGCTTTAATGTGGTATCATCATGAACTTTATCATTAAAATTATTCTCAATGATGTTGGCAATGATTTGTTCGATGCTTAAAATCTTCGAGAGGTAATTTACATCCATAGTATCATTAATTCATCTTTAGTTGATTAAATTAGTAGAACACGATAAATATTTAGTTGGTTAAATAATGTATGTATTGAATCTCAATTGAATAATGCGCATGTGTGAAATTAAAATAACAATAATAATATGCGTTAAATATCTCGATTAATTAATAAATTACATGTTGTATCAAGTATCAACATTATTGGTTGATAGAGGTTATTCTAGTTTGTCACTTCTTTTTAATTTTTATTTAGGTTTTTCATAATTATTAAATTGGTTCCATTTATTAATTGTCGTTATTCAACTTTCACTATTATTGTAACATCCTAAAAATGGGTCAAACTATTCTTAAATAGTTGATCCTAATTATTATAAATTTGGGCTAAATTTGTTTTCTAAAAGACTTGAAGCTTAAAGTTATAAATGACAGAGCTTAAACTTAAGACAAATGAAGTAATGAATTGGATTGGACCCAAATCTATAGGTATTTAGGTTGATTTGTAATTTTAAGAGTTACAATATTTGCTCCCCTAAAAAACTGTATATGCCCTTTTCCCCATTAAATTTTTTAAAAGCTTATATATTTTAAGCACACTCTACATATTGGTTTACAAGAATCATAACAAGCAAAGAGGCCAAAAGCGGTCAAGGTTCCTCAAGAGCCCGTGTACTGACCCCATGCCGAAAAAGAAGGAGAAAGAAGAAGAAAATCGGGATTTTATTGACTTCACGACGTTTTTGAAAAACAAAGATGCAGTGCGGTAATGCTCCATTCCTATCCTCCAATTTTTTTTTTTTTATGCTAGTACAATGTATTTAGTTGTGATTTTTTGTGCCATAATATAAACTAACGTTGACCATGAACAATATATATGTACCGGGCAAAAGCAAGAAATGACGCGTCAAGAGTTGAAGGACTTCAAGGACCCTAAAAAATGGATTTCAAACTTGGTAACTTTATTTTATAGTGTTCAATTTTGTCATTATGGTTAACATGCACACCCCACACTTGTTTTCTAAACTCCGTCAATACTTGTAATTGTAGCAAATAGACAGCTAATTCGACGTGCTTTGGAGGAGGCATTCGAGAGTAGAGTTTAACTACCGGCAGGATATAGGATTGGTTTCGATAGTATTTTTCGTAAGTGCACTTTTATTCTTAGATTAGTGAACATGTATCTGCTTAAGGGAAATTTACAACTTGTAGTTGCAAGTAGATATACAGTTCTTCTGTCTTATGATTCCATTATAATAATTGTTGATTCTGAAATTCATTGTTCTAGAGAACATAATTGTGATGGCTACTACATTTGACTAATATATAAATTTTTATCAGAACATAAATCCTTTTTTTATCAGCACTTTGCATTTGACTAATATATAAATTTAGAGGTATGTTGTACAGTACGTTTATTGTTGTTATTATAAGATGGTTGGTCTTTTGTAAACAAAATCATCTGAACATTAAGTGGAAGTCTTTAATGGAGGAGATAGAAAACATCAGGTAGTTACAGGTGTTTGAAAACAAAGAAGTGGAAAGACTAGAGGCCGAAAATGCTAGGGAAGGTGGGTCCCCATCAGACTAAGAAGTAATAAAGTATGCAAAATACATTGAAGATGGATCCTTCTCCACCAACAGTTGAAGTTTAAGAAGATTACCCCGAGTTTAATCCCTTATCTTTCCAGCCTGACGATGATGTGTTAAACTATGTCCGGGGTAGTGAGCTTCTTTACACTGAGAAAAAAGGCAACGTGCTACACTTCCATTGGTGAGATCAGTATTTTGGGTCGATCAGTACCCAAGCATTATTATTTTATTAAGTATATATGTTCTTCTTATAGCGTAATTGTATTAAAATTAAACAAAAGCAATATTCAATACTCATACAGCTTTTTGTTCTATCACCACCTCATATCTAATTTAATTCATTTCAAAACAAATCCATCCAAATATCTCTTCTCTCTCTACTCTCTCTTCCCTCTAACTCTCTGTTTGTTGTCCTCTCTTTTTACTTTACTTCAACAAACCAAAAAAATATATTCTCAAAACAAATCCATCCAAAGATCTCTTCTATCTCTCTCTACTCTCTCTTCCCATCCAACTCTCTGTTCATCGTCCTCTCTTTTTAGTTTACTTCAACAGACAAAAAAAATTTCTTCCTCTAAAGGTGTTTTTAGTTTACTTCTCTCTCTTTTTACTTTTCTACTCATCTTCAAATGGAAGCCATTCTAGATATAACTAGACAAATAGAGTCACAGAATGGCTAAGATGTCAGTAATGGCATCAGTTCCCTTCTTAATGTAATAATTCTTTTTTGAATTGGACTTACAGTCAAAATTGAAGATATCAGTTCCGTATACAATACTTGAATTGTAAACATCTACTGCATAGCTAGTTACACAATTGATCAAAGAAAGCAAGGAAAGACGAAATCTTGGATAACAGCAGAATTGGAAAGATTGGGAAAAAAAAACAGGGTTGGAGATACACCAACATCGGAAGGAGAATGAGATTATTTGTTAGTTTATTCTAACAGTTTGTACTTAATAACAGTAGTTTAATTTGTAGTTGATTCTTCTCATTGTAGGATGACAACAATAGCTTGGAGGAGGAGAGACAGTTTGTGAATGTGAATGAGATTCATGATCGTGCGTCTGATCATGAAGGTGACAGAGAGACATCCATGATGGAGAACACTGACAGTGAGAGTGTTGTTAAGAAGACTGAGACAGTTGTTGAAAAGGATGACCATGAGAGTGTTGTTGAGAAGATTGGGACAGCTGTTGAGAGTGTTGTTGAGAGTGTTATTAAGAAAGCGGACAATGAGAGTGTTGTTGAAGGTGAGACAGCTATTCAAAAGGCTGAAGGTGATGGTGATGGTGAAAGTGCGGGTGATGGTGTGCAGCCCATTTGTGTGGATGATTTCCCAACCCCGGATGTGAACATGGTTAGGAAAATTCCAACCACTCTCCCTAATGTTATACATGTTTAATTCCTAACCCCCAATGTGGTTTATAAGAATCATGACAAGCAAAGGGGCCGAAAGCGGTCAAGGTTCCTTGGAAGTCCGTATATTGACCCCATGCTGAAAAAGAAGAAGAAAGAAGAAGAAAATCAGGATTTTATTTTGAAGAACAAAGATGTAGTGTGGTAATGCTCTATCCCTATCCTCCATTTTTTTGATGCTAGTACAATGTATTTAGTGATGATTTTTTATGCCATAATATAAACTAACGTTGACCATGAACAGTGTAAGAACCTCATATTTTGATTGGTTTATTTCTTTGAGAAACCACACATGGGGATGATTTTGTAATGGGTAGCTTAGGTCCTCGTTGGCAAGCCTTCAACCATCCCTGGTGACTTCAAGAGCAAGAGCGAAAGGTAAATCACTTGACTTGCCTCTTGAAGAGATTAGTTGCACACACACACATCTTTATACATGTTTTATTCATCTTGAATTTGTGCTTCAATTCTTATATGTATGCATTATCCACATTCCACACTTGCACTTTATGTTTGCTAGTCTTAAGTGTGGTATAATTCGTTTCCCGAAGTATGTTCGAAAACGTCCGTGCGAGCACGTTAGTGTGCTTTGTTTAGCGCGATAATCGTCGTTGGAGAAGCTCTTGTCTTCTCCTTTGGTTTCACCATTTTTGATGAAACGGCGGTTTGTGATCGGCGGCCATACCGCCGATTAAAACTGCCTTTTGAGACCTGATTGATTTATTGTCTCTGGTCCAAATCGGCGGTTGTGATCAATGGTCATGAAACTGCCGAATGAAGTCACCGTTTGAAACAAGTGCTCTCGGTTTCAATTCGATGGTTTAAATCGACGGCCCCGACCGCTTATTAAAACCACCGTTTGGCGTGTAACTGAGGTAAACTTATCATTTTACCCAGCTCGTTTTTAGTCTCTATAAATATATCATTATCTGTAATTCTGAACCTAAGGTCTTTGACATTAAGAACCCTAAAGAGATATTGAAAGAGACTTGAGAGAAAAAACATAAAGATTGCATCTTTAATTCTCTAAACTCATTTCCTCATGCATAAATCATAATCTAAGGATCATCTAGCATGTGCTAATGCATGAGTATTTTTCAACACACATGTTATGGTAAGTTGAACACTAATTTCATCTAATCTTAGTGTTTTTACTTAGCAATTTATCTCATTTATAATTTGTATGCTTTTAGATTAATTTCTACTTACAAGATTGAGATTATGTGTTGATTGATTGAGTTGTTTTATGATAGCTATGATTTCATGTTTATATAAATCTAGCTAATTTATCTCATTAAAATAATTGAGATTGTTTGTGATAGCTATTGTATCTAGGATTGATTATCTTTCACATAGCTAAGTTGTATGCCATGATATATAGCAAACTTTGATATCTAGGATTGATTTTATTGTCATCATTTAATCATAGATAAGCATTTAGTGTAACCTAGCATTAATTGCATTTTGAATATCATAATATTCACATAGGTTTTGATCTCTTCATTGAGAAATAAGTCTTGTGACTAAGGTGACATAGTGTACAGGCAAATTGATCTAGGTTCACTTTTAATGACCTGCGGGTAATAGTAGTGGGTTAGTGGGTTAGTAACCGTGAATGGTTTGACGGTGGTCAACTTAGGTTGTAAACACCATTACAATTAATGGATTCGAGGATCGTGTGTGGCGCACATATCAACTCGTGGTTTTTCCTTATTAAAGGTTTCCACGTAAAAATCAAGTGTTATTTAATTTCTGCACTTTACACTTGATTTATTTATTTGTGTGTTTGGGGTTATTTTTGTAAAATTGATTAATCCGGAAAATTTGGTAATAACCGGATTAACAACCCATTCACCCCTCCCTCTAGGTTGTATTAGAAGACACACCATATTTGTTTCAAACAGTATATATACTAGGCAAATGCAATAAATGATGCGTCAAGAGTTGAAGGACTTCAAGGACCCTAAAAATTGATTTCAAACTTGGTCACTTTATTTTATTGTGTTCAATTTTGTCATTATGGGTAACATGCACACCTCACACTTGTTTTTCTAAACTCCATCAATACTTGCAATTGTAGCAAATAGATAGCTATTTCGACGTGCTTTGGAGGAGACGTTCAAGAGTAGAGTTTAACTACCGACAGGATCTAGGATTGGTCCCGACCACAATTTTCGTAAGTGCATTTTTATTCTTGGATTAGGGAACATGTATCTGCTTAAGGGAAACTTACAACTTGTAGCTGCAAGTAGATATATAGTTCTTCTATCTTATGATTCTATTATAATGTCATTGTTGATTCTAAAATTCATTGTTGTGGAGAACATAACTGTGATGGCTGCTGCATTTGACTAATATATAAATTTAGAGGTATGTTGTACAGTTTATTGTTGTTATTATAAGATGGTTAGTCTTTTGTAAACAGAATCATTTGAACATTAAGTGTAAGTCTATAGTGGAGGAGATAGAAAACATCAGGCAGTTACAGGATTTTGAAAAGAAAGAAGCGAAAAGAGTGGAGGCCGAAAAGGCTGGGGAAGATAGGTCCCTATCAGACAAAGAAGTAAGAAAGTATGCAAAAAAGAAGAAGAAAGATCCTTCTCCTCCAACAGTCGAAGTTTGGGAAGATTACCTTAAGTTCAATCCCTTATCTTTCCAGCTTGACGATGATGTATTAAACTATGTCCGGGGTAGTGAGCTTCTTTACACTGAGAAAAAAGGTCACGTGTTACTCTCCCATTGGTAAGATTAGTATTTTGGGGAAACTTACAACTTATAGCTGCAAGTAGATATATAGTTCTTCTATCTTATGATTCTATTATAATGTCATTGTTGATTCTAAAATTCATTGTTCTGAAGAACATAACTATGATGGCTGCTGCATTTGACTAATATATAAATTTAGAGGTATGTTGTACAATTTATTGTTGTTATTATAAGATGGTTGGTCTTTTGTAAACAAAATCATTTGAACATTAAGTGTAAGTCTATAGTAGATGAGATAGAAAACATCAGGCAGTTACAAGAGTTTGAAAAGAAAGAAGCAGAAAGACTAAAGGCCAAAAAGGCTGGGGAAGATAGGTCCCCATTAGACAAAGAAGTAAGAAAGTATGCAAAAAAGAAGAAGAAGGATCCTTCTCCTCCAACAGTCGAAGTTTGGAAAGATTACCTTGAGTTCAATCCCTTATCTTTCCAGCTTGATGATGATGTATTAAACTATGTCTGGGGTAGTGAGCTTCTTTACACTGAGAAAAAAGGTCACGTGCTACTCTCTCATTGGTAAGATCAGTATTTTGGGTATTAACCGGTCAGTACCCAAGCATTATTCTTTTTTTTTTTTAAGTACATATTTTCTTCTTATAACATAATTGTATTAAAATTAAACATAAGCAATATTCAATACTCATGCAGCTTTTTGTCATATCACCACCTCATATCTAATTTAATTCGTTTCAAAACAAATCCATCCAAAGATCGCTTCTCTCTCTACTCTCTCTTCCCTCCAATTCTTTGTTTGTCGTACTCTCTTTTTACTTTACTTCAACAAACCAAAAAATGTCTTCTCAAAACAAATCCATTCAAAGATCTCTTCTTATCTCTCTCTACTCTCTCTCCCCAACCAACTCTTTAATTGTCGTCCTCTCTTTTTAGTTTACTTCAATAGATAAAAAAAAAAATTCTTCCTCTAAAGGTGTTTTTAGTTTACTGCTCTCTCTTTTTACTTTTCTACTGATCTTCAAATGGAAGTCATTCTATATATAACTTGACAAATAGGGTCACAGGATGGCCAAGATGTCATTAATGGCATCAGTTCCATTCTTAATGTAATAATTCCTTTTTGAATTGGTTTTGCAGTCAAAATTAAAGATATCGGTTCCATATACAATACCTGAATTGTATACATCTATTGCTCAGCTGGTTACACAACTGATCAAAGAAAGTGAGGAAATGATGAAATCTTGGATAACAACATAAATTGGAAAGATTGGGAAAGAAAACAAGGTTGGAGACACCAACATCGAAAAAATCAAGAGAAAGTAAGGACAAAGATCTAGATAGCATAAGCTTCAATTATTTATTAGTTTATTCTAACAGATTGTACTTACTAACAGTAATTTAATTCGCAGTCATTAAAATATATTCTTGGAGGAGGAGGGACAGTTTTTGAATGTGAATGAGATTCATGATAGTGCGTCTAATTGTGAGGGTGACGGAGAGACATCCACAATGGAGAAGGCTGACGGTGATAGTGTTGTTTATAAGGCTGAGACAGTTGTTGCGATAGTTGTTGAGAGTGTTATTGAGAAGATTGATGGTAAGAGTGTTGTTGAGAAGGTTGAGACAATTGTTGCGACAGTTGTTGAAAGTGTTGTTGAGAAGGCTGATGGTGTGAGTGTTGTTGAGAAGGTTGGGACAGCTGTTAAGAGTGTTGTTGAGAAGGCAGAAGGTGAGAGTGTTGTTGAAGGTGAGATAGTTGTTCAGAAGGCTAAAGATGATGGTGAGAGTGTGGGTGATGGTGTGCATCCCATTTGTGTGGATGATTTCCCAACCCCGAATATGAATATGGTTAAGGAAGTTCCAACCACTATCCCTAGCGTTATACATGTTGAATTTCCCATCCCCAATGTGGTTTACAAGAATCATGACAAGCAAAGGGGCCGAAAGCGGTCAAGGTTTATCAGGAGCTCGTATATTGACCCCATGCCAAAAAATAAGAAGAAAGAAGAAGAAAATCAAGATTTTATTGACTTCATGACGTTTTTGAAGAACGATGATGCAGTGTGGTAATAAAGCAAACATACCCTCTATTCATCTAATAAAGCAAATTTTCAAACAAATGTCATATTCAAACACAAACATCCCAATTGGAATGTGCTTGGGGTATGGAAAGTCAATAGTGCCCTTGGGTAAAAGGGAGAGGTTATTTTAGTGGGTAAATTTCACAAACAACCCTGAATTTAGGTGTAATTGTATAAATATTCATTTTTTTTTCTAATAATTACATAAATATACCCTATCTTCAGTTGACTTTTGTTAACTTTAATCTTTAACCACATTTGTATTCTGAAATGACCAAACTACCATTGAAAACTTATTTATCTTTTCTTTTATTATTTAAATATATTAAAAAATATTTACTTAAAAAATTGAAAAAATCGGTACAATTTTTTTTGTTGCTTTCTTTCTATCAGTTTTTTTAACACAATCAGAACCCACAAAACTGGAAAAATGGTTGTGTTTAGTGGGTTTTGATTTTTTTTTACTGAGTTTTGTGGGTTTTGATTATGTTGATTAAATGTAATTGTTTCTGGTTTTTGATTGTGTTGATGAAATGAAATTGAATGTTTTGGTGATAAAGTAGGTTTTTGAAATATGAAAATTTGATGTTTGGGGACATGGAAAATGTAAAAAAATAAAATAAAATAAAATAAAATAAAATAAAAAGATGATAGAAAGAAAAAGAAAATAAAAACAAAAAAAAGAATTGTACTGCTTTTTTCAATTTTTTAAGTAAATATTTTTTAATATTTTTAAATAATAAAAGAAAAGATAAATAAGTTTTCAAGGGTAGTTTAGTCATTTCAGGATACAAATGTGGTTAAAGGTTAAAGTTAACAGAAGTCAAATGACGATAGGGTATATTTATGTAATTATTAGAAAAAATGAATATTTATACAATTACATCTAAATTTAGGGTTGTTTGTGAAATTTACCCACTAAAATAACCTCTCTCTTTTACCCAAGGGCACTATTGACTTTCAATCCCCAAGCACATTCCAATTGGGATGTTTGTGTTTGAATAAGGCATTTGTTTAAAAATTTGTTTTATTGGATAAATAGAGGGTATGTTTGTGCAATTAACCCTTGATATTTTGATGAGTTGAAGACTTGAAGAGGATGAGAGACACGTGGAAAGTAAATGTAAAGGAAAATATATAATAATAAATAAAAAAAGGGAAAATAGACAAAAGTCCATTCGATGGACTTTAAATGGAAAACAAATAGGAGATACCAATAGAAATAAGAAAGAAAGCAGAGTGACCGAGAGAAAAAGAAAAGGGAAGAAAGAAGAATTTTTTTTTTTATTTAAACGGAAAATCAAATTCAGATTGGTGTTCAGAATTTTCCATGAATTGTGTTATGTTGTTTTTCTCTCTCTTTGCGGAGTTTGTTTCTCTCTAAAATTTGAAATCAATAAATGATTGTTCAAGAGTAATTTATTGGAACGTAGTTAGGGATTTTAGTATACTCTGATCGATTAATCTTATAATTGCATCTTAATAGTGAAAATTGCAAAAGTGAAGTCATGGGTATTCAAGGAAATGATTAAACAAAGAATTTTAATGGCTTAATTAGATTTGTGATAGCATATTGTATTTAGATAATTAAGTTATTTAAGGTTTGATGTTGTTTTTGTTCCCGATTTGAGTATAGATATTGTTTAATCGATTAAAAGTGATTGAGGATTAAAAGTGATTGAGGATATGGAAAACTAGTGTTATTAGGACTGTTATGAACTTGGAATAAGTATATATAAGTGTTCTTATGAGAGCTTAGACAGACATCTCTAGAGCACTCATGAAAACCAACAAGGCGCAGGACCCTTAAAGAACCACATCGTTAGAACAACTTATTACTCATTTAAAATTCAGTGTGGTCAATTGGCCTTCTGATTCACATAAAAGAGACATTGGTTCATAGAAACTTTATGTTTCACCAAGTTCTTGTGAAACATGATCAGTTATCCTACGTTTGGTTCATAGTCCGAAAGACACCATAACATATGCATTGAATTCAAATAATTCAATAATTTTCTCTTTATGTATATTTAAATTAATATTTCAAAACTAATAAATTTATTGGTACCGTATTCCAACGGTAATATCTAAATCCAAAACCTAAAATTTTCACCTAAAACACGGCCATCCCATTCTTATGAAAACTATTAGGTATAACTAATAATGTTTCAATTTAATTTGTGTTTTTGTATGTTGTGTAGCGATGACAATGGTCGGGTTCGGGTGGATTTCACAAAACCAATATCCAAACTAGTGAAATTTTTTGCCACCTAAATCTGGCCGCATTGTTAAATAGTTTATCTCAATTATCATGAATTTGGGTTCAATTTTTTTCTAAAAAATTTGAGGCCCAAAGTGATAATGTTGACAAAACTTAAACTTATGACAAAAGAAGTAACCATTTGGACTTTAACCCAAATTAATCGGTGATTGGGCTGGTATTTATTTTTAAATGTTAAAGCCAAAGCCCAATTAAGTTGTTGGGTGATGAGTTGATCCAAGTCAAAGAAATTAAGATAGTGGAAATACAAAAACGTTTATATTATTTGATGAGTTGAAAAGGAATAAGAAATAATATAAGGGAATGAAGTGTAAGTATGAGAGATGGAAAGAAAATGTAATTTTACAACCATTTGATGATTTTGGATGAATGCGTGACATGTGTAGAGTAAGAGTAAAATAAAAATACAAAACGTGGGGAATTTACAAAGTCCAAGCGGTGGACTATAAAAAAAATAAGAATAAAAAGAGAAAATGATAGAAAAGAAAGGGGAGAGAGAGAGAGCAGAAGAATAAAAAAATAGTGGCCGAGAGATTGAGAAAAAGGCAAGAAAGGATAAATAAGTTTAATTTAATCTTCCGTGGATGGTAAATCGGAATTCAGGATGGTGTTTAGAATTTTTTCAGAGTTTTGTTACGTTATTTTGCTCTCTTTGTAAAGTTTGTTTATCTCAAAGGTTTGAAATTCTTTTGTATGCATAAATGATTGTTCAAGAGTAATTTTTGGGAATTAGATAATATGGATTTTTAGTATATTTTTATCAAGGGCAATTACCAATTAGGTCTTGGACTTTTTTTCAAATTCCAAGTTGTTTGCGACTTTTACAAAAGTGACCAAATTGGTCCTTACATGTTTCCCAATTGTCAAATTAGTCCATTTTTTTTTTAGGAGTGACAAAATTAGTCCCTCTAACAATTTAACGGTGTTAAATATAATAGTTGACTTTAACAATTTTAGTTAAAGCACGTAAATACTCTTTATTTATCATATTAGAGTAAAGTTGTTTTTTCTTTTGTGCATTAAATTCACCATTATAATTACAAAAAAAAATCCAAAAATATTATTAATGAAACACCATTTGTACCTTTTTTAATTAAATTTTTTCTTAAAAAATCTAAAAATATTTTAATAAGACAATGTCAATTATACCCTTATTTTATAAACAAAGTTACCATTCATTCTCAGTTTAGTTTTTTTTTTACCATATTTAAATAATTGTTGTTTTTTTTTTTTTTTTTTGTTAATATTATACGAGCACTGTTGTCAAAATTCTTTAAAAATCAAAACCCACAAATAAAATAAACAAAAATATACATGTGTTAAAAAAAAAAACGTGTATGTGTCATTATTATATTGTTTAAGAGTAAAGTACAATTTTATCTCTACACAGTTAAAGTTGACTGACAGAACTTAGTTAAAAGGACTAATTTGACACTTGCGAAAAATGTAAGGACCAATTTGGTCTTTTGTAAAAGTCACAAACAACTTAGAATTTTAAAAAATAAATCCAGGACCTAATTGGTAATTGCCCTTTTATCAAGTGACCTTATACTTTCATCTTGATAGTGTAAAATGCATAAGAAAAGTTATGGATATTCAAGGAAATTATTAAACAAAGAATTTTAATGAGTGAATTAGATTTGTGACATCATATAATATTTGGGTAATAGGATAATTAAGTTACTGAAGGTTTAATGTTGTTTTTGTTACCAATTTGAGGATGTATATTGTTTAATTGAATAAAGGGAACCGAAAATATGAAAAATAATGTTATTGAGACTGTTATGGACTTGGAATGAATAATACTAAGGGGTCGTTTGTTTTTTTGTCTGAAGACTGAATAGTCCTGAATTTTTCTGAAGACTGAATGGAGACTGAAATCTGAACCTGAATGACATGTTTGTTTTTTTTTTTTTTTCTCACATATGAATGTATTGTCAACATGTTTGTTTTTTATAAGTAAAATTGTCTGAAAATAAGTAATTTTACATTTATACCTATGTTAAACAATTATACATATAATATGGAATAAAAACAATTCAAAAATAATAATCATATATGAACACATATGATCATGAACTTCTTCTTCGATTACAAACAAACTTCATTTTTACTGGAAAGAAAAAGTTTTTTTTTTTTTTTTTTTCAAAAAATAAATGGGGCAACAAGAAACTCACACATGCAAAACACTATATATATATATATATATATAAATACATCACCATAATATCATAATAAAATATTGATATTAAACACCAATATAAGAAATGATTAGAGTTCTTTTTTATTTTTAAAGCTATTTAAAATAAGTAATACATTAAAATAAAGATTTCTATAACATATATAATTATGATGAAATTGAAAATATGTTATATATGGGGATAGTATCGGAAGAAAAGATTTTGGATTGCATTTAATGCGATTCAGTGATTTGCAATTAAGTGAAAAGTCAGTATTTTTTACTTTTTATTTTAAGTTGTTTTTTGGTATTTTTAAGTTGTTTGACCACTTAAAAAAACAAACAAAACAACTTAATAATTATGATTCAAACCTATTAAGTTTTAAATGGAAAAAACAAACGACCCCTAAGTGTTTTTTAGACTGTTATGGACTTAGAGTTAACACGGTTTGACATTTTGTGTTGGGTATTTGAGTTTAAGTTAAATGAATAATATAGTGAATATTCTTTGTCATGAATGTTATTAGATGTATTAATACACTTGTGTGGATTTCTTAAGATTTCTAAATATTTAGTAACTAAGGGGGGTGTATTGGTTCAAGATTTTATTAGACAATTTAGGGAAGTAAAAGTCTGGTGGTATTGGATTGAAACTTTTTAACAAGTTAGATAAGTCTGGTGGTATTCGATCAAGACTTTTAAGATTTTTTTAAAAAGTCCATATTGTCTTGTGGTATTGGATCTAGACTTTCAAGAGGCAGCAAATTGTCTACCGGTATTGGATTGAGATCAAGATTTTTAGGATTTCATGACAAAATGGATTTTCCAGACTTTTTAGTGATATATATAAATAGCTTGAACCCAAAATTATCTTGCCCTCTCCCTCAATACTTTCCAGACTTTTTATTTGCTTTCAAATATTTGGTGGGTGTACTGATATACTTTCGGTGGTTGCTTCTGCTATCTGCTGTTTCCTCTGTTTTGTCTTGTTTTATGATCTTTGTTTTGTTGTCTTGCTGTTGTGCGTTTTTTTTTTCTTGGTTTTCGCTATTTGCCTTGTTGTGTTTTTTTGTTTTTGCTTTTCTTTTGGGGCTGTGCGATTGTAGTCACTTTTGTTGGTTGTTGGCTCTAGCTTTTGCCTTGATTATTATTGAATATACTTTGCCTTTCAAAAAAAAAAAAAAAAAATGTGACGGCCAAACATGCAAAAGATAGGATAAAACTACACTTGAAAGTCGAGTACCACCACTAGATTTCCATAAAGAGGAAGTTGATTATATATAGATATATATATACCTGATAAAAAGAGCTGGTCCATTACTGATAATATCGCCCTTTGCGTAGATTGAGTTCAAAGACAAAAAAAATGGCCACCATTTCTATTGATTTATTGCCTGAGCGAGTTAAAAAAGATATGGACTTCGCATAAAACCATGCTTCTATAAAATTTAGATATATGTTTTTTTTTATAAAAAATTCCGATAACCTAAATGTATGCCAAAACCTGTCAAGAGCAATCACTAGTTATTTTCTTATATATCATATATTTTTTTTTGTTATTTACATTTATATTTTTAAAAAAAATCTCGTCATGCCCCGACCCTCCAAATTTAACCAATGCATGCATAGTCTATATATCAACTCATCTCACCGGACTTGAATCATCTATCACTAACATAGGGGACGTACACTGTATACACCACTAGAGAAAAATAAAAAATAAAAAAATTGAAGAGCAGTGAATATTGGAGTTTGATAACATATGAATTAATGAAGTCCAACAAGCCAAACAGAAATACTTCAATTTTCAAGCTATTTTTTTTTCCTTGTTTCATGTCATTTTTAGTGAGGTAGTGGGGGATGGGTTGTTGGTTATTATATTTATTTCATATGGTGACATTTTCTGCACCATATGAACCAGTCGAATGTTATGTGTTGGTTGGTGGTATTTTAAGATTTTATTACTTCTCTTCATAGCTTATACATGTTTCTCATTCAATTTTTATTGTTCAGTGACTGCACTCAACAAGATTATAGAGCACTGGAAGTTGGGGAGAAAATTGAATACTACCATTGACTCTTGAAAGTCTATATTTTTAAAAGTCCATAAAGTCTTGAAATGAAGTTTAGATAATCCTAATATTCTATAAATAAAGTCCAAAGACTCTTTCAGAATCCTAAAAGTCTAGTCCATATAATCCTAATAATCCTAAAAGTATAATCCTAACAATCCTAATAATCCTAATAGTCTTGCAAATCAATAAAATCCTTACACCTCAAAATTGTCTATTAAAATCCCAATCCAGTACACCCCCCTAAAATTGTTATTACCTAAACTTGTTTTGAATTTAGATTTCTTAATCTTGTAGGTGTGTTATTACCTACTCAGAATGTAATTATGATTGTCATAAAGTGGATTAAATCTGAAAAGTTAAAATCTTATTGCTTGTGACCAATGTGGGGAGCCCAAAATTAAGTATGGACTTAATTAAATTGATGTGTCCATTAATTTTGTTAATGAATTATTAATTGTAATGCTACACTGATAAGAAAAGGAATTAAGTATGATATTGACAATATAAGAGAATATTATATCATGAAAAGTATGGAAATGTAGTTGTGTTTCATGTATTCGTGTATGAAGCATTTGAGTATGATCTATGATTCGGAAATTATAGAAATATTAAAAAATCTTTTTAAATTATATGATGGTGATTCCATGTATTATGTTTATGAAATATTACGGAATATATAGAACTGTGAAATGCTATTGTGAGTTACTGTACGATTGAGATAATATGAATTTTGTATTACATGCATTGCAAGTGTTATAGTTATGAAATGGGAAAGAATATATTGTGTTTCATTAGTAATATGTGGCCACGATGAAATGAAGTGTCATATTATGATTTAAGATATTTGTGGAATTGTGAGTATTAATTTGAGAAAGGATAACTTGAATAAGTGTTGTTTGATTCCAATAATGGTCTTGCATATTAATAGTATGGACCGGTTGCAGCATCCTCATGCCGGATAGGATGAGGTAGTAACCTTGTTTTCTAGTACTTGTTATGCTCCTTATGCCAGATAGGATAAGGATAGTACCATTGTTATATAGTACTTGTATAGTACCCTTGTATGTAGTGTGTGCTGGAATGCCCTTATGTGCGGCGGTGGAAGTTAGGGCATTGCTCTTGATATAATTTTGCGGGTCAAGGTGTATCCCTTGGTGCCCTATGAACAATTCCATACGGTATAATGGAAGACAATTATGGGAACGTAAGAATTGATGTACTCTTATTTTGTATAATGACACCAAAAGATTTATACTTGGTATTTGATTGATATATCATTGTTATCGTCAGAATATATTATATTTGGTATTTGATTGGTATACCATTGTTAATAGATTTGTAAATATGAATCTATTAAACATTGTTTGAAAAATGTATTGAACATTGTTAAATTTAATTACATGACATTGATACTGGTTTTTAAATTGATTTATTGTTAATGAACTACGAGGGCTTTGATTCTTATTGAGTATGAGGTATGTAGACGTTTGGGGAAAATTTAGTCAAACTGACACGTCAGCTAAAAAGCGGGAATCACGGAACCAAGTCTCCACATCAACAAGTCATGCAAGTTCTGCTAGATAGACGTGGTAGTGGCGAGCTCGAGAATAAATAGCAGGTTGCCCACTTAGAACCAATTCGTCAAGGTAATCCTAGGCGGCGAATTGATACCAACTCGCCGTTGCGTTGTGAACATGAAATATCCCTGAGATCACCACAAATATGGGATTCTTCGCATCTCCCATGAAATCTGGGCCTATATTGAGAAAGGCAATCACCCATAATCAAGCAGTTGACGAATCTGATAATAAACTCGATGATCCAGAAGATAATCCATACAAGGATAAGTTATTCCCCAAAATACGGGTGAATTACCAAGATATCATCTCCTCAAAGCCTTTGCTTAAACGATAGACATTAGGGCAAATTTTAGTTCCCATATAAATACATGTAATGGGCTAGGGCAGGGGGAGGGCGAGATGGCATTAGAGAGATACTTTTTATAATTTTTGTAATCTTTTTCTAAACATAATGAACATCCTCTTTTCATGTCGTTACAACCAGGGGCGGACTCTCAAGGGGGCTGACCCAGGCTAAAGCCGGGTCAGCCTTTTTCAAAAAATATATATATATATTTAATGTTTTACTTTTTTAATTAATGCAGCTCACTTCTCCTAGACACCCACATGCTGACATGCAACATTGCAGCAAAACAATCCAACATCATGTCATCATTCCTTTTCCTTTAAGAGTTTAAGGTCAACACAAACTGACATATATCAATAAATTATTATTATTTATTTATATATCATTACATCGAAACATCCAATTATCCTTCAGTTCAGTCTATCACACGCAAATTGAAACATCCAATTATCCTCCAGTTCAGTCTATCACACGCAAATACATAATTCTGAATCCAAAGGTGGAACCTCTCTCTCTCTCTCTCTCACGATTCACGAATCCCAATTTCCTCTCTCTCAACTCTCAAGTCCCAAATCCCATCTCTCGAAATTTTCAATTATAAAAATATTCATATTTGGTTCTTCGATTCAGGTATTTTTCTTAGTTTATATTTATTTTTAGTTTGTTATTTGTAATTTTAAGTTAGTGTTTTGTTTTGTTTTGTTTTGTTTTTTTTTAATGAATTTATTTTCCGACTGCAATTTATTATTTCTAGGTTTATATTATAATTTATAAAGTATCACTTTAACCAATTTTTTAAATAATTTTATGTTACAATGTCAAACAACCATACATCAAAGCCAAGAAAAACTATGCTATCATACTTTGGAAAAAATAATAATAATCATTTATCGGGTGAGAGTGGATCAAGTTCTCCATGTAATGTTAGGGATAGGGGTTCAAGTTTGCCTTCCTCATCTCAGAGAATTGAAATTGACACTCCATCGGATATTAATACTCCCTATTATGAACGTGATCTTGGATTACGCCTCCCAATAGAAGTTTATCCTGCTGACAAACGTGAAGATATTCGAAAAGCATATATCAAAATGGGTCCATGTCAACCTATATTGGATAAATATCCACCCATTCCAGATGGTAAACAAATTCGGCGATTTCAACATTTTTGGTTCAAACGATTTTCGTGGCTTGAATATTCAATAATGAAAAATAGAGCATTTTGTTTTCCATGCTATATTTTTGATAGTCTTCCGTTAAAGCATCGCATATTTACGATTGATGGTTTTCAAAGTTGGAAAAGAATCAATTATAAGAAAAAAAATGTTCATTTGTGCACCATGAAAGGGAACATAATTCACAACATAGTTTTTCCATGCAAAGATGGAATAACTTAAAAGATTTATCTCGACATATCGACAAAGTCATGAATACACTCTATGTACAAGAAACTTTGCAAAATCGGTTACGACTCAAGACCTCACTAGAGACGGTTAAGTGGTTAGCAATGCAAGGATGTGCTTTTGGGGGACATGATGAATCTGTCAATTCTACCAATAGCGGGAACTTCATTGAAATGATAAAGTTGCAAGCAAAGGTAAATCAAGAAATTGCTGGGATTGTTCTAGAAAAATCTCCACAAAATGCCAAGTATACATTACCTAGAATTCAAAAGGAGTTGTTGAATATTCTTGCTAACAGAATGCAAGCTAAAATCCGTGAGGAAGTCAGGGATGTCAAATTCTGCATTCTTGTTGATGAAGCAGCTGATGAATCCAACAAAGAACAAATGGCAATTATTTTGAGGTATGTTGATTATAAATGATTTGTTAGAGAACATTTTTTTTTTTTTCAAGTTGTAAGTGTTAATGATACAAATGCCTCAACTCTTAAAAAAGAGATATGCAATGTCCTTGCTCGATATGATCTATCAATTGAAAACTTGCGAGGTCAAGGATACGATGGTGCAAGCAACATGAGGGGTGAGTGGAATGGTTTACAAGCATTGTTTCTCAAAGATTGTCCATATGCCTATTACATACATTGTTTTGCACATAGACTTCAACTTGCTTTAGTTGCGGTAGCTAAGGAAGTGCATGATATTTGGCTATTTTTTTCAAAATTGAATTCCATTGTCAACTTTGTGAGTGCTTCTTCTAAGCGTCACTCGGAGTTGAAATCTATTCAAGAAGGTGAAATTCAGGAATTGACCGCTTTAGGGGAACTTGAGACTAGTACAAGGGCTAATCAAATTCGTACTTTGTAACGACCTGGAGCTACCTGCTAGAGTTCTCATTTTACTTCTATTGATGGATTGATTAATATGTTTGGTTCAACTTCTACTCTTCTTGAAAATTTGATTGACAAAGGACTGAACAGTAATATACGTGGAGAAGCTAAAGGTGCGTATAAAGATTTGAGATCCTTTGAATTTGTGTTTATCTTGTTGTTATTGTACAAAGTTTTAGGAATATCTAATATGCTTTGTCAAGCTTTGCAATTGAAATCTCAAGATATCTTAAATGCTATGAATTTAGTGTCAACTACAAAAATGCTTCTTCAAAAGTTAAGGGAGAGTGAATGGGATACTTGTCTTGGAAGTGTAGTGTTATTTTGTGAAAGGTATGAAATTGATATACCTAATATGAATGCACGTCATATGGAAGGAACAAAACGTTCTTGTCAGCAGAAAAATAATATCACAATTGAGCATTACTATCACTTTAGTATCTTTATTGCTGTGATAGATTATCAATTGATTGAGTTGAATAATAGATTTCCGGAGCAAACAATAGAACTTCTTACTCTTAACGTGGCTTTGAGCCCTGTTGACGTGTTTAAATCATTTGATGTTGATGATATTTGCACTTTAGCTAATAAGTTCTACTCTGAAGATTTCAGTAAGAATGACATTGAAGATTTGAGAAGACAATTGAGCTATTACAGGTTAGATTTTCTTGGTTGTCCGGAATTTCAGAATTTGGCTTCTCTTTCAGAATTATGTCAATGTTTAGCTGAAACAAAAATGTCAGAGCACTATACTTTGATTGATAAATTGATTCGTTTAGTCTTAACTCTTCATGTATCCACAGCTACAACAGAACAAGCATTTTCAGCAATGAAGCTTGTCAAAACACCACTTCGCAATAAGATAGATGGCGATTTTCTTACTGACTGTATGGTCATATATATTGAGACAGAGATTGCTGATATCATTGACTTAGATTCTATAATAGATGAGTTTGATGATGTAAAACCTCGTAAGACAAAGTTGAAATAGTGCTTATTTTTATTTTCTAAATTATTATTTTTTTCTTATTTCTTAAACTCTATAAAAAAACATAATCATTAATATATTATTAATTTCAAAAAATTTTAAAAAAATTCAGAATTAATTTTTCTAAATTATTATTTTCTTCTTAAACTCTAGTTACTCTAAAAAAAAAAATTTAAAATTAAAAATTAAAAAAAAAAAAAAAACATAATCATTCTAATATATTATTAATTTCAAAAAAAATTTAAGAAAAAATCGGAATTAATTTTTCAAAATTATTATTTTCTCCTTATTTCTTCAACTCTACCAAAAAAAAAAAAAAAAAAAAAAAAAAAAAAAAAAAACATTAACATAATCATTCTAATATATTATTAATTTCAAAAAAAATTTAAAAATTCGGAATTAATTTTTCTAAATTATTATTTACTTCTTATTTCTTCAACTCTACAAAAAAACATAATCATTAATATATTATTAATTTCAAAAAATTAAAAAAAAATTCGGAATTAATTTTTTTAAATTATTATTTTCTTCTTAAACTCTACAAAAAAAAAAAAAAAAAAAAAAAAAAAAAAAAAAAAAAAAAAACATAATCTTTCTAATATAATAATAATTTCGAAAATTTTGAAAAAAATTAGGAATTAATTTTTTTTAATTATCATTTTGTTGTTAAACTCACAAAAAAAAAAAAAAAAAAAAAAAAACATATTACTAACAACAATATTAACTACACACATACTAATCACTAAATACTAAATAATAATAATTACTATATAAAAAGTTATTAATAACAAAAGTAGAGAAGTAGACATACTAACCTTAAATTGGAGGCTTGAGAGTTGAGAGTGTTGAATTAATTAATCAATTGGATACTAACAACATAAAAAATAATAACATTAGTTATAAACATATTAGTAATAGTTAATAATTAAATAACAAATGAAAGTTAATTAAAAAAACAAGATAATACCTTAGAGTAAGAGCTTTAGAATATGTAGAGACTAAAGAGTGGGAGGTATGTAAATATATAATATATAATGTATAGTGTATAGTATATTAGTATAATAGTATATAGTATATAAATAATATATAAAATAAATAAAATAAATTACAAAATAGTTGAAAGAGTGAGTGAGAGATGTTGGAGATTGTAGAGAATAGAGAGAATAAGAGAGTAGGGATTAGGGAAGTAGAGAAAATGTAGAGAATGAGGTGAGGGTGATGGGGGTATTTATAGGAAAATGCTAGGTTAGGGTATAATTGGAAAAAAATTGTAAAAGATTTTTAAAAAAAATGTAACTTTTAAAAGTTTTGGATATTTTTTTCTTCCCCAACGGTCACCTGGTTAATTACAAAAGTCTCCCCTCAAATCAAATTTTGAAAAAAAAAATTGAATTTTGAATTCTGGCGGGCCCTAACAGGCCAACCTTGGGCTGGCCTGTTAGGGCCCGCCAGAATCCATTTTTGCAAATTTTTTTAGGGCCCGGCCCATGACCGCCCCACTTAGGCCCAGCATGGACCTCCAGCTTATGTTAAGCTGGCGGGCCAAGCCGCCCGAGCCCGCGAACAAAACGGGCTAGGCCGGGCGGCCCGCCAAAGCCCGGCCCGTTTTGCCAACACTAATTGGGACATTATATATGATGATGATGATGTTAAAAAGAATTAAATCACCTCCATACATCACTTGCTGTAAACACTAGACCATTTTTATTGATCAAGGAAATAATGTAACATATATAGGTGAACTTATTTTCACACGTTTTCAATCAGTACTAATTTTATCAAATTTTTCAATGATAGTTATTGATACGCATGTCGGTAACTTGTGATCATTTATTGTAATCAGGCTTTGTTTTCAAGCTGCTGCTGCTGATGACGATTAGGACCGGAAGAAGATTGTCCCTCCTCAAGAGCACTGGGATTGCTCTCTGCGGATTTAGCATGTAACCCTTCACCATAAGTCTCCTTCTTCTTGATCTCTTCATCAACATGCAAATCATCTTTAATCTCCAGTAGAACAGCTTGTCGTCCATGAGGGCCTTCTACAATGGCCTCTTTGACCTTCAAATGTTCATCCACATGTACAATGTCTGTTTTTTGAACCGTCTTTCTCTTCTTCTTCTTCTTGATGTAACAGCAGAGGATTGCTGCCAGGAATGCAAGGAAGAAAATGCCACCAAATGACACAAACACTATGACGATCACCGTGGTATGGCTATCTGGTGATGGAGAAGGTGGAGTTGGTGGTAGTGGTGGTGTAATTGGGTGGTGGGGTGGTGGTGGAGGGAGCACATGAGGCGGTGGTGGTGGTGGAGGGCGCACATGAGGTGGCGGTGGTAGAGGAACAAAAGGGTAGTTGAAGTTATTGGGAGAGCCCATTTTGATGATGTAGCTAGCTTGTAATATATAAATATTGAGAATGCTGTGATTTAATTGGTGAGGTACTGTGGTGAAATGGAGGGTTGTGGGAGGTGTATTTGTATTGTAGGAATTTCATTAGTTAATTTGGTAGTATTCATATTAAGTTTGTAATGACTTGACTCTCATTCTAAGTTTGATTGTTTGCATTGGAAAACACTTCTCATTGTTTTCTGTGATACACTACTATTTTGGGATTTGATGACAACTGAAAGACTGAAGCTGCAATTTGTTCTCGTCAATGGTGGCAGGCAGCTATGCTGTCAATTATATATTTAGAGTGTGGAACATATATATCCATCCTTCTATTCCAATTCATCAGAACATGTCAAAGCGAAGGAACAAGTGCCTGCATCAAAGACGAAACAGAGGGTTTGGTACGTTTCAAAGTAACTGTTACGTTACAAAAATGTGCGGGTTCTGCACTTGAAAATTATTTTCTATACATAATTGCTATAGTAGGGTTGAGCGCATTTTGATCTCAACTATGAATGGGATGGCAAAAATTACTTGAATAATTGTTATTGGTCTAATGCTGATGGAGTTGTAGAATAATAGGGTTTGCTTGATCTGCACAATTTTCCAACCACTTGATCTGTTCGATGAAATTTCGTTTACTGGGAAGATCAAAATTATACATTCTCTCATGCCACTTATAATTAGTTGCATCATCTCTTAAATTGAGCTTCTTCGGACACTTTATTTCCTTCTCTTCACCCAATGGCAAAACTAAGAATTCAATCAAAAACAACCCCAACACACGTAGAACCCCTCTAAATTAATCTCCTATAAATTAATTCCTCTCTAAATTAATAAAAATTTCCGGTCCCGACTCGGGCCAATGTAAAAAATTAATAAACCCTTCTATTGTAATAGTTAATAATTTCTTTTTGAAACCCTGTGTAAAATTTTGGCCCCGACTGTCGTATAAATTAATAATTCCATAAAAGTATAAAATATATTACATAATAATCAAGAACTAGAAAAGTACTTCAATATACTAGTTTGCACAAAGCCACGTGTTTGATATTTTTGACTTCATTCTTCATCTTTTTAATTGTCCTCTTGTTATAACTTATAATGAAGAAGAAAAAAAAAAAGAGAGAATTTTTAGGGGCCGTTAGGAATAGAATTTTCAGGTATATCTTGAGATCTCTCTTGTTATATGTAACGAAAGAATAAGCCTCATTATTTATAGAGTGAGTATCCTTGGTCTCTAAGTAATCACATTCCCAAAAGAAATTGGAAACTTTCTTAATAAATCTTTCATAAACAAGGAATCCTGTAAAAAATAAATTATAAAGAAAAATTAAAATATATATATATATATATATATCCCTAAAGTAGAAAACCGACTAAACAAGGAATCCCGAAAATGAACCTTCCCTAAACAAGAAAACCGACTTCCACATATTTTATAAGACAAAATAATACTTTACAATGTAAAACCCTTCAAATTAATAACCCCTCTAAATTAATACTCAAGGATGGGTCCCAAGAATATTAATTTAAAGGGGTTCTACTATATATATATATACATACATAGAAATGTTCAAGTCAGTGTACACTGATATAACTTCTTCAGTGTGTTGAATGTGGACTATTAGATTTATAAAATTTGACACTCCATCAGTACACTAGATGTAGACCATTAGATTTACAAACTTTGACTCAAAGTGTATACACTTGTCAAAACTTCTCCATAATCAGTGGTCTATATGCATTAATACTGATGTAGTTACATCAGTGCGCATTGATGTGAACGAGACTGTATATATATATATATATATATAGACAATGATTGGGTACAGACTGGTCAATACCCAAGATACTGACCCATCAATGGGGTGTTGGCATATGGCATTTTTATTTCACTTTTTTACATTTATCCATTTGTATTCTTTCAAAATGAGCCATGTGCCAACACCCCATTGATGGAATCAGTACCTTGGGTAATAACCAGTCAATACCTAAGCATTTTCCATATATATATATATATATATATGGGGCAGGATCCATAACCCCATTTTTTTACATAATTTTTGACATAGTCATTGGATCTTGCTTCTTTTAATGGATAAGATTTAATCTCTTTTATCTTTCCTTATTTAATGCAAACATTGTCTCTCACCTATTTAATACTTTATCCCTCCAAAATATTATTATTTTTTAAAATTCTCTCACCTTATTTAATTTTGTCTTTTATTTATTTATTTCTTTTTTCTTTTTTCTTTTACACGTTTTTTTTTTTAGGGTTAATATTAAAAACCTACCCTCATCTTTGAACTACTATTGGATGTCTAGCTACAAATACTTTTATTTTATAAACCTCCCCTATGAACTAACACCATTAGTATTCCGTTTGTGTTGACTGAGTTTAACTATTAAAAAATCTAAAATGTCCCTATTTAAGCTTCAATTGTATGGATTAACCATTATACCCTCATACTTTTACCAAATAAATTAATAAAATGATATAAAATGCGATAATGTTAACTTGCAAAGGAGAAGTTATTTTGTGAACAATTTTATCCCTAAAAGTAAAATAACAAAATTATAAATGAATCAAAAACATTGAAAATGAATATTTGCTTGGATTTATAAAAAAGACAAATAAATACATAAATATATATATTCTGGTTCATTTTTAATGCTTTTGGTTTATTTATAATTTTGTTAATTTTAAGGATAAAACAGTTCACAAAATAACTTATTCTTTGCAAGTTAACATTCCAGCATTTTGTATCATTTTATTAATTTATTTGGTAAAAGTATGAGGGTATAATGGTCAATTCATACAATTGAAGCTTAAATAGGACATTTTAGACGGTTTAACGGTCAAACTCAATCAACACAAACGGAATGCTAACGGTGTTAGTCCACATGGGAGGTTTCTAAAATAAAAGCATATATAACTATACATCCAATAATAGTTCAAAGGTGAGGGGAGGTTTTTAATATTAAACTTTTTTTTTTTAATTTACTTGAATCCAGAACATCATCAATGTGACTTTCACTCTCACTTTTCGGTCTTTAAAATCATTTTTCTTTTTTACTCTTCTTATTTCTCAATTTACTTCATCTAAAACCAAAAAATTTATGCATGTAATCACTGCTCCTTTCCACTCTCCTCTTTTATTTTCTTTCTTTTTAATTTTTTTATATTTTTTTTCCTCTTTTATCATTTCTTATTTCATTAGCTTATGTGGGTGAAATTTTGTAAAGTTGCAAACAAAATTATTTTCACTTGTATTGGTCTTGTTAATATATTTGTAAAGTTGAACAACAACATCGTACATGATTTCATTTATACCGATATTTGTAAAATAAAAACTAAGTACAATAAGTAATTCAATGAAAAACTACCAATGAATACATGACTTGATCTATAAAATTAATAAAACATCAATAAAACAAAAGAGGATAGTGAAAAGGAGCAAGTGATTACATGTATAAAATATCTAATTTTATATAAAGTAAATTGAGAAATAAGAATAGTTAAAAACAAGAGAAGAACAAAAAATAGGAATAAAAGGATTTTAAAGACTATAAAGTGAGAGTGAAAGTCACACCATGGTTTTCTGATTTCAGGTAAAGTAAAATAAAAAGAACAAAAAAGTGTAAAGGAAAAATGAAAAGAAAAGAAAAATAAATAAAAGACAATAAAATAAGGTGAGAGAATTAATAAAATAATAATATTTTAGAGAGATAAAAGTATTAAATATGTGAGAGACAATGTCTAGATTAAATAAAGAAAGATAAAATAGATTAAATCATATCCATTAAAAGAAGCAAGATTCAAGAAGTTGTATCAAAAATTGTGTAAAAAGATGGAGTCATAGATCATGCCCCTATATATATATATATATATATATATAGAGAGAGAGAGAGAGAGAGAGAGAGAGAGAGAGAGAGAGAGAGAGAGAGAGATAACTTCGTAAGGATATTAAATGTAAGCCACTAGTTTTACATGTTTTGACTCAAGAGTGTTTATACACTTGTCAAAGCTTCTCCATAATGAGTGACTCACATTCAATATCTTGATAAAATTATATCAAGACGTCCTGACCAAACCAGGACTATATATATATATATAGTCTTTCTATTGTCAGTTTATCCTGATAATAAATATGTTAGGACGAAGAATTTTGATCACAGATTATGAATAAGTTTTAACAAGTACATACACTTTAAGTCAAAGTATGTAAATCTAGTGGTCCACATTCTTCGTCCTGATATTTTTATTGTCAGAACGAACTAATAATAGAAAATCTATATATATATATATATATATATATATATATATATATATACATATATATTTAACTTTCTAAACCATGCTTCGAGTGTCAAGACAAAGTATATCATGTATTTACTTACAAATTTGATGGGCAAAACTTATATTACAAAAAGGCAGTTGCATATATTCCAAGAAATACTTTGGATTTTCAGCTACTGACTGCCACATAAAAAGATCAAACGGAAACAATGAACAAACAGTGGGAGGAAGTTCTCAGTCTTCTTATTCTGTATCGGCTTAAAAAATCTATCTGCAAAGGAAGTTCTCAGTCTTCTGCATCCCAAGATAGTTGAAAAGTATAGTGAATATGACAGGTGCTTGAAGTTGGAGTAAGTGAAGAAAGTGCATCTAGGTGTTCATCAAAGGGGTGTTCCGTTCTTGGACAGCAGAAATGAGAATAGAATTTCGTTCCACGTATCCGGGACTCCAGGTAGACACCAATGGCTACAATCAGGAACAGAAGGATTGTCACTCCAAGTACCCACATGAGCATCACCCCGGAATGCACCCATGGGTGTAACATGCATCACTGTTACAGGAACTGCCATTCTCTTCACAACTTTGATTATCATGTCTGAAATTGGGCTGCGATCCCTCCCTCTACTTTCTGATGAAGGTTGTCTAGTCACTTTGCAAGAATTTCGATTTCGACCACTAGAACAGATCAGATAAACTATTAGTCCAAGTTTTTTTTTTAAGCATATTTGCTTCTTATTTCATTAGTAATCGATGACTAGGCATAGGCATAGCATATTTATGTATGGGAAGATGAAATCAGAGAAGAGCCATGTATAACTAGTTCTGCAGGAGCCATTGATAAAATTATCTTCAAGATTTACAGCTCATGAAGTAAAAACTCACTGAGGTTTTCAACAAGAATGCAAGAGCTTCAACTATTTCTCTACCAGTAATAAGTAATATTCCTCAAAGGTTGTTATGGTTTCTAAATGTGATTAGTAAATTGCCCTGCATTTGATCTCACACCAAGTCCTCACTTGATTAAACCTTCTTCACCAGATTTCTAACAATTTTTTTATCAATAAAGCAACTAAAGAAGCTACATCGTTAAGCGTCTTTCCTTAATTAGCCTCACGTGCTTGAAAACCTGAAGCACGACAGCATTACAGATAGGGCTTTTATTGAGAAATTGAATTCTTCATTTCTCCTTAAGAAGTATATTAACAGGTTACACTTTTGGACTTTTCATGGTTACAAGTTGAAAGTTATCCATTCTTAGAATAGTCTTTCTCCATAATGTGATCCAACATAAGCAAACAATTGCCGAGGCAGCTACCTAAGTTACTCTACAGACTAAGGTTGTATTAGTTGAAAATTAATAGCTTGAACCTCCGCCAAGGTGCCAAGAGTTATAAGTTTTCGCCTTCATCAAGTACCTAATCGTATATATTCTTTAGACAAAAAATCAGTTTCCTCTTACAAGTTTTCTAAGTGGTATGGACTATATTCGCAAACTTATGGGTTTCTCACGAGTCACAGCTACTGATATATGCATGGATGCCTCTAATTTCATAGGGGTTTTCCTTTTCATACATCAAAAATTGAGAGATGGCTCTCAAATAATTTAAAAAACATGATGTAAAATTTGATGATATCAGATGTCAACGGGTTCAGGGTAAACGCATTGAAAAAACCACCAATTAAAAATGTTAGCAGCCTCATAATTTATCATCTGAAAGGAGTAATGATCACTTTCTGCTAAACCAGACCAGTTTCATTGAAGTTGCAGTAGTACTGGATTTACTTGAAAGAGAATTTTGACAATAATCCATGGAAAATTTCAAGCTTTTATTGAGAAACAAAAAAACAAAAAAGTGAAATGAAATGAAATAGGCATCAAGGGCAATGACTGACTTCATAACATACCTCCAATGGGATGATTCAAAAGTCCGAAAGAATACACGTGTTCTATTTGTGTTGATCATAGTCTCAACCCAAGACGCCCAAGTGTCTAAAGCTGCTCGGAAGGCAGTAGTGGTTGGCATTCCTAGCTTCAGCGATCCACCTACCTGAAAATAGCAGCCCCTGTCTGGAAAAGCATGTTAGAAGCATTCTGCGAACTTATTCTTCATTGTAAAATCTAAAGCTGAAACTTTGCATATACAAATTTATGGCAAGATAATGCGACTACTAATGCAAATCAGACAGATGTAATGCACATACACATACAGAGACACAAGTGCACACATAAACAGAGATCCATAGATTTCCACATCAGGTAACTGAATTTCAGTTTTAGAGGAATATCTGCTCAATGGTTGTACTGTAATAGAAAAGGGCAACATGGTTGAAGAGACTAGGTCTAACCAGTATAAATGATTGCCCTTAAGCCTATAATTTCCGGTGAGAGAGAGGAACTTTCCATTTTCCAAGTCAACTCATTAAAAATCAGCTACTCAAGCATTAATCATGTTATGAAATACCTCTCTGCATGATCTCCTACCCATCCCATCTCTTCACCCCTTATCACTGACCAAACAATTGGCTATATTTCTCAAATTCCTTATCACTTGCAGTATGTGACACTCCTCACACAGGCTTAGTTAATCTACCAAGTCTTTGACAGGCTTTTTAAATGTTAAAAGGACCTCAGGAACCTCAGGACGTCATCTTAAATCAAACATATGCAGTGCACGTTACATAACAGTTAATACAAGTAATATTGTTATTTATAGTAGTTAAGATGAGCATGTTATTCTCTTAGTAAGTTACATTTGAAATAGAATTTCAGCTAACGATAACACTAAGAATTTGATTATATTTTTAAACCAGTTGCAACCCAATAAATTAAAGTACTTCATTGGGTATGCTGTTATGCCTACATCGATAAGGTTTTCTCTTGTAGCACACTCCCGAGTCCCAACCTCACCACTTCTTTTCCAAAGCCAAAAACTGACTCATCATTGTCAGAAACCCAGTCTCCACTTCCCGAGTGCATGTTGTGACATACACAAGGGATATATCTCAAAAGTAACACATTTGGAATACCAAACCCACTATGCCAAAATGCATGATATTCGCAGATTTACCATGACAAATAGAATTTGTAAACCTCGGAAGCAGAACTCACAGTGGGAGCAAAGGCAAGCCTTTACCATACATAATCTACCTAAAGCAGTTACTTTGAATATTAGTGTAAAGTAGAAAAAATGCACTAAACCCCAATACAACATCTCTCTTATAGTTTAAACCACAGATTTTTTTCTTCTATCGGGGGCTACTAGGTATAGACATGTTCAATAAAGGCGAGATGTATAAGTTGGAATCAACAATCAAGTTTGACACAGGCCTCATAGATTCATCTGAAAATAAAGTTGCATAATCCACCATAAAGTAAGAGAATCAGGCAGAGACTGGTGTTCATAACCTCATGATCTTCATTTAAGACAGTGAAATAAAGTAAACCCCTGAAAAATCCTCCCTAAGAAAATCAAAGTCAAAGAACTTTTAACACATGGTTTTTCAATCACTCACTAGATTTCAACAAAAATTTTACTGTAGAAAAGTTAGTCAAAGTTAAAAAGTCTCTGGACAAATCCAATACTGAGGAAATTTCTTCCTCTTTTAAGATTCCTCATAAAGCCTACAATATGCATAATGTCATTGAAGAGGACTTATAAAATTTGGCTATGATTATAAAGTTAAATTACATTGAAAGCTTAGCATGTGTTTGTCAACTGAAATGAAGTATGAAGTTTGATGCATGAAAGCAAGTAGGTCAGTAAATCATATAATGTGGAACCATAAAGCATACAAATCAAAAAGCTTATGGAGTTAATAAGAACCATAACAACACGAAACCAAAACTGAAACTTGAGTTCAACCAAAAAAAATTACAGTTAAAAACGAAACAACTTACATTTCAAAAAGCTTACTCCGTGTCCACCAGTGCCCAGAGTTAAATATCAAAACATCAGTATCAATCCACTCTTTGCTAATATCATCCAACTTGTCAAGTTTAAGAGTTGACTTAACCCTCTTTGGGGAATGCCTTGGCACTGGACCAGGCTTAACCAGGAAAACTGATCGATAAAAGTCGATTCTAAGATTAAATGAACTGAATTGTACACCTAAAAACCTAATACGTTTAGTAATTTGATTTCCATTAACTTCGTAAACACTCTTCTTATCATCCACACCCGTCATGAGCATACATATCACTGACTCCCACTGTGTTCTGCTTAGTGAATCACCAACAAAAACAACCCGCTTCCCACGTAACTTTTCAAGAATTTCTCGCGCATTAAACCTTGGAATGTCACAATTCTTTGGCTTCCACTTCCAATTTGTATAACCTCTATCTTTTCGCCCATTAGCCAAACAATTAAATCCACCTTCTGCAAATGGACATAGTGAAGCATTGTATAAAGGATAATTTTCGTCTCGGATCCACCCCCCTTCAAAAACATTGCATTCACCAACTGAATTACCCAACTCAGGAACCGGATTACTATAGGTGACTGGCTGAAATTTCGGAAAAAAATACAAATATCCCCATGTCAAGGCTAAAAGAAAGGATATCAATGACCCAGAAGCAACTAGTCCATTGAATGATTTAAAAACCCAAAACTTACAATGACCCTCTATTTTTTTGTTGAAGTAACTGAAAATATCTGAATAAATAGATCTAATATGGCCAAATAAACTCCAACTGAATCCAGTCGCCATTGATTTCATTTGTACCCCTCAAAAACATTAATATCAACTACTATCAACATAGACCTAAAGCTGAATCTACTCTGCAGAAAAACCATAAAATTTCATCCAAAAGAAAAGCAAACTAATCCACTTAACCATAACCAGATCAATACAAGTTCAAATCAACAAAAAAGAATGAAATTTGACCACTTAAACACGCTGCTTAAAGAATCTTAACAAACAATATCAATGTATCAACAGACTTACTGCAGTTTCTGGGTAATTATTTTCAGATTCTCCAACTGGGTTTTGCACGAAAATAAGCTTGTCAGTTGGTTGAACAGAAATCAGACTAGGAGGTTGAGGACATTTTGATCATTTAATGAAGTGTATTATACATAACATTAACAACCAGGTTGGTCTGAAAGTAATTTACCAACTAAACAAAGCAGTTTAACATTAAATAAATGAAAGCTTGTCGGTGGATGACTGGAGGTGGAGTTGTGGACAAAAATGAGTATACAGTAAATAGTGGTTGGTTTGAGCATACTAAAAGTGGGATCTTGTTAAAAGAGAAAAACTTACATGAAACGGTCTCATTGATGTAAAAATGGGACTGTCCAATGAAATTATGCCACATGGACTTTAAAAAACATATTTTTATATTTTTGATGTAAATAACACATTTTCATTGGACAGTCTAACCACATGACAATGAGACTGTCCCATGTAAGTTTTTCTTCTTGTTAAATACAAAACTATGGTCTTTTAGACTTCCAACTAGGAAAAGTACAGTGGTTGGTTTTTGATCATACCAAAAAGTGAGATCTTGTTAAATACAGAACTATGGTCTTCAAGACTTCAACCGATAACAATAGTCAGTTAATGTGCCTCAGTGGTTAGAATGCTCGTTCAATTTAACAATGTACCTATTTCGATGATTACGGAGTTTGTTATTGCTTTGGACTGTTGAAGAAATAGTTGCTTAACTGTTATGGACCTATGGTATCTCCAAAGTAATACTCTTTCAAAACCATAAAAATCATGAGATGTGTTAATTACAACTCATATAACATGGACAATCTAGTATATATCTCTTTATAATTAAAATATACAACGGAAGCATACATACAATCTTCTCCAAAACTTGAAAAGAAGGAGGAGGTTGTTGCCATGCCTCCTCTCACTTTTTGATTTGAATTTTTGTTTTTGTTTTTTATTTGTTTGTTGTTTTACTTTTAGGTGTCGATATTGACACTCATAAAACTAATTAGTACATCCATATTTTATTAAAAAATTTAATTACAAAAATATCTCATTAAAAATTTACCAATAAGAACATATTACTTTAATTAAAAATAAATCAAATGCTATATACACTCATTAATTATACATATATTTTCAACTATATCTCTCTATTAAAAAAATTTTAAAAAAATTAAAAAAAAATTAAAAAAAATTAAAAAAAATTAAAAAAAAAAAACTTATGATAAACTCTAATTAAACTCTGATTTTATTTCAAGTATTAAATTTTCTCATCATCACATGATTATCATATAACAAATAGAGATGGCAAAATTCCCCGCGGGGACGGGGCCCCGTGGGGACCCGCACTTTTGGGGTGGGGATGGGTTTCAATTTGGTGGGGATGGGGCGGGGATGGGAATAGATAGTCTAACCCGCAATGGGTATGGGGTGGGGATGGGTTTTATACTCCCCATCCCGCCCCGCCCCGCTTAAAATAATACTTAGTTAAACTACGTAGTTTCAAAGAAAATAAATATATCTATATAAAAAAAAAGAAATATATATATATATATATATATATATATATATATATATATACACATTATCCCTAACTTTACATCTCTCCACCGTTATTTAACATAAAGTGACAAAACAAAATACCATTGAAAAAAAACCCTAACCGTTAACTTCAACTCTAAGTCTCTAATCCTCAAACAACTCGAAATTCATTGTTCAAGCTTAAACCGCAAACAAATTTTTTTTTTTTTTTCAAGTTTATTACTTAAATAATTCTCAACTCTTGAATTAAATTTAATTCATTTATCACTACTTCAAGTAGGCACAAATATGTCTATAGATGCACTAGAAAGTGAAAATCCAATACCAGTGTCATCTAGAAAAAATTGTGTAAACATAGAAGAACAACATGGGGTGGAAACAAAACCCGGCCAATTGAATGTGAAGACGATGACAACAAAAGAAAAAGAAGATGCACATCAATTATGTGGGAGCACTTAACTGATAAAAAAAATTTGAATATAACTATCATATTCAATAGTTATATAATTGTTATTTAAATAAAAAAATATATATAAATGGGGTAAATGGGTGGGGATGGGGAAAGCACTCCCCGTTGTACCCCGCCCCGCCCCAACCCGCTCCATCTATAGTGGGGTTTTATGAGGGGATGGGTTTTAAAAAATTAAATGGGGTGGGGTGCGGGGAAGGCCACCCCGCCCCGAACCCGCCCCATTGCCATCCCTAATATTAACAAAGTAATAGAAAAAGAATTTTCATTGAACTCTGATCATACAGAGGTAGATATTATTTTACTTTTTTTTTTTTCTTTATTTTATGTCTAGTTATAAACTCTATAAATAAAAAAAATAATTTATTTATTTTTAAAGAAAGTTGTAGATATCAATTAGTTTTTTTTTTTTTAAATATATTTTTTTTAAATAGCTGTATATATAAGAGAATTCTAGATTGAAAATCTCTTATATATAATCTAGTTCTATATCTTCCCTTTCATAAGGCTCCTACATTCGAGGCATTTCCAAAAGTAAATTGGATCATCATTAAAAGTGGATTTGATTCTAAAAATAATATGATTTTTTGAATAAATTAGGTGTGTTCAAATAAGGGTACTATTGGCATTAGGATGGGTATTTATAGTAATATTTATTTTTTTAATTTTAGACATAGGTGTATTGATTATGAGTGGTGTTATTGGCACACTCCCTACTGATCTATTTATCCCTTACTTATTTAAGTTTTGATTTAATTAAATAAAGTTAAATGTTTTTATTAATTTATTTTATTTATTTTCAAAACTACCATTTTACTTATTTTTCAAACTTAATAAAACTCATCTCTAATATCTCTATCTATCTCAGATCTCTTTATTTCTGATCTCATCTTTCTCTCACCTTCCATGAACGAATTTTTTTTCTTCTTCTTATTTCTTTTTTAGTGTTTTTATTTTTAACATCAAGCTTTATAGAAAAAGGTCATGAAGTCACAAGACAATGAACAAGCAAACAACCCTAAGAAAAGTGCAAAGAACAGAGCAATCCAAGACAAAACATACAGAGAGAAAAAAAACAAAACAGCCCACAAACCAAACAAAACAAAACAAGAAGCAAAGAGCAAGTATTTGTTTTGGTTATCATCATTTCACTTTCATATTCTAAAAGAGTAATGGGATTAAATAATTATCAATATCTCATCTGTCTAATACTCCCCAAGTGTTTGATTTATTGTTTACATAGGATCCAGTATAAGTATTTTTAAGGTTTAAGAGTTATGAAAAAAAAATCAAGAAAAAAAATTAAAAGAACGTTGTTGTTGTTGTTGTTTTTTTTTTTTTTTTTTTTTTTTTTGAAAAGGAATGTGGGTTTTATTAGATTTACTTTATAGAATATATTTTTATAAAAATTGTATGTCTCTTTTAGTAATTTTGATAAAAGAAAAAAAAATACTAAATAATTTAAAAAGTGTGGCATAAAATAGATCAGTAGGGGTGTGCCAATAGCACCACTCATTAATTATTTTGATGGGTAACAATGTCTGTACCTTTACTTGTTTTTCTTCAATTTGGTTTAGTTAATAAAAATTTGAAAAAGTTATAATACATATTAATTAAAATGTTAATAACCTAAGGATAATGTTCGAATTTTGAAAATATTTAAATTTGGAGTTTACAAACAGTTTAAATGGGTGCAAACATTTGATACTCTGGTTTAAAAAATTTAAATTAGTTAGTAGAGAGAGAGCAGAGACCATCAATAAAATGGGTTTTACCTTGCATGGGCTGAATATTACCTTTTCTTCCGTGTGGACCAAACCAAATGTTTAAGACAAACAATAGCTCAGGCCTAGAATGAAGGAGACAATTGAAGGCCTGAAATGGGTAAATTTAGAGCGATGAACCAAAATCCCTTTCTTGGACTTTTTCAGCTCAACACTTTGAACTGTTTGCAAGTCTTGATGAAATGAAATTCAACTATCCTTAACTTGCACACAGTATTTCTCAACATCTGGATCTTCTTCACCTTCTTCTGATCTCCCCAACAAAAAATTTTGGATCTTGTCATCTCTGCTGCAAACCAAAGATTCCTGGTGAGTCCCTCCCTCGCAGAGCTCCGATCAATAACTGTTTCCTTGAAATAACATTCCCATCCGAGTATCCTTTTAGTTGTCTTTTTAAAGCTGTAAAATTTCGATAGTAATCTATCTAAGCTATTCAATTTCACGTAACACTCTCTTTGTCTATCTGTTATTATATTCGTCTTTTGATATTGAATTGTATGGTTGCTTTAAATCCTCATCTGGGTATGTTTGATATCGCTTTCTTACCATGAACAATAATTACTCATTTGGGTCAACTTCAAATAGTCCCAAATCCTTCAATGCATATCCAAGTAGTGATTTTGACATAGAATCAGGAACCATCAAAAGAACCCGAAAACCCAAAAAATCACATCATCACCCCATCAAGATGCTCAAATCTTTTGCTAATCGATTTCATTACTATAGCAAATTGCACCCACTTCTTGTGTTCTTCATTTTTTTGTCATTTGGTGTCACTGTATTGATTGTTCTGGCTGTATATGAGAGCCATTACCGGACGATGAACAGTTTTGTAAATTTGAATTCGGGTGTTGAAACTTATCCATTCTCAAATCTAAAGAATCTAGTGATGGTTGCGGGCCATTCGGTTTATACAAGTAGTAATTGTGGGAAGGTTGATAAGGAAGATTCATGGTTTTTAGAGTCTTATCAGAAGCACCCTGGTCAGGCTTCTAGTTTCGTGACTCATATTCAGGAGGGAGTTGAAATTGTGGCAAAAGACAATGAGGCTTTGCTTTTGTTTAGTGGTGGAGAGACTAGGAAAGATGCCGGTCCTCGTAGTGAGGCTCAGAGTTATTGGACTGTTGCTGAATCAGAAGGATGGTTTGGTGAGTTCCTTTCCCTTTTCTTAATATTGTTTTACTTGTTTTAGCATCTTGATATTGATTTAACCATGGTTCATATAATCAAGTTGATTTTCTAATTACTATGCATTATATTTGATGGCTAAGATCTAGAAGTTTTGAAACGAAGACAAGATTCACATTTTAATCGATTGCTCTGCTCATTCTAGCTATATGCAGTTATATTGTCATGGAATATGGAGATAGATGTTATGGTAATACCCAGATCTCATGTCACTAAACTTCTGATGCTTTTGCAAGTAGAAATGATGTGCTGAGAGTCAGTTTTACTACCACCTGAGGACTCTTTTAAGAGTTCATCCTGTTTTGGAATTTTGGTTTAGATGAGTTAATGTATCTGGCTGTAATGCTACGAAGATTTTTAAAAGATCGTAAAACTCATCTATTCTCTATTACAATCTTTGTAAGATGAATTGAGCTGTATGGTGAAATAGTAAGGATGTTAGTCTGAGTTGATATAATGATATTCAACTCTTTGCTTGTCTCATAATGGCAAACATTTGTGAAATAATGACTTTTAATTAGTAGTTTGGGGGTAAATTCCTTGCTCTTGGAGGGAACAATGGACAACAAAAATGTAGTCAGCAAAGAACCGAAAAGGAAATCAAAGGCAGATAACTGCCATATAGTGCTCTTGTAATAAACATTCCAAAAGCAAGTAATAAAGGAAAAGCCAAAAGTGTTGTTGCTACTTTCATAGTTGCCTCAATTTGGAGGAGCTATTGGTATATTCCCTCCTTTTTCCTTGTTCAATAGAAATATTCAGCAGAGAGGTAAAGGTTAGAAATATTGATCACTCCTATAGAAAAATTATGTCATGTTTACAATGTAGAGTTGCTTTTGCAGATTGATAATTCTTGACCTTTAATGGCGTTAAAGAAATTTCTGTTTATTATTACTGGAATTTTCTACAAGATGTATGTGTAGCAGATGAATTTCCTCAGAATAATATATTTTATTTTGTCCATGGCTTCTAGTTGCTGCTAGGGAGACATGAATATTATTTTCTATGATCTAGTAATTCTTTTCGTTTTTTTTTTTAAGCCAAGTCCTACCTTTTTATGTATACCTTGAAATTATTTCACTACATTGAGGTGTTGAACCATTTTGATTTTGATTGTTCTACTACATTGTGAATATCTATCAGGGAAGGAAGAAAGCGTGCGACGGAGGGCAATGACCGAAGAGCATGCAAGAGATAGCTTTGAGAATCTTTTATTTAGTGTCTGTCGGTTCCGAGAGCTTACAGGCTCATATCCTCGTAACATAACTGTAAGCTCATTATAATGGAAGTACTCTGTTTGTTTTAGCTATAGCTTATATATGCATAATATGTTGGGGGAATAGCATCCAAGTGTGCACATATCCTTGTAACATAAATTAAGCACATCATATTGAAGTGTAAAAGATTATATATATAATAGGGACTGTAAAAGTCAGTGTCATTGTGTCCATGTCAGGGCTCTAATGCTCTGATTTCACCATATCTGCATGCAAGGTTCTTTATATGCCTATTCATTTCAAAGAATAATGCAGATCTTTCGTTGAATGTCAAATCAAATACCTATGATGTTTAACATGGGTCCTTGGGCACCAGTAAGTTGGAGAGTTGGAGTAGAGATAAAGAGACTTTATAGGCATCTTTCTCGTTTGTGATATAGGTGGAGGGTTCACATTAAGAGGTAGCTAGCATGCCATTCATTACTGGAGGTACAAGCTTAAACGTTCTCTGTTTTCTTGTATGCATGTGTCGCCATGTCTGTGCATGTCTGCACCCCATTATAATTTTTTCAAAGGACGTGTCATTTATTAATTCTATGTTTGAACAGAAACCCAATCCATCAGCTTCTGTGATACATTAGTTCAGAGCTCCAGACTATCTCAGCTTTCTGTTGCTTGCTTTGTTTTATAGCAAATTCTTGCCCTTTTCTTTTACGGTGTTGAATTTGAACCAATGCTTTTCTGTATGACCAGGTTGTAAGTTATGATTTCAAGGAGGAGAGATTTAAACAATTGCATCGCTCTGCAATTGGCTTTCCTGAGTCAAGATTCTTTTACTCTGGCACCCCAGGGTCATCCACTTCCAAAGAAGCGGCTTTGAGAGGCGAGGCAATGGTCAGGTCTCAATTCCAAGAAGATCCATTTGGGTGTTTAGGCTCACTTCGGCGTAAAAAACTTGGGCGTGATCCTTTTCATCGGACAATACCTTATCCTAATGGATGTCCTGAAATTAAAGGTCTGTTCCAATACTGTGACCCAGCTCCCTATCCAGGGGCTCTTCCATGGGGTTAGTTACATTGACCAAATGTTACTTCCATAATACAGATATAAGAAAACCACCACAGAATAGCTGCTTTGACCTGATTACATCCTTTTTATTCAATATATAGATGAATGGATGTGAATATATTTGGCTTTTAGCCTAGAGAAAAGAGCGTTGTCACTGTTAGATGATAGGGTGATAGTTGATAGAGATTTTGCTACGCTTTTGTAGAATCTGCTATTATAAGAACATTCATTGCAGTGTATTTCTTAAAGTTATAGCAGCTGTGGCTTTATTTATTTATTTTGTGTGCCTGCAAGCCCGTTTGGGAAGAATGGGGAAAGAGAAAGGAAATTAAAGGAGAATAGATAAAGATTTTCTCTTTTGGAAAGCGGAGGGAAAATGAGGGAGAAAATGGGAGGGAAAAGTAGTTTTTTTTTTCTTCCTCTCAAGTCATTCTAATAATAGAAAATCACATTCTCTTCCTTGTCTGCAATTGCTTTTATTTGATGCAGGCAACAGTGCCATGGTTGCCTGAAAGTCACAATGATTAGAGATTTTTAGTTCAATGTATTGCATTGATTATTATAACCGATCTTGGCATGTTCATGTTGAAGGTCCCAGAAACTTGATTGGCTATAAAAGAAATTATGTATATAAATATTATTTATTTCGAATGGAAATTCACGATACAACGATGACATACAAGACTGTCAAACTGAAGTGCCCAGCTGTGTTTGTTGAAATTGCAAGGCGCCTAGCCTGTGTTTCTAAGGACAGGGCAGCGTGAAGTAGCCTCTTCAATGGAGGAGGAAGAGGAATCAATTTTGGCACCCTTGAGCAGACCTCCAAGCAATTCTCCGCGATCGTAAAAGAACTCCACCTTCACTATTTTCATCTCTTCATTCACCTGTTTTAGTTTTACACTTCATTAATCCCACACAACAAATAAAAACAAACAGTTTATCGATAGGTAAGTAGAGATAGATACCTCAAAAATGCCGATACCAAAGAATTCGACCAAGTCACCGGTTGGGGCATGCCCTCTAAAAGGACCTTCCATATAACCCCAGTGCCTGAACTTGAAGACAATAAGTGGTGGTCCTTTATAAACCTGAAGAATCTCCAAAGCAAACCCTCTAGGAAAAGTTGTGATGAAAGCCTTGTGAGATGAATTTGCATCATACTCAGCTGGGTTGTAGGACATCAGTTCCTCTGGCAGCGAACTTTGCAGTAGTGGGTTGTATCCCCCACCAAGCTTTCCTAATTCTTGCATATTCAAACCTTTCCTTCCTGCAAATCATTACCATAACAATAATATTTAAACATTCTATAGGGACTCGAACCTAGGAACTCTGATACCATGTCAGTAACCATCATAACAATAATATTTAAACAGTACTTTAACGGTATAAATGTATAAAAATGTTATACCATTTAGGCTGAAAGTGAACTTTTCAGGAACAATGGATTTGAAGTCTTCAATGCGGGTCTTATGGAAGTTTTCCATTTCCCATGTCTTTATAAGGTTCTGGACTTTCTCTTCTAGCGAGCCAGGAGGCCATATCTTCCAACCACAATCACATATATGTATCATACAAGTTGTTGAATATATATATAGATAAAGAGTCAAAGAGAGAGATAGATATGGAGATACCTTGGTTCTGCCTTCTTCGAAGAGCTTGTTGACAACATCGTAGTTTGGACGGACACCAAACCCCCATTTGGTATCCTTCTCTGTATCTCCATGCAAAAGATAACGATACTTATCTCCTTCAACACCTGAACTATCCATTTTCTTCTTAGTTACGTTGCTCTGGGATTTTATGTTTCATAGAAAGCAGAAGGGGCCTTTTTATAGGTAAAGAGTGCTAATTAACATTTTTTTTTTTTTTTATATATATGTACCAACAGTGGTATAGCAATATATTGTCAAACTGAATTAGAGCAATTTACCACGAAGTCACATTAACATCCTTGCTTGGGATAATATATCAAAGGTCATTCCACATACAAAAAGTCAACATTTTAATTTAACATATTTAATTGATGCATGATTACAATTCAATGAATCTTGCGTATTATTGTGAATTATTTAACTTTTCATAATATATATATAGTCATTTTATTCTCGGTGCATACTGATATAAAATACACCATTGCATGTGGGTCACAGATTATGGATAAGTATTGACAAGTATATGCAGACCGACCGAGTCAAAGCAATTGAATCTAATGGTCCACATACAAGACACTGATATATATTTATCAATATATATATATATATATATAGTCTTTTTTAAAAAAAAATATATCCTAAATTTAATTTCATAATCCATTCGAATGGATCAAGAGTGTCCATACTTGCATCCCTGAAAAACTATATGTTCTTATCTATACCTCTTTCTGTATGTGGGTTCGAAAATTATATAGCACATTTTTGAGGTGACATTTTAAAACTATCACTCCTTTAAAGCATAATCATTGTTTGTGTTAAATGTTTAAAAATATTAAATGTTATATTAAAATCATTTTCATAATTTTATTTAGGGTGATATTGCAATTTCTAAAATATATATTAATATGGGGTGCACGTTCAATTTTTCAAGGGTGCAAATATCACCACTCATTTATTAAATATGAGGACATGATTGGATTGGATTATATTATATTCAAAATTCTGAAATCCATTGTATTTGGGATCAAGGGTCTATAGAAGAAACCTAACAAAATTAGACTTTACAAGCACAACCAGAAATGCAAAAGTCTCCAATCACCTAGGCGGCTGGGCAATGACCATAATTTATAACCGAATCCTTCTAATCACTGACAATATTTTGATTAGAATAATTGGAAATAATCACGCAAACCACAAATTTCTATAAGAAATTTCATGGGTTGGTCGCATGTAACATCATCACACAACAACTCAAAAAAACTTTTGTTTATTTTAGGACACATTGACTCTTCTCCAAATGTTAGGCACAAATATGCTCTTTAGTGTTTTGAAAAGTCATTTTTAAAAAATGAAAAATAGGTAATTCGTCAGTAATAGATATGTTTATGTTGTTGTATTTAGGGTTCAAAAATTTTTTGTCACTATTTGGTGCAGTTCTTGTAAGAATATCACCACTTTACTAATTCAAATTTAAAAGGCACCTATTTAGGTGACCAGACAAAAATACCCTTATTTTGTCAGTTTGTGTCTTTTCAAACCTAAAGAGAAAACAGTTGACAGAGAGAGAGAAAACATCGGTTGCAAGAAATACTCCTGAAAACTTCACGGCGAACTCACCAGCGAACTCACGGTGAACAACAAAAACCACATCAAAACAACAATCTTAAACTGGTTGTGTGAATTTTGAATCTAATTGAAAAGGTTCGGGGACAAATTGAAAAGGCTCGGAGGCTATTTACAAAGTCTCGGAGCCAGTGTTAAAAGGCTCGGAAAAGGCTCGGAGAAGGCTCGGAGAAGTCTTGGAGATCCAAAATTAACAAAAAAAAGTTGATGATTAAAAAGGCTTGGAAAAGGCTCGGAGACCATTTACAAAGTCTCGGAGCTAGTGTTAAAAGGCTCGAAAAAGGCTCGGAAAAGTCTCGGAGATCCAAAATTAACAAAAAAAAGTTGATGGTTAAAAAGGCTTGGAAAAGGCTCGGAGACCATTTACAAAAGCTCGGAGCCAGTGTTAAAAAGCTCGGAAAAGGTTCGGAAAAGTCTCGGAGATCCAAAATTAACAAAAAAAAGCTGATGGTTAAAAAGGCTCGGAGACTATTTACAAAGTCTCGGACAGTGTATGAAAAGTCTCGGAGAACTGTTGAAAAGGCTCGAATACAATGTTAAAAATCTCGGAGATTCAAAAAGTCTCGAGCAAAGACTTTTAACATTGTATTCGAGCCTTTTCACCAATTCTCCGAGACTTTTCATACACTATCCGAGACTTTGTAAATAGTCTCCGACCCTTCTCCGAGCCTTTTCCAAGCCTTTTTAACCATCAACTTTTTTTTGTTAATTTTGGATCTCCGAGACTTTTCCGAGCCTTTTAACACTAGCTCCGAGACTTTGTAAATAGTCTCCGAGCCTTTTAACTATGGCTCCGAGCCTTTTCAATCAGTTCAAAATTCCCAGATCTTCATCGTCTTCAACACAAATCTTCATAAATTAAAACCCTAACCATACTCACATCGACAAATCAAACCAAAACCAAAAAAATCTTCGGGGGAGCTCAACCCCCGAATGCGTCTGCGTAGCGCCATTAAACTAATTATCCAATAATGTTTAACCTCCATTGGAGGTCTGTTAAACAGACCTCTATGAAGAAGATGAAAGAATAAAAAAAAAACTTCAAAGTAAGAGAATGTGTGTAAAGTAAGGGCATTATTGTCCGTTCACCATGATAGGTGCCTTTTAAACTTAAGTTATTAAAGTGGTGACTTTCTTACAAACCACTTTAAAAAGGTGACATTTCCCACCATTTCCACTTTAAAATTGTGATCAATTATAATATTTTTATGACATGAATTTTTTATTACACATTTTTTTTATTCTGCCTTGAATTCAATGCCAATTGTACAATGATAAGATTTAAAATTTTGATCAAGTTCGACTACACTACAATATTTTATGACATTATGACACATTTTTTAAACAAAGACAAACTTCACGTTATTTTGGCTAAATAGTTCGCACTTTTATCTAAATTATATATTAGTATACTTGATTAAACAATTGATCGTTATAGTTAACGGTTGACTGGTCAAACATGATGAAATATCCGATGAAAATAAACATTTCTATTTTTAAATAAAACAACATTAATATATTATATTACCTCCTCCAACATAAACATTTCTATTTTTAAATACAACAACATAAACACATCGTAAACGATAAATCGAATTACCTCCTCTGATTAGATTATTAAATATATTATAATTTTGATTTTCAAACTTGTGCGTCAAGTATTCATTTTTCAAATAAGTGTTCTATTCTAAACATTTTTAGATTGGAAGTGGCGTTTTTATTTCTTATTTTCAAAATTCGAAAACATGTTTGCACCATTTTTAAGAAAAAAAATCTGGAAAATAAATACAACCACGCCTAATAAAAAAGTGAAGATTCTCTAAAAAAGATTACAAAATTATTATTTTATATATTTAAAAGCAAATTGCATAAACTTACCCTAATTATATACATATTACATTAAACCCGATAAAAATGTCATAATAACACTAACTACCTATATCAAAAAATAGAAATAAAACACTAACTATCCATTTACCGTCAGTCACTAACTGATAAAGGGTAATTTGGTATTTTGAAATGTTATTAAATAAATATTCAAAAAATAGGTTATCCAATCAAACATCGCCAACATCATCCAAAAAAAGCTTTTATTAATTAAAATATAATATTAATTTTTAAAAAATTGGTCATCTTATTCACTGCACAAACCAGAAGAATCCAAAAAATCTATCGTCTCCCTCACCTTCTTTTTCTTTCTACTCTACCCAACTTCATCTCTCTACTATCACAAACACGCCAAAAAAAAAAAAAAAAAAAATCAATAAAAAAATATTAAAAACAATTAAGAAAGAAAAAAAAATCCTAGATCTCCTTTATGGGAGATCGATGTTTAATTGAGGATTCAATATCTCCTCTAAGGGTGCGTTGGTACATAGAACGGGACGGGACAACTTTCTCTTGTCCCGCGTTTAGCACGTCCACAACATGGGACAGGATGGGATAAGGTGGGACAAAAAACCCAAAAAATTGTCCCACCAAAATAGGTCAGCCAGACTTGTCCCATGCATGGAACAAGTATCAAAATGACTCATTTACCCTTAATATCTCCAAAATTAACAAAAATGCCAAATATAAAATAAATCCCAAAGCCTTTTTTCTCCTCTCTCTCTCTCTCTCTCTCAACTAATACTCATCTCTCCCTCTCAACCATTGCTACAACGACCGCCGGCGAGGAGCAAAAGTATCCTTCTCAGTCTCTCCCGCTTCTCTCTCTCTCTCTCTCTCTCTCTCTCTCTCTCTCTCTCTCTCTCTCTTCGTTCGACCTCTTTCGATCGGGGGTTTTCGATTTAGGGTTCTCAATTGGGGGTTTTCGATTTAGGGTGTATTGTTTCGATTGGGTTTCAATGGTTTCGATTGGGTTTGTTTTGGTGTAGCTCTGGGTTGATTGAAAGTGGTTTAGATTGGGTTTGTTTAATTTGGTACAGTTCTTGGTTGATTGAAATCAGAATAATTTTTCCTCTATGCGCGATAACAATTGTGTGTTTGATGTTGTCGTTGCGGATATGTGCTTTGGATTCAAGTCTAAACTTTGTGGATTTTCTATCAATGTCTTATCTAATTTTTGAAGTGCAAAAGAGAGATTTTCTAATTAGTATGTATTAATATATAATGATATAATGATTTTATTTCTTGTTAAGTTTTAATTAGGTTGTTAAAAAAAAAAAAAAAAAAAAAAAAAAAAAAAAAAAAACTAGGTTTGTTATTGGAGATTGCTTTTCTTGTCATGATTTGGCAATTTCAACTCCTGGAAATGGTTTCAAGTGGCATTTCTTATTCTATCTGTTCTTGTCTCAATTTCAATATGGATTTTTTTTTTTTACCAAAAAGAATAAAATTGGGAAATTGTCAAAAATAATCCATTACAATTATTAATTAAGAATATTTTTCAATTATGATATTATTATTTTAATTAAATATGATATATAAATATATTTATTTAATAAAATCAAATAAACAAGACAATAGGGGCATTATGGTCATTTGAACCTCTTGTCCCCGTCCTGTCCCAGTCATACCAAACGCATAACAGGACAGTAAATTGTTCTGTCCCATGCCTTCCAAACACAATACAGAATAGCCTATCTTGTCCTGTCCTGTCCTGTCCTGTCCTGTCTCGTCCCGTCCCGCCTTGTCACGTCCCATGTTCGTACCAAACGCACCCTAATAGACTAATATAGATGAGCGATCTGCATGGGAGATTTTTTTTTTTTTTTTTAATTATTTGTTTTTCTACATTGTTCTAATTACTTTTTTTATATATATAATTATATTTAATTAATTAATATATTTAATATAATAATAACAGTGTTCAGATACATGTGCCTTTTTCGTTATTGACCAATGGTGTTGAACCGTTTATCAATGGGTTATGGATAGTCGGTGTTACTATGACATTTTAATTGGATTTAGTATATATACATATACGGTCCCGTTCTGGTCAGTACATACTGATGTAACTACATCAGTACCAACGTATATAGATCACTGATTATGGAGAAGCTTTAACAAGTGCATACACTTTGAGTCAAAGTATGTAATCTAATGATCCACATCCAACGCACTGATGAAGTTATATCAGTGTGCACTGATTTAAATATTTCTATATAAATATATATTAGTAAGCCTCTCATAAGGGATCCCTTATTTTAATTTCGGTAAGGGCCTTGAAAAAATCATATTGATTTTTATGAATTTTAATCAGAAATTTTTTGTGGATGATAAATTCAATGAAATGTACTTATGAATAAAATTTGAAAATTTACTATTTTTCCCAATTTTGTTAAATATGAAGGCATTGGAAAAATGGAAGAAATATAGAAAATTCAAGAAAAATAGTTCTAGTATTTGAAAAATTCTCAAATTTTATTCATAGGTAAATTTCATTGAATATATCATTTACAAAAAAAATTCAAATCAAAATTCATAAAAATGAATGTGATTCCGTCAAAATCCTTACTGAAATTAAAATAAGAGATTCCTTATGGGAGAACTAATATATATATATATACAGTCCCGTTCACATCAGTGCACACTGATGTAATTACATCAGTACCAATGCATGTGGACCACTGATTATAGAGAAACTTTGACAAGTGCATAGACTTTGAGTCAAAGTATATAAATCTAATGATCCACATCCAACGCACTAATATAACAACGCACTGATGAAGTTATATCAGTGCACACTGACTTGAACATTTTTGTATATATATATATATATATATATATATATATTAAAACTATTGTTATTAATTATATTTCTAAAAAAAATTTATTAACAATGGCATTTATTCAGATATTGTGAATATATATATATTTGAAATATTACAATAATTTAGGTTTTTTAGAGGAATGGGACATATTCAAACACATAACCTCATGATGTATGTATGATAGGAAAACCACCGAGCCAACCTCATATTGTCTAGATATTGTGAATATGTTTTCTAAAAAAAAAAATATATATCATATTTATTGATACACCTAAATATAATTATTTTGTGTGTTTCATTGATTTTTATTTTTTGATAAAAAAATAGAATTTAAAATGTTCTTTTCGGTTTTTGTAAGATAGTAAATAAAATTGTCTAAGGAAATATTTTTAATATTAATTAGTTTAAATCGTTTTGTTTCATTTTAACTAAAAAAATAACATGAGTATTTTCGCATGAAAACCCTTTAAAGCCAAGGGTAAAAATAAAACATGAAACCAAATTTGTTGGCTACTTTGTTGCAACAAATACACCCGTTCACATCAGTGCGCACTAATGTAATTACATCAATACCAATGCATGTGGACCACTGATTATGGAGAAGGTTTGACAAGTGCATAGACTTTGAGTCAAAGTATATAAATCTAATTGGCCATCTAAATATAATATTTATATGTTCATGTATCTGCACTTTAAAAACGTATTAATACATATTTATCTCTTAGCCCCAGGGGCGTAGCTTAGCTAGTAGATAGACGAGTTTAGGGTTTAGACAAATGACTTCCAAGTTAGTGGCTCAAATCCTATCCATAGCAAAAGGTTTTAAAAAAATACCTAGTCTAGATAGGTGGACAGATAGTATTAAAAAATATATATATATATATATATACATATATATGTATGTATATGTATACATATTTATCTATTGGCATAATAAAGATGAATAGATACTTTGAATTTCAATTGATCAACACTGGAACTCAAATTCTTATTTCCTAATATGTTAACTCAAATTCATAATATGAATAAATACTTTGAATGAAATTCCCACCTATTTAATAATATATTAATTTCAAGAGTTATTTATTTATATCTTACCTACCATGTACTGGAATTCTCTTACTTTTTTAAATTTTATTTTATTTTATTTTTTTATAAAACTCCCATAAATGACTTTAATTTAAAGTGTTATTTATATTCTATTTAATGATTTTTGTACATTGAAATCTCTCACTTAATTTATTAGTTTTTTTTTTAGATGAAACTCTTACTTTATGATAAGATATTAATTTCAATTTTCTAAGTGCTATTTTGTTGAGAAATTCAATAATAATATCCTTACTTCTCCCTTTTTGTCTCCCTCCCTTAATCTAGGGATATTATCATTTCCCCCTCCCTCAACGTTTGCCCTATTAGAAAGGTGAGGACAGGGTTTATCCATATTGACTAGTCTCCTCCCTGAAATCGAAATAATGTTCGAAGAACCCCTTCTGTTAGCTTTTTCAAAGAAAAAGCTAACTCTGATTATTAAATGTACAGTGAATTAAAAGACGATTTTGCCCTTTAATGCCATTTAGAAAATGACTATTTAACCCTCAAGATATTTATTAAACAAAAGATATATTTAAGGAAAAAAAAATCATAATTGAAAATAATATATATGGATCTCTAGCGTCCATCTTTGAGATGGATGGTGGAGATATCTTTTATAATTTTTTATTTAATTTTAAAACATAAATTAAAAATAAAACAAAATTTTAATACATTTTTTTTTTTTAAAAGAATTGTAGATCTTGGATCTCCACCAAAATCATCAACATCAATTTTTTTTTTTTTTAATCCCAAGCCCATCACGAAACCACACCATCAACATCATCATTCATCACCAAACCTAAGGATGTCAATGGGGCGAGTACAGGGTGGGGATACCATCCCCATTTCCCAAACCCAAATATAACTGGGATTCTCGTCCCCACCCCATTCCCCACTTGGGGTGGGGATGAGGAATCCACATTTGGGGAGAGGGCTCTCGTTACCCACCCCACCTTGCCCCGCCCCGTTTGATTAAGACAGCATTAATAATTATACACCTTATATTATAAGCCACAATAAAAAATGTCAATCAGTCTTTAAAAATATTAAATAATTGAAGAAAAAAATTAGTTAAAAAAGTAAATAAACTTTAATTCATAGTAAGTCTATCACAAACTAAATAGTAAGTCTATCGCAAACTAAATTACCAAACATATGAATATTACACCGTTTTTTTTTTTTTTCAATAAAAATGAAATTGAAATACAAAATCGTCATAATTAAATCTGCCAAAATAAAATAAAGATCGAATGTTTAACTCATGACACTTGTCTAAGAACAAGTGCTAATGACAAAAATGTGATCATGCATCTTCCATCTCCATGTATACCTGTATCCAAAAAAACAAAAAACAGTACATTTTATTTGTTTCTAAGAAAAATGTTTCTTGTCAATTATATTTTGAAAGTAAATTGAAGAAAAAAATTATAATATAACTGTGTTTCTTGTTTCTTAATCATCCATGCAACATGTTAATTGGGGTATGGGGCAGGGACGGGGCGGGGACCAAAATACCATTCCCCGCCCCAAAATTAATTAGGTTTTAAAATCAAATCTCATCCCTATCCCATACCCTAATTAATATGTACCAAACCCACCCCAAATGGGGTGGGTCCCCGTACCCATGGGGATTTTTGACATCCCTAACCAAACCCCTATCGTCATCACCAACACCAAACACATATCCAGAACACAACACATCACATATCCATAACACAAAACAACCACCCATTCATCAAACACCACCTCCCATTCACCAAATACCACTCGTTTACCACACACAAAACACTTCCACCAAGAACCAACACAAAAAACCCATTGTTGAAAAAAAAAATAAATAAAAATAAAACACAAACCCAGAAGGCAAAAACAAAACATAACACAACCACCCATTCACAGCTTTTCCTCTCATTTCAAACGAACACATCTCTCTTAAGTTCTCTTTCTTTTATTTTATTTTTCTCACTTAATGATTTGTACTAAACTAGTAAACCATATCTTCTTAAATATAGTTATAATTAATAGACTCATAGTCATGTTTTTCTCACAAATCAATCTTTAATTCTTTTTGGGCACAAGTGCACAACAAAAGAAGAAAAAACGGTTGATAATGAAGAAGTGATCAGGTATGAAAAAAAAAAATAGTTGAAAAAAAATATTTCAAGTAACAACAATAAGTCTCGAATAAGCGTTAAATAAGTCTCGAATAAGCGTTAAATAAGTCTTGCATATTTATAAATAAATCTAGAAATTCAAACAATAACTCTCAACATTCAAAAAAAATCTATACTATTGTTCATCTTCTTCAGACAACCAAACTAACAAACACAAAACCAGTTCTAGATTCAAACAACATTTAGATTTGGTTTTAAACCCAAATAATTTTTTCCAAAAAATGCATGAATTTTTTAAGAAAAAAAAAAAGCTTCAAATCGACAAAAGCTTCAATCCTAATCTCAATTAACTTTGAAAATAACAAAACTTTGATAAAGTTTTTCAGAAAATACATGAATTGTTTTCCAGAAAAAAAGCTTCAAATTGTCAAAAGCTTCAATCCTAATCTATCGCTTGTCTCCTCGTCACCATATCACTCTCGTCGTGGTGTCATCAGAGTCTTGCCGATAACGTCTAAGTCTTCGACGTCGTCTTCCCGATGTTGTAGCAGTTGTTGCTGTCGATTCCACTCTCTTTCTTATGTCTTCAATGGTCAACGCAAAGGAAATTTAGGGTTTGGGAGAAGATGATTTAAAGTTTGGGGAGAGAGAAGAAGATTTGGATTCGAGAAGAAAATAATTCCTAATGGCCTTGATGGGTGGAGGAGTGACCTGGCAAGATCTCCTTATTGGAATTTATGCCCTAAAACTTGTAATTTGTAAATGTTATAAATTCTTTAATAAAAGAAATAGTTCTTTTTTTCAATCAACATGACTCATACGTTTATATTATATGTGCTAAACATCCAAGATTACTAGATGTAATCTCAAACTGAGTATATGAATATCATATACAGAGGAATTCATTTTGAGACATGCAATCTAAAGAGTCCATAGAAAGAAAATAAAGATGGGTACTTTATTTGTGGTTAATCTATAGCTGCAGTCCATTCCGTAATGTACGGTGGTCTTATCCTAGACTACTCATATGGTGTTATGAGAATGGAGACACCTTATATGATGCGAGACTGGGCCACGATCTATATGAATCTATCACTAAGATCCATTAATTGAAAAGATTCATATATATCGAGAAATGATGGCTGTATATGGGTGATCTAAATCTTGAGTATCTTACTGACTCCTTTGAGTTAGATCGTGTTTATTAAAATACCATAGGTGAGATCGGAGTAGCATTCTCGATCAATAACTATGTATCTTGGAATCACGATTTTGTGACTGGGAAGGTATTCACACAATAATGGAATCCACTCCTTCTTGCGAGAAGTAAATGAGTAGTTCCCTTAAGGGTTGATTTGAGACTTGAACGATTAACGTCATGTTTGGTTGGATGGAGAAATGGAGGGAGGGAGGGAGAAGGTTGGAAGGAGAGATCAAATCCTTTGTTTGGTTGGAGGGATGAGAGGGAAAAGAGGAGAAGAAGAGGGAGAGAAGAGCCATCTGGGCCCACCATATTGGATCCTTCCAGTTATGGCGGATGAGAGGAGGGAGAGAAGATTGGAGGGGAATTACTATAATGCCCTCCAATTTTTCATTGCCCTCCAAATTTTTTACGGGTAATATAGTAATTTTACAAATTAAATACCAATTCATCCATTCAACCCTCTTTTCAATACCAAACAACATGAAGGATATATGTTATTCTCTTCATCCCTCCTACTCTCTCTCCCTTTTAATTCATCAATCCCTCATACTCTCTCTCTCTCTTACCAAACATAGCGTAGAAAGAATGATATAATCATTTATTAGAGAATCAATGGTACTTAAAGGAAAAGATATAATTAGAGAGGTATAACGAAATTTATGACCTAGCTCTAATTATGAACTACTTGTGGAAGATCATACCATATTTAATAGCTATATCAATGGACACTGATAATTTGGTTGTGTAAAACATGTACAGTTACGAGAGTACAACCTTAGGTTTTTAGTAGAATAACTCCGAGGTTAATAATAGTGAAATATTAATTAAAGAGTTTAATTAATTTTTCTAAGTATTATTGGAGCTTAAAACTGTGGGTACATTAGATCCCCTTGCTAGCCATTTACGATTGATAGTAACAAGGCTCACGGAGAATTGGATAGTCCAATTAATTGTATTATGAAAGTAACTTAAATATATTCTGGGAATTAATTAAATGATGTGATTATTTAATTAATATATTATTTAATTGATGAATTAAATATTATTAGATAATATGATTATTTAATTAATAATTAAGAATTATTAATTGATATATGGAGGTTTCAGTTTCAAACCTTGACAAGAGCAAAAGAATAAAATAATAAAGATTATTTTATTTGCTCTAAATAGGTCAAAGGTTTAAACCCTAGTGGTGACCAAATTAAAAAGTATTTAGAATCCTATTTTGACTTGGTCTACTAAACCCTAGGATCCTATTATATAAGATATACTTATCAAGAAAAAGAAACTAATCGAAACCCTAAAGAGACTAGAGTGGTGCGGCAAAGAGAGAAAGAAAAAGAAAAAGATATATATATATATATATATATATATATATATATATATATATATTTGGCTCCTAAGGTGGTTGAACTCAAGCAAGGAAGCAAGGGGTTGCCTTCCGGTTCTCTCAAGCCTCCATTTAACTACTCCCGAAATCCGTGACGTGCCCACACATACAGTTGCTAGATCGCGGGACATAGCTTAAAAGGCTAGTGGTGAAATATCGAAAAGAAAACGAAGGAGTGTTCTTCAAAGGTATGAAAACAAATCTCTTCCACATATTCGTGTATACAAAAGGTCCCAAAAGACGATAAAATTTTAAAACCTATCGTTCTTATCAAACTATTTTTGATCACTTTCTGCTACGTGACTTACAATCCACTCATTTATTTTATTTTATTTTATATATTATTAATTGTATATATAAACTTACCTTTATAACCTGTAGCCATAATTGCCCTTCTTGTCCCCACTGATGAGTTTATGAATTTGCCCCACTTCATTAACGGTCAATACTACTTTTGGACGAAATTGTTAACATAAGGGGTTCTTTGAACATTATTTCGATTTCGGGGGAATTAATGGCCAATATGGACAAACCATGTCCTCACCTTTCTAATAGGGCAAAGGTTGGGGGGAATTTTTAATATCCCCTTAATCTATTTCTCTTCCCTTTTCTCGATTTCTCTATATAAATATATAAATATATAAATATATATATATATATATATATATATATATATATATATATAGGAGAGGGATTGGGAGACACAATTTTTGACACAAGATTTGACACGATTTTTTAACCATTAGATTTATGAGATTTGGATGGCTAATTAGATTTATTACATTGATTTTTATTTTATTTCCTTCTCATTTATCTTTTCATTAATTTCTTTTCTTTTCTCTCTCCTCCATCCTCTTTCATAGATTCATGACTTTCCTAAACATGAAGCCTGAACTTATTCATTTGTAAAGATAAAAATGCAAAGTGAACTACAAATTCCACCAATGCGTCCATAGACAATCACAGAGGAGAAGAAAAAAGAAAATGTTTACAAATGAATATTTACAAATGCAAGTTAGACGTTTATATATATATATTAACACAAGTTAGACTTATTGAGAAAGGAGAAATTAACATTGAAGAGTAAAAAAAAAAAAAATTTAAAAATGCAAGACTGGAAGAGGAAATATAAATTTGAATAGGAAATATTAATTAGAGATTATTTAGGAAAGTGAATCTATGAAAGATGAGGGAGGAGAGAGAAAAGAAAATAAAATAAAAATCAATGATAAGGGACTTACTATTTAGCCGCCCCAATTTTTTTGTAAGTCTTTCTCATAATAGAATTGTCATTTGAGCTTGAACTTTCCTTTGAATTGACATTTCTTTTATGAATATTTTTCTTTTAAGAGATATTAATATTCTACTTATGTACTTCCAAATACTGGTGAGATACTAAAAGATAACTCTTTAGTCTTTTCCATGAAAACACACAAACCACTAGTCACTAACTACCAAAGAAGAAGAAAATGCATGTTTATAGACACATGTTGCCTCCTCAGAAAATAAAAAGATTTACACCCTTTTAAGTGAACAAAAAACAAGTCCCTTCAATTTTTGTAAATGCATGCAATGGAGTTGGTAAATTTAATTACTAGCCTTCATATAATGATATATGAGTTCTTTCTTGTATTTTTTGTGTATATATATTTTTAGTTTATCTGCTTAACAGAAGCAAATTTATGGTTCTGGTCATGACTTAAATTTCAATAACAAAATTTTCGTTCATTCAAAAAATTGTAGATATGGGTACTTTTCTTTTCACATGATGCTTTCTACAATCCAATTTAAATATATCTAAAAAAAAAAAAAAAAAGTCGATTTCGATCAGTCATCTGTTTAATTAACCTATATTACAAGAGAGGAAAAATAAAATGAATAATAGATGTGTAGTTGACAAAAGAATAGTCTCCCTTGGCAGGCAAGTTTGGTCCACAACAAAATAGGCTTCTACGGACTATGTACGTACTACGTAGCAAAATTGGATTATACAAGGGAGGTTCATGACCATGAGTGGTTGCATGAATAAGTAATTGTGGTCCATGTGTTTATGTGAAAGAAGAGATTCAATCCACCATCGGTCACCGTCTAACGTAATTTAGTGTTTAGTGGTGGAGGCGTTCATAAAAAAATAATGTATTTATTTCAACATAAATTATAGAACTGTTTAAAGTACACTAAAGAAATCATATGCAAGTTATATATCATGATTCATATGTGGGGGGCGGCAAGGAGGAGATTAATAATATCCCCTTAATCTATTTCTCTTCTCTTTCCTCGATTTCTCTCTCTCTCTCTCTCTCTCACTATATATATATACATATATATAGGAGAGGGATCGGGGGACACAATTTTTGACATAAGATTTGACACGATTTTTTAACCATTAGATTTATGAGATTTGGATGGCTTAGATTTATTACATTGATTTTTATTTTATTTCCTTCTCATTTATCTTTTCATTAATTTCTTTTCTTTTCTCTCTCCTCCATCCTCTTTCATAGATTCATGACTTTCTTAAACATGAAGCCTGAACTTATTCATTTGTAAAGATAAAAATGCAAAGTGAACTACAAATTCCACCAATGCGTCCATAGACAATCACAGAGGAGAAGAAAAAAGAAAATATTTACAAATGCAAGTTAGACATTTATATATATATATATAAATTAACACAAGTTAGACTTATTGAGAAAGAAGAGAAATTAACATTGAAGAGTAAAAATAAAAAAATAAAAATAAAAATAAAAAAAACGCAACACTGGAAGAGGAAATATAAATTTGAATAGGAAATATTAATTAGAGATTATTTAGGAAAGTGAATCTATGAAAGAGGAGGGAGGAGAGAGAAAATAAAATAAAATAAAAATCAATGATAAAGGACTTAATATTTAGCCGCCCCAATTTTTTTGTAAGTCTTTCTCATAATAGAATTGTCATTTGAGCTTAAACTTTCCTTTGAATTGACATTTTTTTTATGAATATTTTTCTTTTAAGATATATTAATATTCTACTTATGTACTTCCAAATACTGGTGAGATACTAAAAGATCACTCTTTAGTCTTTTCCATGAAAACACACAAACCACTAGTCACTAACTACCAAAGAAGAAGAAAATGCATGTTTATAGACACATATTGCCTCCTCAGAAAATAAAAAGATTTACACCCTTTTAAGTGAACAGAAAACACGTCCCTTCAATTTTTGTAAATGCATGCAATGGAGTTGGTAAATTTAATTACTAGCCTTCATATAATGATATATGAGTTCTTTCTTGTATTTTTTGTGTATATATATTTTTAGTTTATCTGCTTAACAGAAGAAAATTTGTGGTTCTGGTCATGACTTAAATTTCAATAACAAAATTTTCGTTCATTCAAAAAATTGTAGATATGGGTACTTTTCTTTTCACATGATGCTTTCTACAATCCAATTTAAATATATCTAAAAAAAAAAAAAAAGCCGATTTCGATCAGTCGTCTGTTTAATTAACCTATATTACAAGAGAGGAAAAATAAAATGAATAATAGATGTGTAGTTGACAAAAGAATAGTCTCCCTTGGCAGGCAAGTTTGGTCCACAACAAAATAGGCTTCTACGGACTATGTACGTACTACGTAGCAAAATTGGATTATACAAGGGAGGTTCATGACCATGAGTGGTTGCATGAATAAGTAATTGCGGTCCATGTGTTTATGTGAAAGAAGAGATTCAATCCACCATCGGTCACCGTCTAATGTAATTTAGTGTTTAGTGGTGGAGGCGTTCATAAAAAAATAATGTCTTTATTTCAACATAAATTATAGAACTGTTTAAAGTACACTAAAGAAATCATATGCAAGTTATATATCATGATTCATGAGTAGGGATGGCAATTTAACCCGCACCCGCTGGCACCCACCTGAACCCGACCCTGTAGGGTCGGCTTCGGGTGGTGAATTTACGACCCGCGAACCCGTATAAAGAAAAACCCAGCGGGTTCGAGTGTGGGTGTGGGTGTGGGTGTGGGTTTGGGTTTAGAAAATGAACCCGCGGGTGAACCCGTGAACCCGCATAAATAAAAATTATATAATATTAGTATTTAAAATATTATAAACTTAAACTCCAATGGAAACTTTTTAACCATATAAAGAATAAAATATAAAAACTCCACTCATTCTAAGTTTGAGAATTACAATTCTCAACTCTCATTTATATATAGATAATGGTAGAACCATGCACTCTTGTTTTTTCAATGTGGGACTTTGAAAAAGTCCCACATTGAAAAAACAAGAGTGCATGGTTCTACCATTAGTTATATATATAATGTGCTTTGCCTCTTGTCTCTACTAAGAAAAACACTTATATTTGTAATTCTCCATGATATATTATAAATAAAGGGGAGTTTTGTATTGTATAAATAAATAAAATTAAATATTAAATATTTATAAATTAATATATTTTACGGGTTGGTGGGTGTGATCTGTGAACCCACGAACCCGTATAGAACCCGTAGGTAAAACCCGAACCCGAACCCGTTTATTTTCCTGGGTTTGCGGGCAGGCGTGGGTGATGAAAAATTTCACGGTGAGGGTTTGGATTTTGCAAAACCCGCACAAACCCGACCCGTTGTCATCCCTATTCATGAGGGAGAAGAGAAAATTAATACGCAATATAGAGGAAGAGGAAAATATAAATTGGAAGAGAAAAAATAAATAAGATTTTAATTAGGAAAGTAAATCTATGGGAGGGGAGAAAGAAAAGAAAAGAAATTAATGATAGATAATGTAGAAGAAAATAAAAAAGAAATCAATTTATTAAATCTAAGCCATCCAAATCTCATAAATCTAATGGCTTAAAAATCGTGTCAAATCTTGTGTCAAAAATTGTGTCCCCCGATCGCTCCCAATATATATATATATATATATATATATATATATATATTGATGATGGATCAAAAAATTCCCTACAATAGTCCTTCTTTTCTCACCTGATATCATTATATAATATTTCTTCTTTATTTAACTTTTTTTTTTTTTTTTTATCTTATATGATGAAAGTGAGTATCAATACCAATCATGTGTTGGTGTGAGTGGTTCGGCGCTCTCATCCCTTAAGTAAGGTCGTGGGTTCAACTCCCCTTGTGAACGGAGCTACACATATTGAGAGCACTTTACCCCTTAGTGGGCCGACCCAGTGCGAGTCCGAATTAGTCGGGGTGTGGTCTGGGCTGAATGCAACGGATGTTGGATCCGCACCATTCGGTGCCGAATAGTGTAAACCAAAAAAAAAAAAAAGTGAGTATCAATTAGATTAGATTTTTATCGTTTTATTAGGTTTTCCATAATTTTTTTGTTAATTATATTAAACTGAATTTATTATAGAATTTATTAATTTTGATCCTGGCTGTTTTTGATTTCAAAACCTTAATATTCTTGTCCCGGAAATTTTCTTTTCTTTACTATTCTCCTGGAAAAGAAAACCTGGTAACGTCATGTGACTGATTTCCTACAGGTGGGAATTGAGGATTCTGACTTCTGACTTTCTGAGTGATGCAAATATGTTCTTCATTGAGACTATTCTGAATCATATTAGATTGTAAGATTTATTTCTCAGAAATCAACACAAATGAATGGGTTGAATAAATGTTTTTTTTGGTCTAATTTCAAACAGACTAATTATATAATGCTATGAAAACAATATTGCAAGAAATAATCAAATGTAAAACATTGATTTAAAGATTTTGCATTTTTTTTCTCTCTTTTTTTTGGGTTCCCACTTTTGGAGTGTTGTGACTTCTCACAAGTCATATAGAAGGTTAATCAATTAAATAATTGTTGAATTGTTGATTATAACATACATTGTATGGGAATTGGGAAAATGTGATTTTAATATTGATGCCATATCTTTAAAAGAATTACAAGTGACTACTCTTTTTTTTTTTTCAAATCAAACCGTTATTTAATCAGTTCAATAATTTACAAACCAAACCAATAAAAAGGTCAAGAATAAGTCTGAGAGAACTTGAAAGGGCAGCAACGTAAGGAAAATAAATATAATTAGATATCAACACTTAATTTGCATATTGTCCTTGATTTTACTTATTATCTGAGATATACTAAGCATCATCGTCCCTAAAAAAATTAGATGAGTATTAGGTCTATCATTAATGAGTTGAGTTTTTTTTTTTTTTTTTTTTTTTTTGAAACTATTAAAGAGTTGAGTTGAACTGAGTTGGAAAAACCCAAAAAAGAATAGTTCGAATTTGGGTTTATCTCTTAAAATCCATTACAACCAGAAATGACACATTAATTTTTTTTTTTTAAATATTTGTTAAAATTTTCCATAAGATAATTTCGATACATATTTATTTGATTTGAATTTGAATTTTTATTTTAATTTAATTTTAGACTGTAGATATCAATCTCTATCCCATAATAGATAATTAGCATTTATTTATTTATTTATTTTGTAATTCATGTTATTGAAAATGCCTTACATATGTTAGGTTTTAACCATAATAATATGAAGCACATTAGTATGTAAAGTTATAATACATAATGTATTAAATATATATTTTTAACATAAAAACCCGTGCATTGCATGCACGGGTTGCACACTAGTTTGGATCTAAATCTCAATCTTTATTTCACTATTTACATTATATAATATTATTTAATCTTCTCACCTACTTTTCACATTTTTAACTAAATTCAATTAATTTAATATAATTTTTTATTAATAAATATAATCACTATAAAAATTATACCGTTGGAAATATTATGTTGAGATCTTTCAACCGAATATAATATTGACTATATTTTAATTATTTTTCATTTTTTATTTTTTTAATACTAAACTAATAAGTATTTTAATTCAAAACAAATGTTTTCAAATCATCAATTTCTATATGTAATTAACATATATCATAATAATTAACTCTAAATAATTTAGTAAAACAAAATATTAACATTAACATCTCCAATATCCACGTTTATTTTGATCATTTATGGAGTCCAAATCTTTCTCCGTAATTCTAGTCTTTTCGCATTCTCGGTAAATAATATTAGGTGTAAAAAATATTAAATAAAAAATAGAAATGTTAAAAAATTATTTCAAAATCATTACATGTAAAAATAGTTAAGCGTGGATAATTATAAAAAAGCTTAGAAAAATTTCGGTGTAATAAAAGTGAGTAAATTATTATCTAACATAATAAAGAGAAAACAATTTTATTAAAGAAAGTTTGAAAAATATTAATATTTTATTATTTGGAGATTGTAAATTGGAGAATGAATGGAGTAGTAAATTTATGGAAATGGAATATTCTATTTTCAGCCTCTGAAATGGAGAAAATTTAGAGAACGATTGGAGATGGCCTGAGAGACTCGTTTACTAGTGAGAGAAAGAGAGGGAAGATGCCGGATGATACCGAGGATTCGAGGAAGCGGTAAACATCAATAAAAAGAGCAAACATTGATTGTTTGTACTTCATGATGGGTTGTTTTTGTATTTTATATTGGGCTATTGTTTATATTTAACATTTGTCTGTATTTCCAATTTACGTTGGTCTAGGTTGTCTATTGTTATTTCACATTACAATGTAAAATGAGGACTGCTAGATACACTCTCTCAACACACTCTCAGTTTGACTCGACGCCGGTTTCGGTTCGGTTTCGATTCCAGTTTTGGCAGAACCAGAATCGAAACCGAAACCGAAACCGACCTTAAGAGGTTTCGGTTTTAGTTTTGGAACCATCAGTTCCAGCGGTTTAGTTCCCTCTTTTTTTTTTAAAAAAAAACCCTAAACCTAAAACCTAGTATATATATACAACTATCAAGATTCAAAACTCTCACATCTCTCATCTCAGAAATCATTTTTCCTTACAAAAAAAAAAAAAAAAAAAACTTAAACTCTTTCATCACGATTCAAAATCTCATCATCTCTTTCTCTTCCTCTTGTTCAGGTTTCAATTTTTTGGGCGAAGATGAGATCGTGATTGATGCGGCAGCGCTTGGATTCTCGGCACTAGCACGGTTTTGGGGACAGCGCCGTGAAGACGATGATGAGAAGAAATCTTGAAGATGATTAGTAACTGCGGTGGATGATGGTCATCATCATCAATGGCAGATTTGGTGGCTGCGTGAGGAAAAAGATGAAGGCATGAAGGCTGAAGCCAGGGTGGCTACGTGAGGAAGAAGATGAAGGCATGAAGCTAGGGTTGAATTGTTTGGGTGTGTTTAGAACAAGAAAGGGGTGCATTTGCGCTTATGTGGGTTTGAGTTGTGATTTGGCTTGGTGGGCCAATTAGGCCTTCACCAATTGATTTGTGGAATTGGGCTAATTGGGTTTGAAAACCCAACTAAATAATTTAAGATTTTTTTATTTTATTTTTAAATGTTGGAACCGCCGGCTCAAATCGGAACCGAAACCGTCGATTCCAATCCGGTTTGAACCAGGCGGTTCCTTATATTTTGGAACCGAAATCAGAACCGCCTGGTTTCTGTTCACGGTTCGGTTTTAGAACGGGAACCGAAAAATTGATTCCGATCCTGGTTCAAACCGTTCGGTTTTAGTTTCGGTTCAGTTTGGTTCGCCGGTTCGAACCGAACAGGCGTCATGTTTACTCTCAGTTCATGTGTTGACTTGTGGACAATAATAAATTTTGATAGTTTCTCCTTACAATCCAATGTTTTTCTTTTTACACTTCACTTCTTCACTTCTAAAGACACTCCATTCTAAAATTTTAAATTTTAAAATATTTAAAAGACACTTTTTTTTTTTCTTTCAAAATTATCCCTTTTATCTTTTAGCACTCCTATTCTAAAGACACTCCATTTAAAAAAAAATTAAATTTCTAAAGTCACTCCATTTTATTTTAATATTACCCATTTTGAATACCCCTCTTTAGAAAATTTGAAATGGAAAATGGAAAACAGATGTGAAGTAATCAAATAAAAATAAAATAGAGAATAAAAAAAAAAAGTAAACAAAAGTGAGAAGATCAAGACAATAAAAAAAAAACCGTTTTGGAGATCAAATTGTGAAAATAGGAAAACAATATTTATTTTTTCTCTTTTGGATTTTAAGTTGAGTAAAAAAAATTCTATTGAGTAAAAAATAATTTTAAATATATATATTTTTCGGATATATCAATATGGTGATGATTGAACGAGGCCACGAGGGTGGTATTTAAGAAAAAAAAGAAAAAAAATAATTTCAAATTTTGTTGAACTGGTGATGATAATAATGGAGGGTTTGATGGTGTGTGAGAAAAAAAATATATTTTGAATAAAAGAAGAAGATATTTTATGGTTTGTAAAACAAGAAAAAAAAAACACAAAAGTGGAAGAAAAATTAAAGGTGGAAATAGAGTGTCTTTAGAACTTTTTTGTCTTGTTTAGTATTTTTAATTCGAGTTAAAATTGTCATTAATAAAAAAAATTAAAATAGAGTGTAAACAGATAATTAATGGTCGGATTGTCAATAGCATTTTTCTAAAGAATGGTGCTATTGGCACACCCCCTACTAGTCTATTCATGCCCCACTTTTTTAAATTTTTGATTTAATTAAATAAAGTTAAATGCTTTTATTAATTTATTTTATTTATTTCCAAAACTACCCTTTTTACTTATTTTTCAAACTTAATACACCACATCTCTAATCTCTCTATTTACTGGTCTCGTTTTTCTCTCACTTCTCATGAACGAATTTATTTTTTTCTCTACTGCTATATCTCTCTCTCTGCCATAACACACCTGGGTTGTTTTGGGGGTTTCCGTTTCTTGCTATCGGTGTCTGTTTGTTGGGTTGTCCTGTGTGGGGGTTTCTTGTTGCTCTGTTTTTCTGGTTTTGTGTTTCTGGTTGCCGCCGATTTCCAAGCTTGTTTAATAAAAATCTTTTATTGTTCAAAAAAAAAAAAAAAAAAAAAAACGAAATGACCCCAAATCACTAGTCCTATAAGCTTCAACACGATGCATTGAAGGATTCATAGTTGGTGCCTATGTTTTAGATGAAACGTGAACACACAATAACATAGTTGCCACTTGACGTCGCGAGATGCCTTGAGTTGGGTTTCATGGTGGGTTTGATTCTGTGCTAGTGTAGTCTGAATCATAGGATGATCCTCAAGACCACCTCCTTTACGTCTGATTTGGAGTTTGCGGGTTTCTTGGATGATATCTGCAGTTTTTATTTTCCACCATCGTCTTACCTTCCTAAAAGAAAAAAAAGTGAAAACAATTCTCATTTGTAGACAAATCAATTAAGATTATAATCTTGATTTAACATTAACCTCAAAAGCCTTTTCAAAGGTGTCAGTGTGTCACCAATTTGATTTAGGGAATATGTAATCTTGTCGAATCCCCTCCTGAAAGAAGGCTGATTCTCCACATTTCGAAAGCTCTCATATGTATGGTGTTGTGGTTACTGCTGCAACTGCAAAACTTTGAAACAAATGGAAATGCAAAATTAATAAAGCTAAGATATCATGGAGATTGATTGAAATCAATTAAGTTTGGGTTTTTTTTTTTTTTGAAAATAAATATGGGGTTTTATTAGATTTACTTTATGGAATATATTTTTTTCTTAAATTGTGTCTCTTTTAGTAATTTTGATAAAGGAAAAAAAATAATACTAAATAATTAAATAAGTGAGGCATAAATAGATCAGTAGAGGGTGTGCCAATAGCACCACTCTTTTCTAAATTTTTCACATTAAATTCTAACCTTTATAAATAGCCTACATTTTTATTTTATTTACAATACAAACCAACAACTAATTTCCTAGATTATCCTCCTTCATTTAATATCAATTTAATATATATATATATATATATATACAGATTTTATATTATCAATTCGAACTGATAATAAATATATCAGTTCCTTGCATATGGGCCATTGGATTTAAATACTTTGATTTGACTACATGCACTTGTCAAAGCATCTTTTAAATCTAATGGTCCACATACAAGGAACTGATATATCTATTGTCAGTTCAAACTGATAATGGAAATACTGTATATATATATATATATATATACATATATATATATATATATATATATCAGGTCTATAGGTTGTGTTGTTAATCGACTCTACGACTCTATAACTTCTTCTTTTTTTCTACGGTTCCATCAGGCCTAAGCTAACTCAAACTCTTTCCCTTTACAAACATAAATTGCCCTTCTCACCATTGTTACAGCCTACTTACAGGCTCTATCCTTGTAAAAAAAAAATTATTAAATAATTTTATTGTATTGGATCAAATTTTTATATTGAACTTCTTTTATTTGAATTTCTTTTTCAGAACTTGTTTGTGCAATTCTCACTATTTTCAAACATAAGTTGTCTTCTCACCATTGTTACTACTATATAATGAGTATTGTTGGGTTGTTAAACAAACATCCTTTTTTAGCGCATCTACCCTTGTGATGGGGGTTCAAGTCTCACTTTACGTAATTATCGGTGTGTATGTGGGGAGTTTTCTCCACATGTTTGAGTATAGATAAATCTTGATGGGAGTAAATATTTAAGCTGCTCATGTATTGCTCAATATGAATATATACGTGTCGATAAACTTTTGACAAACTTTTCATAAAACAGAAAAATGCTAGACGGTTTAAAAAATTATATATTTAAATTTTATGCAATAAGAGCATACTGTAGTAATCTGCAGTTGACATGTAAATCATGTAATGATATCACTTTATCAAATTAGGCATAATTTTGTATAATCTAGCATTAACTTTGAGCAATAGCTATGAAATAAAATCTCATAGTATTATGATACATTGGTGACGGGAATTTTCTCTTTCATTTAATAATTATAGAGAACTTATTGTGAGAAAACAACACGCCTAGTTTTGCCAATGGTCATATACAGAAAGTAATATAATATTGTTGAAGCATCAAGCATGGATTATCTTCATTGTTACCCTGTTCTTCCCAAGACAGGGCAGCTCAAAGCCTCCTCTTGACTGTAACTATTCATGTTATCGCCTTTCACAAGACCTCCAAGCAATTCACCCCGATCCAGAAAGAATTCCACCTTCACGATTTTCATTTGCTCATCCATCTATTCCAACACACAAACACAAAGAATGGTTGTTTTTTCCGAATTAGATTTCTTCTAGAATCTAGCCTTTTTTTTTTTTTTTTTTTTTTTTAAGTATAAGTGAAACAACTACGGTATTTACATGAGAGAGAAAAAAAGTGAAAAATATTTTAACATGTATTTTCTTTTATGCTTTGATGTCATCAGATTATGGAAAGTCATAAAAAAAAAAAAAAAAAAAAAAAAAAAACAAGCAAGGATGCATATATACCTGGAAAACGGAAATTCCAAAGAGTTGAACCAATTCTCCTGTGGGAGCATGGCCTTTGAAAGGACCCTCCATATAACCCCAGTGCCTGAACTTGTAAACAATCACCGGTGGCCCTGAATAAACTTTGAGAACCTCCAAAGCAAACCCTCTTGGAAATGCTGTTGTGAAAGCTACATGAGAAGAATCAACTGTTTCATTTGCTGGGTTATAGCACCTGTATTCCTCTGGTAACGAAGTTTGCATAAAGGTGTTGTACCCTCCTCCCAGCTTCCTTTTTTCTTCTAAAGTTACAGCTTTCCTTCCTGCACAACGTTTCGAATTTTTAAACGAACCACTAAATCCAACCTAATAAGCTAATCTTTTGAATTGATATTACGTACCGTTGAGGCTGAAAGTATATTTGTTTGGATCAACTGTTTTATAATCTTCAAAGCAAGTTTTATTGAACATCTCCATTTCCCATGTCTTCACAAGATTTTGTACCTTCTCCTCAAGTGAACCAGGAGGCCATATCTTCAATAAAAATGAAAAATTAGAAAAATCTGATAGATATATATACATGGAAGCTAATTAATTTTGACATAAATAGAAGGAGAGATTCAGATGAGTAATTACATTAGTTCTTCCTTCTTCAAAGAGCTTGTTGACAGCATCATAGTTTGGAGGGGCACCAAATCTCCATTTGGTATTTTTCTCTCCTTCTCCATACAAGTATGAACGGTACTTGTCACCTTCAACATCCGAAGATGCCATTTTTTTTTCAGTACACAAGAAGAAGATCAGTTGTGGTTGATCAGTCTGAATTTTATGGCAAACAAGCAACCAGGTTTATATAGGGAAATTTTACCTACTACTAAGAAATAAGAACAGTCTTGAAATAAGAATAGTCTTGGTGTCAACAAGGACAAGCAATAGTGATTAGTGGATATAAAAAATAGAGCAAATTGCAGCCAACCTAAGGTAGGTTGGTTGCAATTTGCTCAAAAAAAAACATAATAAAATTTTGATACAACTCTAGCCCAACATGGGTAAATCAACCTGAACCATTTTGTCAACATTAATTGCTTGTTGAGCAAGTTGGTCAATGTGTAATTGGAATAACAATCAAATCCAAATACTCAAAAAGATAAAATATATAAATTGTTAAGAAATAATTTGGAGCACTAGTTCATCGCATCGGGTCACGTAGCGACCAAAAGGTCTCAAGTGACAGATCTGAACCTAGTTCATCGCATCGGGTCTAGGTAGAGACCAAAGGTCTCAAGTAATAAATCCGGGAGAACAACTCAAAAAATAAAGAAGTATTGTTAATTTCTTTATGCTCCTTCTAAGTTGGAAGTACCATTTGTACAAATAAGAATCCTTTTCTTTACATGATTTCATCTTCATATAGATAGATATAGAATTTGGGTCATGTTTGACACACCCGATTGGACTAGAATTGGACAATTTTAGTCTTTATATAGTGTTTGGTGTTGTTTTTGAATGTGGCACAATTTGATTATTAATTATGTTGAAGCTGATGCTGCTAATATTGTATCTTTGATCAACTCTGAAAATCCTTTTTTAGGTGATGCTCTTTTCCTAATTTCAGATATTAAAGCCTTGCGTGTTGAGGTGGGGGGATGTCATTGCCAGGCTATTCCTAGGTCTGCTAATTGCTTGGCTCATGACTTGGCCAATTTGGCTTTCTCTTCTTGTGAAGAACTGTTATGGTGGGATGTTTCTCCCTCTTGTATTTTCCCTGGTTGTTAATGTTACTGTTTCTTCTTCAAAAAAAAAAAGAATGTGGGATTACTAATCCACGATAATGGGATATAATAATACTACATCCCCCTATCTTTATTAGTCATATGACTATTTACATGTGGGCCCACCATATTTAATTCATCTCTCTTTCTTTCTCTTTCAATATATTTCAATTATCAACCATTTTCCTCTTTCGTCACTTCTCTTTCATCAAAACTCAACCGATCTTCTCTTTCAAATTATTTTTCTTTTGTGCATCAATGACACCTTCAAATGTGATTCTCAAGCTTGAGTAAAGTTTCATTTTAAACTCTCAATTGAATGTATTTTTTTCATTGTGTCTAACAATTTTTATTTTTATTTTAAATGAGAATTCATATAAATAAATAAATAAGTTGTTGCAACTTGCAATCAAGGTTCGAAAAATAGAAGATGCTTAGGTGCCTGTCCTGCAGACTGTTTTCAGCCTGTTTTCATTTTTGTTTTCCAAAAATGATTTTGAATTCGCGCTCGGTAACCGTTTTTCATTTTATTTTCAAAATACAAAAACAAAATCAAAAACAATACCAAGTGTTAAAAGTGGAAAGTTTGAAAAACAAAAAAAAAAAACTTGTTTTTCTTGTATTTGTATTTGTTTTTCAAAAAAATTAACAAAATTTTTTTTTTTTTTTTCTCTTGAACCAAACAAGAATTGATGCCCATCTTCATCTTCTTTCTTCTTCATCTTCTTTCTTCTTCATCTTCTTTCTCCTCCTCCTCGCCGCCAATCGTCGCTGCCTGCCGCCGGTCGTCGCTCGCCGCTGCCGTCGCCACCGTCTTCTTCTTCCTTTTCTTCTTCTTCCTCTTCCTCCTCCTCCGCTCGTTGTTGCCATCGCCGCCATCTTCTTTTTCCTCTTCCTCCTCCTTCGCTTGCTAATGCCATCGTCGCCGTCTTCTTCTTCCACTTCCTCCTCCTTCGCTCGCCGTCGATCGGCTCTGCGTCGCCTCTCACCGCCGATCGCCACTCGACGCCGCCGATCTGGTCATCTTCTTCTTCTTCCTCTTCTTCTTCTTCTTCTTCCTCTTCCTCTTCCTCTTCAACTGATAACTTTTGTTTAATTTAAAAATTACATTTCATTTTTTTTTAGTTAATTATTTAATCAATTTGTTTATAATTGTTATAATATTAAACAAAATGTAAAAATTAATATTTTAATTTTCGAAAGTTTTCGGTTATCCTACCAGACGTGTTTTTCCCGTTTTTATTTTTAAAATACGGATTCCAGTAAATGCTACCAGACGCGTATTCGGAATTCAAAATGAAACTAAAAACACTGTTTTCATTTTCATTTTTATTTTAAAAAAACAAAAATAGAAAACGGCTTGCAGAACGGGCCCTTAACATTCGTAGTATGTTTTCTCAGATAATCAAAACACATCAACATTCAATGCAAGATATTTCAAAGGGGTTTTATCATTTTGGTCCCTATGTTTTCAAGCTTTATGACTTTTTTAACTGTCTTTTCGATCTTTTTTCACTGGCGTGGTCCTATGTTTTCAAAAACTCATCAATTTGGTCCCTTTAAACCAGATTTTAAACAGTCAACCCTCATAGAAAAGTCAAAATTACCTTTTTACCTTACAAAAAACTTGAAATAATAAAATAAAACAAAACTTTTCAAAAACAAAATAAAATAAAATGGTAAATAATCTAAAAATAAAATGTTAAGAAACTAATTTTATTTTTGCACAACTTAATTAAAATAACAAATCTTATTATTGATCTCAAATAAAAAAAAATCTTATTCCAACAATTTCTTAATATAAACTGAAATTAAAAAAAATAATAACATAAAATCAAAAGAAAAGAACAAAATTGAGGCCACTGTTTATTTCTTCATCCACTTGAAAATGAAAAATAAATAAATAAATAACAATAGAGATTCAGATTGGATCTCCATCTCCAAAACCTAGCCTAAAGTCAAATACTCAAACCCTAGCCACTGCAAGTATAGATAAATCATTCAATCAAATTAAACAAACAAGCAAAGATTTACACCTAAAATACATATGCATGTGTATATAATTAATACTTCATTAGTTGATTGAACTCTACAACATGAACAAAAAAAAATCTATACAAAAGCAAAACTAGATCTCAGATCTTGTCTTTCTATTTCGACATCGTATCTACATGAGACTATCTCCAGATCAAATCTAGATTTCTCTTTCTTCATCATCATCATCATCATCATCATCATCATCATCATCATCTCTCTCTCTCTCTCTCTCTCTCTCTTAACACCATTCATCGAGTGCGAAAAAGGGCTCCACTCGCCGTGAAAAGGGGCACCGTTCATCGAGTGCGAAAAGGGGCTCCACTCGCCATGAAAAGGGGACCTAGATGGTGGCTGGTATGTTTGGATTTTGGGTTTGGCGGTGGTGCCAATTTCGTGTTTGGGTTTTATTGGTGGTTTGATTGGTGTGGATTCTTGTTTGGTGGTGGTTTAGCTGGTGCGATTTCATGTTGGATCTAGAAGTTGGCTGGTGCGATTTTGTGTTTCTCCATTGATCTGGAGATCTAGATGTAAGATTGGATCTCCACCTCAATGTTTTTTTTTTCTTTTAATTAGATCACCTCTGTCCATATCTGAGATGGACGGCGGAGATCTATCTACCTATTATTTTAGAAAAAAATATTAATTTTTTTAATTTGAGATCAATAATAAGATTTGTTATTATTATTATTATTATTTTACAATATCTATTAATCCGGGACCAAGTATTTTTTTTTTTTTTTTGAAAGTTTTAGTAATTTGTAGGATTTGAGCTGTTAACATATGAGTCATTTGCCCAAGCTTCAAGCTCGTCCATCTATCAGCTGAGCTACGCACCTGTTGGCAATTTGTTATTTTAATTAAGTTGTGCAAAATAAGATTCGTTATGAAGAAATTGCTAGAATTTTTATTTTTTTTTTGGTATTATTCTTTTGAAATATAGAAAAATTTAAAAGAAATTATTTTCTATTTTTTAGGTGTTGACACGTGGTATATTTATGGTTTAAAGACAAAAATACCCTTAGAACTATTAAAGTTGACTAACGGTTGACTCACAAAGGGACTCAAATTAATGAGTTTTTGAAAACATAGGGATCACGCTAGTGAAAAATGGAAAGACATTTTAAAAAGTCATAAAGCATGAAAACATATGGACCAAAATGATAAAACCCTTTTTACAAATTATTTTACAATAGGAAGAAGGGTACCGATATTGACACTTGTAAAACTTATTAGTACACCCATATTTTATTAAAAGACAGCTTCTCCTTACAATTCACAAATTATCTATTCACACTCCAATTAAAAAAAAAAAAAAAAAAAAAAATTAGTAATGAAAATTTTAACCTAAATTAAAATTACTAAACAAGACAAAAAAAAAAAAAAAAAAAAATTAAAGACACTCCAAACTAATTAAATTATAAAAAAAAAATCTCTCTCCTAAATCATTAGATTAAATATTACGTATTAAACTTTCTCTCCTAAATTTGTTATTACCATATTAAACACTCTCTCCTAATTAATTTCTCTCCATTTTTCAAAAAAAAAAAAAAAAAAAAAACTATATTTCCATACTTTCTCGATCAATCTCTGATTAATAGTTAAAGAAAAAAAATGATAAATATTTTAGTTTTTTACTGACAGTAATATATATATATATATATATATATATATATATATATGAAAGCTTGAATTGTTTCAACTAGTTTCGATTAAACTCATAATTTCTAAGACTAATGAAATAATTAAAGTTCTCTATGCAATCACATACCTACAAGAGTAACAAAAAGCATTTTCATATTTAGATTTAAAAAATAAAAATAAATTTTAAGAAAAAAAAACAAGGTACTTATTTTTTTAGTTTTTTTTTTTTTTTTTTCTTAATATATACATACATATGGTTCATAAAAATCAAGCTTATTAGTAAGTTTTTTTTTTTCTTAACTGTTAGTCTTGCTTGAGAAAGAATGGAGGTAGAAAATTAGAGATATGTATTGGAAGAGAGAGAGTTTAATATGGTAATTAAAAATTTAGAAAAGAGTATTTAATATGTAATAATTAATCTAATGATTTAGGAGAGATAATTTTTTTTTAATAATTTAATTCAAAAAAGATAAAAAGGATAATTTTATAATAAAATGAAGTGTATTTAGAATTTTTTTTTTAAATTTAAATTTTGAGAATGGAGTATTTTTAGAAAAGAAGTGTAAAAAGAAAAAATTGGATTGTCAAAAGAAACTCTCTTATTACAAATTTTAATTACAAAAATACCCCGATAGAAATTTACAAATAAGGACAAATTACTTTAATTAAAAATAAACAAAATACTATATATACTCATTAATTACACTCCTATCTTCAACTATATTTCTTTATTAAAAATTAAAAAATATATATAAAATAAAAACCTTACCTTTCAAAAAAAAAAAAGTTATGATAAACCTTAGCATATGATAAACCCTATTTTTTATGATAAACCCCAATTAAGCTCTAATTTTATTTCAAGTATCAAACTTTCTCATCATCACATGATTATCATATTGTTTTTGTCTTTCTTTTATGTATAATTATGAACTCTATCAATAAACAATTTTTTTTTTTTTTTACGATAGCTGTAGATATCAACAAATTTTTATTTTTATTTTTTTTAAGATAGCTGCAGATATTAGTAAGTTTTTTTTAAAAAAAATAAATGTATAAATAAGATAATTCCAAATTGAAAATCTCTTAACCCCATATACGATTCCACATATTCCCCTTTATAAGGCTCTTATATTCGAGATATTTCTAAAAGTAAATTGGACCATCATTAAAAGATGATTTAATTCCAAAAATAATATAATTTGTTTTATAAATTAGGTGTGATAATAATTTAAGAGTGTTTATAAATAATATGTATTAAAATGAATATATTTATTCAATAAGGGTACTATTGGCATTAGGATAGATGCTTATAGTAATATTTCTTTTTTAAATTTTAGACATAAGTACACTAATAAGTTTTATGGATGTCAATATCCTCACCCTAGGAAGGAACTACAATAAGCTAATTCCTTTTAGATTCCTAAAAAAACTACACTCAGGAGCAATGTATTCCATGATAAGATTTAAAAATAATTAAAGAGAGTAATAATATTTAAAAATTATTTAATTTAATTATAGCTCAAGTATATAATAAAAAACTCATTAAATTATTTTTAATCCAATCCCAGATCATTCCAAACATAAGATTGGACTATTTTAGTTATATCCAATGTTACACAAAAACAATAGACATTGTTATATTTAATCTTATTCAATCCAATCCAATCAAATTCTATAAAATAATCCAATTCAATCTCCCGTACCAAACGGGGCCTTATAAGGCAATTACTTAGAAGTACATTTTTTGCAACAACTCCTCCTATAGTATTAGAATAGGATCTCATGATCTTGATTCCTGAATCAATCTTACTTGGGATGGCAAATCCCGGATTTGTCTATGAAGAGCGGATCAAATTGTTTTAGGGCTTGATTGTTACACGGTATTGGACTGTATTAATCGGATTAATTAATCCATTTCATAATTTTATCGTACAACACTATTTATTCCAGCCCAAAGTATCTGCCACAACCGGAACATTAATTAACCAAACGTAACTTGCTTTTAATGTAGCCCAAAGTACAGAATTTTAAGAGTGGCGATAATGGCACCCCTCAAAAACTGTATCTACACCCCTTTCGTAATCACACCCATCAAAATTTTAAAAAAAAAAAAAACACTAATTTGTAAATAAACCCCACTTAATGCCAAAAATACCCTTTCTTTAATTATACTTATTGTATTTTTGTAAGTACACATCACCTATGACTATTATTATGTTATTTAATCAACTTAATTATTATTTCAAAAAAAATTGTTACCTTTAATTCTCTTACTATTCTTTCTCTTCCCTACTTTTTTTTTTTTTTTTCTCTTCTTGGTTTTTTCAAAATCAAACTTCATTTTTCATTAAAATCCATTTAAAGATTTTTATTTTATTTTATTGGTGAACCACTTTATGTTTGAGAGAGTTGTAGGAATGCAAGATTTGTGTCATATCTCAATTGATGTGGAAGTAAATATGTGTTAAATGGTATTTCAAAAAAAAAAAAAAAAAAAAAAAAAGGATAGGTGTTCATGAACTTGAAGGACATATAATTTTTTATTTTATTTTTAACAACATATAATATTGATTAAAAAAAAAAAAAAAAAGTCTAAAGTGTGTTTGAAAGAAATAAAAAATATATATATAGATAATATAGTTAATTTAAAAGTCTGTTTATATACATAATGATTTTGTTCTTCTAATAAAAATTAATTTAAAACTTTACTTTTTCACACCCAAATTTGTCTCATGATTTTAATTCATTTTCCTTACTTAGCAATCAATTTGTATTTCCTTAAAAAAGATTGAAAATATATTTAATAGAGAATCTAGGGTTTATTAAAATGGAAAGAGTTTTTATGATATATGTTAATAATATCAAACCATTGATAGGAAAAAAAATACAAAAGATTAAAATAGGAAACTAATTAATAATTATTAGTGGGTGTACTAACAAACAATTAGTCCTCTTAGTAATTTTACTCAAGGGTATTATTGAATTTTTAAAAACAAACTAATTTGAGGTGTACATACGATTTTTAAAGGGTGCAAATATCGTCTCTTAATTTTATTGCAGCTAAATTGGGCTGATATCGTCACTGGCATCAACATTGACCCAATGGGTTGTGACTTTAAATTTTATCTCTCCCCAAATCCCCTAATTAGTGGCTTCAATTTTCTTGTTCATAATTCATGGTCCATAATGGCGGCAGTTAATGTTTCATCATTAGTCAGAATTTGGTCAATCCATGTAACGGAATATTGAATTTTAAAAATATTTTTTCAATAATATTGTTTTTAATTAAATTATAAATATTAGTAACAAAACAAAATTAATTAAAAATTGATTTGTGTTTTTTAATATTCTTTCGAAAAAAATAAACAACTTATGAATTAAAAATTATTAAATTTAAATTAATTAAAAGATATTATTATTAAATAAATGTATACTTTATTAAGAAATAATAAGTTATTAATTAAAAGTTAATAACTTATTAATGATTAAAATTGTAAACTGAACCATTGAATATGTACTTAAAAAAAACAATTTAATATGAGAATCCCTAGTTGAAAAAACGAAAAATAATAGCTGAAAAAAATAGTGCTCTAAATTTAGAGATTACACTATTATTAAGGAGTCAAAAACTATATAATTCATTTTACCATGTACAAAGTTACCTAGTGAGTCATGAGTCATGAAATTATTACCATGTACAAAGTTACCTAGTGAGTCATGAGTCATGACTGATAGAAAACACCACAGTGGTGTTTTCTATTTTTACTTTTAATTTTTTCAGGTAGGGGGAGGGGGCCACATATTCAGTTTCTAATTTATCTGATATATTTTATATGACCTTAATATATGATATATTTTATATGACCGAAGAACAATTTCGTGTCAATTCATCCTGATATATAAATGTATACATACACGATGAATTATAAGTATATATATATTTACATGTATATTCGGTTTAATCATTAATATATAATTAAATTAGTAAATTATACATTTATTTAATATTAATAAACTTAAATTAATATAAATTGTAATCCTTTCAAATTAATAACAATATTATCTCTACTTTTAAGATATTAAAAATAAAATTTTAAAATAATTTCACTAAATACATATTACAATATTAGATTTAAACTTTTGAAAAATATGAAAATTTTTGTTTTCAAATGAAAATATATAAAGCAAGAGATCAACGATTTCATATCAAATGAACTATTTAATTGATTAACCTGTTTAATAGATTTATTAAATAAATATAAAATAAAAATTCATAATTAAGAAACCTGAAATAAATACATAACAGAAAATTCATTATTAACTATAACGCTTAATGACTGAAAAACTTAATTAAAATTGAAGTTTTAACATTAAATCTGAAAACTACAACCCACAATCAAGCTTTACAAATTGAACTATCCACTTGTTAGTTCAGCTGATTAATTTTCCTTCCAAAGATGCCTATTATCATGTTCTCAAACAAGACCAGGTCTTAATTAAACAAGAAAATATGATAAAATGAAAGAGAAAATCTTAACAAAAAGAAACATAGCAGAAATTGAAAAAACGAAAAACAGAGGAACCATCAGAATCCATAGAGTATCCCCAGAAGCAATAGAAGCTGTACGGTCCGCATCATGGTTTGATCTTCAAAAAAGAAGATCACATCACATGGATCCCTTTTGTTTTCCATTTTTAAAAACGAAATAAATAAATAAAAATGGATGAGAAGAGAAGAGAAGAGAGCTCAGATAGAAAATGGGTGTGAAAGAGTTATCAGCACTTTGTCACTCAGAGTGGTGCATGACTTTCACTTATTCATCATCACAGCCCCCTTTTTGTTTTTACATTTACAAATACAATAACAAACCAAAAGAAAAAAAATAATAAGAAGAACAAAGATGGAGCTGAGGAAATTCAGGAATGCAGAATGAAGATATTGCGATTGATAAACAGGTATATATATACATAGCGACGAGGACTGCCCAAAACCCTAATTCTCCTTTCTGACTGTTATGACATTTCTACCCTCCCTTTTTCTTTTAATTTACAATATAGGTAACCATTTTCATGATGGTTACGAATTTTGTTTGTAACCACTTTTATGATTACTGTAATCACTTAGGATTCATATTTTTACGATTGGTTATAAATTTTGCATGTAACAAACTCTTAGAATTCTAGTAACTATTTTTAGGATTCTTTTAATCACATTTACAATTACGATTCAGATAAATCACTTATTGGATTCTTGTAACCTCACTTACGGTATTGGTAAGCAACTTCAATAATGTTTATAAATTTTGCTTGTATCAACTTTTAAGATTCTACTGAACGCTTCCACATTTACTGTATAATTACTCAAATTTCCAATGAAGACCACAGTGATGTATGATAAAGAGATCAAGGAAAACTGTGAGCATGACTTAACTGGTCTTCTGCAACTCCTTTTAAGGCACTCACACTAATGCCATTCCTGCAAGTAAATTTGTAACCATGCTACAACGCTATCACTTCTTATTGATATCATTGCTAATAACTAATAAGTGCAGTGTAAAGTTTGCTTATGCCCTTTAAAGGGGATATCCAATGCGTACATTATCCGAAAATTGCACCTTTTCAATTGTGTGCAGTCATCGACATCCATGACGGAGAATGTTTAAACTTTGTAAGTAGGTTCAATGTCATAATATGTACATGATCCAAAACTAAACTTGTGTACACAACAAGATTCTGCAGCAACCCTTTAATCAGATTCCATAAGGCAATATCGTCAGTCTTTGCTATACACTTTCAAGGTTAGAGATTACCAAAGTTTGGGCCCTCACCTAGATCACGATATCATCAGAAATTCACATCATGTATCTTAGAAAGGGACTAACAGTTTGATTTGTGTATACTTACCAGGATAATGATGTTGTCTTAAATCACATCAGACTCGTTTTGCCTCTTTAATTTTACTGAGAAAATGTATGACAAGAAGGTTCCAACATCATCTGCCTGTTTTAATCTTAGACACTTTGGATTGCTGATTTTGTCTTTTCCCATTGGATGCACCACTGTCACTAACACTCCCTTCGGGAATATTATCATGAACATCAGAAAATTCTCTCGTCCATGAATTCAAGGGAATAACGTAACTGTCATCCTTAGAGTTTCTCCTTCGTTCCTCCTGGCGTTTCACATTTTCCGATATCTGATGGAAGGTTTTATTTATTTTTGCGATTCCCCTTTCAACTGGTTCAACAACATGTGAAACTGTGTACTTCATGTCATCAACAATCTAAGAGAATACACGAAAAAAGGAAGTCAATAAACCTAAAAAGCAGGACTAAGTGCACAGCAACAAGTTCTAAGGAGGCAATAAAAGATTAAACATTGAGAAAGAAATTCAAATGCAGTAAGTGAATAACTCACAATTTCACCACTACCCAAGACCACATCACGAACACTCTGTGGAAAATTCAAACGTTTTTCTCTTTCATCATGTCGAGCCATGCGCATTCTTGTAATTCTTTCACTGTCTTGAACTTCCTCAGGATCTGGAGGTGTTCCAAGAGATGCATAATCAGCCATAACAGCTACATTACGGACACATCTTTCTCCACGCTTGTAAGGCCTGGCAGGAAAGACATAGAGATGCACAACAGCTGCAATACCCATCTGTTTAATGAATAAGATGTAAGAACCTCCGAAATAATTTATAGCCCTTAAATTGTCAACAATGAAATTAATAATGGATGACCGGTACTTATGACGCAATGACCAATCCTGATAAGACATTTTACTTGCACACCTCAATACAGATGATGTAGTCTTGTATTCGGGTTTTCAATTCCTGAGCCAAAGATCCTTTGAAAGCTCCCATTGAAAAGAGAAATGCAACAGCAACACCTTGCCACCAAGTCAGGAACACAATAGATTTGAATGTGAGGAACTTGGCTAATGGTCTAATTGGTTCCAACTTGTCTTTAGTGACAGTATAAAACTGAACAAGACAATACAGGGCCCAGGTCTGACTGAAATTAAGAACAACTGCCAAGTATGGATATCTGCAAGCAAATTATATGTTCAGGTCAGAACCACATCATGATGTTAATGACAAGGAGGATGAGAATGAAAATGATGATGATAGTAATATCATCTAGAGGTGGTCACGGTGTTTTGTCAGAGACCAGATTTCAGAATTAATAAAGCCACAAGACATCCAATAATGAAAAACTACCAAGTTAAACAAGTGCTCTTGAAAAACCAGCCACCTCATGAAGGTATTGGACATATGTGCAATTCGAAAGGACTAAAGTTAAAAAACTGTTGCATCTGATAACCTGAAAATATGAAATATAGCCACCTTACCCATATCTCCATTCAAATTTCCCTTCTCCATAAACCCCAAAAGTTTGAAGAATCATAGCTAACAGAGCACAGATCATCTTCAGTATCATCTGTAAAATAAATGTTCAAGACTTCCAAGTAAGCACTTAATGGCCATGAAATTCAGAGAGAGACAGAGAGAGAAATGTAAGAACAAAATGATTCAACACATACATATTGAACGATGCCAATTTTTACAGCATTATAGAACCCAGGACCAAGATACCAATCCCTTAGACAGCAATTTAATGGAAAAGGATGTTCAACAACACCATAGGAATATGATTCTTCCAAAAGTGGTGTGCTGGGACTCATTACGGTCTGACTTTCCATGAATTCAATTGTTCTTTCTTCCCCACCTATAAGCAGCATCAGTTTTGTCAAATCGAAAGCCAAAATCTATCATGATTCATATGACAATAACAGTCACAAATATTTCCAGAAAATAGATAAATCCAACATTTTTGCAATAGAGACATGTTTTAAGTAGAGTGAATAAAATGAGTCAGGAAAGAACGAAAGAAACATTTCAAAGAAAATTATTTCAGTAGCAGCAATTCTTCAAATGGCTGCTGTGTATATGCACATGTGCTCAGGGCACATGTACATAGTATGTGTACACATAAATTACATACAAACTACTGCATCAGGGAAAAAATTCACTAACCCAGGCATTGCCTCAATTAACTAATCAAGAGGGAAAGAGGTGAAGGGATAGGCATCTGGACTGTCTCTGTGTTGTTTGTCAGAAAAAGGTGGCTCAGGCACTCGGCATCTTTTTATTTTACTTGATTCATTTATTTTTAGGTAATACCTAAGCACAAAGGTTGCTAAGCATCTTTTCATCATTATCATCTTTTCATTACAATAACTAAGCATGTTAACTAGACATTACTGGTGACCTACCCAGAAAGGATGCTCCTAATCAATTTATTTATCACCGATAAGAAACAATGCTTTACATTACATGCAAACACTCACTTATAATTTGGGATTATGTACATGAAAATTTTCAACCAGACAACCAGTGTATTCACTATATTAACCATGTCAGTAGTAATATTTCTGTTCTTTCCCCTGAGAAATGAAAATCTGAGAATGCAAACAAGATTAAACTTTACAAATAGAGCTCTCTGATCAACAATTTTTAATTGCAATCATAATTTGACAGCACAAGTGAATACTTCAATGTTATAATATGATATAAGTATATCAATATGAACGGTTTGTATTACGGGTTAATGATGAAACAAGTTCTATTTCTTGATTTAAATTATTTCAGGCATGATCGGAGTCGTCCTCCAAGTTACTAAAAGATAACAAAAATATGTCACCATTTTCCAATTAGTTCCAATTAACATTCAAGGATAATAATAGCTATAATATATGTAAGGGGGATCAGAGCATCTTCAAAAATCCAGCCAACATACCTAAGCAGGCAATCAAATATCTTTCAAAGCAATAAAGTGCAAACGCTTCGTAACAGTCCCGTATTACTTCGCAGTTGAATGCAGAATCTGAATCCAACAATGATAAAAACTGCCCAGAAAATCATTGAAATCACATTCCACAATAAATCAACAAAGCATATTGATACTCACTACATAACCTACAAACTCAAAATTTGGAAATTTGCATGCATGCATATGCCAGGACATTACCGTTTCGTCAAGTATTATAATTTCACAGAGACCGCAAGCAAAGCAGTAGAAGATTTAATACTTAATAGAGAAGCAAAAATCAAATGGGAGTCTACAAGACAAAAAGATATATTTTTCATAATGAAAAAAATATTTGTAAATAACTAAAACAACATTTACAAATACCGATATATATACAAGATGTAACACCCAAGAGCTTTAGAGAAACAAAGGTACACCAACTCTACTACCTGTTGTGAACACATACTTATCAAATTGTGAATCATACCAAGATTCGATTTTTATAATAGTCATATATATTACCGTAAACAACAGCGAAACGAAAAAAGTTATCATAGCACATCAATAGCTTTAAAACTCCTAGCATTTAAAGTTTACAAAACTAAGTTATGCAGATTCATAAGTGAAAAATAAAAAAACATAAGCAGGCTGCGACATATTTCTGAAAAGTCAAAACGTATTTAATGAAAAGCTTATAACAATCCAAAATTCCTTTGCAATTATTCAGAACATGAAACCAACTTCATACAACTACTGGTCTAAAAGATGATTCAATATCAATTTTAAAATAAGTTATTTGTCGCAGTTGCCAAGTTCCAAACTTCTACCGATTGTCTTTACAAAGTCTAGGACTCTAGGTCATGCTTTTAGAAAAAAATACTCTGGTTCCTTTCACTGTTGCCAAGCACTAGCCATAAGTTAGAAATACTATCATCTAAGAAAGATAATAAAATTATCTAACAATGGTGAAATGAAAACATTCAAGTTCAGTGCAGTTTAATTACTTAAAATTACTTGGCATTAATTTATCTTGACAATACATTGCATGACAGTTCTACTGTAGTTTAACATTTTCCTCAGAGAAAGCCGCCTTCATATGTTGTCTTCCCATATTTAAGTCTCTAACATACAAGTGTTAGGAAAAATGAACAATTCGAACACTGCCTCAACACAATGAAAGTTTTCACACACTACTATTTTTGCAGAGGCTACAGCATCGACAGAGCAATTTACCATTCTTTTACACACCCAAGGTAGCTATAAAATCATTAGATGAAAAAAAACACCTCTTACATTGATGATTATTTGCTTCATATTAAGAAACAATATATAACACCACATAAGCTGATGACTGTATACTTCACAGTGTATATCTGCATCACTAACAAAAAAGAAGACCACAGAGAACTTTTTTGTTTTCTACCATATGATTAGATGCACATGAATATGGAGATGATTGGGAGCTATACAATCATCGTAGTTGCATTGAAGCAAGCAATTCTACAGAAATCAGTAAAACTACAGAATATATAAATACACAAAAATGAGGCAGAGGTGGGGGAGAATACTATATGTTGTCATACCGATTCAAGTGCATAAACAGGAACCATGAGAATAAGCCCAATCAAGAACTTCTGCTCCTGAAATTAGATATTAAAATTGCAAATATCAATTCTGGAGGATTATATTAAGTGAAATATATAGACACTAAGCCAAGCTACATGAGATGACATTAGGTCATCAATAGAGACAATGAACTAGTACTATAAAATAACAATTACAGAGCATAGCACATAATATATAGTGAAAAGGAAACCCCAAAATAAGGAATAGAGAATATGAGCATGAACCTCTGGCTGATTATAAGCAGCTAAATGTTCAAAGATTAGATACATGGAGAGGACAAGAGCGACAAAGACAAATATGCTTGCACTGAAGATTGGCCAGCTGAAGGCTATGGCTGACACCGACTCAGCACCCATGGCTGGTAATCCCATTTTCAATAACCTGTTTGATGATTGAACCATAATGAGAAGAAGAAATAAAGAATATAGAACACCCCTTCATCCCATCGAGCCAATAAAAAAATGAATTCTGCTTAGTATGTCAATATATAGCATGTGCTTGATCAAGGCTACTTACCAATTCTTTCAAGACTTCATGTTACAGAGATCTGCAATGGTACTCTGAGAATACTCATTTCGATCCTTTTTCTTCTGTAATTGAACCTTCAATCAACGTTAAGGAAATGTGCCTTCTCTTTGCTGCAACAATTTATTCAGACCTAATTTGCACTGCATGACCATAAACATTGTCTTAAGAAAAGAATGATTGCTTGATTCCAGAGGCAGGAGGCCTGTGATGACAATAGTAACAGTAAACACAAAGAATCTATAGCAAAAATCAATAAATTTGTGAAAACTCTAGAATAATAAATGCAAATCTTCTAAATAGTGCAAAACAGTTGATTATGATCTAAACAAGAACTATGGCACTAGCTTCAAAATATACATCTCACGCCTACCTGTCTCCCTCAGGAAGTACTGCCCAACTTCCAATCAAAAACAACAATCTAAACAAGCAAAGCAGCCAGTAATCCATATCATTTCCATAAATAATTTATCAACCATCAAACCTAAAAGCTTAAGCTGATTGGAACAAACCCAACAATAGTATTTAAACACTCTTAACGCCCCCTCATGTGCAAGACCAACAGGCTTGGCTCAAACACATATCCAAACACACAACAAATTCAGAAACAGACTCAAATTCAATCATGTAGGGGGGCCTTGAACCCAAAATTCCCTGGTATAACATGTGGCTCTGATACCATGAACAGAAAATTGAGAGAAGAAATTCTGACTTACAAGGGTTAATATATATATAGATATATATATAGAGAGAGAGAGAGAGAAACTAAAAAGCTAAATTAGGAAACTAATTAATTAGTCTAGGACCTATTCTAGGAAACAACCGCTACCATATTTACAGTAAATACAATCAGGAAAGAATAAGTACTAATAAAAAAAACTTCCTAAGAAATATCCTAGGCAATCACACAAAATCATGCCATTGATCATGACAGAAAGGATCAAATCTCAACATAAAGGCATGACAAGCAAGAACTTTTGACTTTGACGTAATACTTGATAATCAATCCCCTAGATCTCAGCCTATAAGCCCAAACCCCTGTAAAATTAAGCCTCGGTAGTAGTTCTCCAAAAAATTCAGCACTCTGTTTAAAAAAAAATGCAGCACTCCATAAAATCCAGGGTACCGTTTTCCAAGCCAAACCAACTCGTCAACATATCTCACGCGAACCTGCTCATAACCCAGTCAAAAAGGGTCATCTCTCTTGCACACAGCATCAGCCAGTTATTTCTTTCTACCGAATTCTTCATATGTCAAAACTGGAAACATGTGCCAGTCTGAGGAAACACTCCTACTGAGGAATTACTAAGAGCTGTACAAAACTGCTAATTACTATTAATCTTTCAGTCACACTCTCCTGAGCAATGAACCTTCACTTCACTAAGACAACTCAAGAAAGATTCCGCAAAGTTAATTCCTGGCCTAGCACATATCACAACAATTCATGTGGCACTGCATGACTATGCCTAACCATTCCATATAAATAGCACAGTATTAAGTAGGTATCTCCTTTGTGGACCTCCAACATGACAGACTGATCCACCAATGAGCTATCACTTCCCTTATGACTTATGAGTCTCAGCATGAGAGTGTGTGTCACTAGGTTATCTTTCTTATTTTGCTAAAACTAAGATTAGTGTAACCTACAGTCCCATAAAAGAACTAATTTGATAAATTCCAATCCAGATTTAAAACCCACATTGGATTCCTAAAATACCTATTAAGTACTTATTGTCCTCCAGATTTAATAGTATAACTATAATATGTCCACAATGTGGTGTTAAAATACTTGCATTCAACTTTAACAATACGAATCACATGATAGCAAACAATTATAACAAGTAAAATACACAACAACGCCAGGTTTAATTGCTTCGTAAGCAGAAACCTCAACTAAAACTGAAGTTAGCATAGGCATGCATATCGGGTTTACTTTAGCTAAATTACAATAAACTAAACAATAAAAACAATACGCAGAACTCAAATTCCATAAACTTCTATCCACCTGATTTTCTCAGCAACCAAACATAAAAAATCAAAAAAAAAAAAAAAAAAAACGAAATCCAATAAACTCTGCTAACGTAACAGCAGCCACTAATCAACACTTAAATAGCCAAAACAAAACCACATTTAGCACCCCCAAAAAATCAAATACAAAAACTCTAAAACATAAATCAAAACAGATAAAGAAAAATCAAATACAAGCTACAAATAAAAAATAAAAATAAAAATTGATAATCTAAGAGAAAATAATTAACGAAATTGAGAATATGGGTAAGGTTCTGACCTGTGAGTGGAAATTTTCCCGGGAAAATTAAGAAGCAATTTGGAAAAGATAATCGCGAAAACCAGACGTGTATTTGGAAATTTATTGGAACCAATATGAACCAAAAGTAAACTGATTTTTCCTTTGCTTAGGCGGTTGGCAAACGTACGTAGGTATTGACTGCCTTATAAAATTGAATAGCTACTGTCACGGGGTGGGAGATCGCTACCATCACAGACGATATCGGAGCCGTTGATTATGTTTACTTTCTTGGTGATATGACGTCATGTTCAGCGGGTCAGGATATTTAGATGAGGTGTAGAGCTGTGGTTTTATTATGTTATTGACCGGTAAGCGAATTAGTTAATACGGGATAAGATTGTTCCGATAGTAAACCCGTCAAATCTGCACCACGAGGTTGCAGGTTCGAATCTTCTCCCCTAAAAAAAAAAACCCCGAATTTGTATAATAGTGTTCTTTAAAATAATAATAATTATAATAAAACATGACAATTAATTAGTACCACGTCATCGGTAGAGCATTGGTTTTTTATTACATTAAATTGCACCAACTCATCCTACCCAGACGAAGGTGAGTTCTGATTTACCCGTTTGAATCTTTGTGTGGCTGGGGATGTGGGCCGAGGTTTCCTATCTGTCCTACTCCATAACATCCAACAAATAGATCGTCAGAACCAACATTGTTGGCTATGGATGTGTCACGCAGTTAGGAAGGACAGGCAGGTGGGTGTCTGGACGAAGTCTAGAATCCTCGATACCAAATAAATAAATAAATAATGCTATATGATAAAAACTTGGGTTGGGCGGTTCAATATAATCAATATAATTGTGTCATGTAACATAATTTGCTTTGTTGTTTAAAATAAAAATAGATTTTGAAGTTTTAAAAGTTTAATGATAGAACATCGATTCACTGCCCAATGTGGTTTGGTTGTAAAAACCACTCATTTAACCTAACAAAGTGTCAAGTTTGAGTCACCGCCTGCCACTACAGGTGGTATATATATTAAGAAAAAAGGGTTTTACAACATAGCAAAATTACAATGGATGGTTTTTTTCCAAAAAAAAAAAAAAAATTCAATGGATGGTCTCATCATAAAAGTGGTGAGGCCGTCCCACACAAGTTTTTCTCATACTAACTATATTTCAATCAATGATTTATCAATTGGTTTCACATGACATATTGCAAGAGGGATAATTAATCAAATTAGTGGATTAGTTGGTGCAAGCAAATATACTTTAATTAATTAATTAATTATTTATTTGTTTATTTTATGTGGTAGCCAAAAATGGTCTACGGGCCCAATGTGATAAAGGCCAGACCTCGTATCAAAAAGACCCAACCCAGGCCCGTCAGGTTGGTCGATCCAACACATGTCAGCAGCATGACTTGGTCTTTGAATGACCAAGTCAAATCTTCCATTGGGTTTGGTGGGTAACCGGAAGAGAGAATCTCTCCCAGTATCCCCCCTAAATCTCGCCCACGATCACAGCATGATCAGTGAAAGTGGGAGTTACTTCTACTACTATAAATAAGAAGGCTCCTCCACTAAAGAAGCTCTCTGAATTCTCCCGATAAAAGCTATACTGAAATTCTGATTACAATTTTATTCCGGTCATCTGAACTCATTCATCAATCACCTGACTGTTTTGCTCAGCCTAAGCATATCTAAGGCTATCATCAAGCCCCCACCTTTCTCATTTCTCTATATCGTATTACTATTTTAAGTTCTTTTGCAGGTTCAGCTAAGTCCAGACGACCATCCGCAGACGACAACCAACGTCATTCATCCAACTTCCAGCTTAGTTGCTTTGGGCCTGATTCTACCCGACCCATTCGACATACCAATTCGATCGACCACCTACAGTTTGGCGCCCACCGTGGGGCCCATTACAACTACCATCGAGTTCAAATCAATCAATCCTAACTACAACTCAACATGGCCGGGAATGGATCGAACCCAACCGTCGAAGAGCAGATCGTTACGCTGACCGCCCAAATAGCCGCCAGTGCTGAGAGGCTACAAGCGCTCGAGGAGGAAAATACGGTAATCCGGGCGGCAAACGAAGAATTGAGAACACTGGTCGACGGAGTAGTTCCCGATTCAGCCACTTCGGAGCATCCAGTCCCGACATCAAACGACTATCATGACGTCGACCGACCTATTCGGAGAGTTCCAGGCAACCCCATCGCACCAGAAGCAAATCCGGTTGACCATCATAATCGACCAACACTTCAGACGGCAAGGGTTGAGATCGACCTTAACGACGTACCCGCCAGAAACGATGCTGTGAATGAACACGAGCCGGTAGTAGATCAACAACCAGACAATATCCTAAAGGCGATTATGTCTCTCCAGTCGACACCCGGATTGGTAAAACCGGGGCTAGACTTACATTTATCTGCTAACCTAGAATTCTCTCACAGGTTTGCAGAAATGGAAGCTCTCATCCAGAGAATCCTAGGAGTCCCAGCTCCTATCAAGAAAAGTACCGCTAATAGCTTCGCCGACTCGCCCTTCGTCGATGCAATAGCTCTCATGGAGATGCCTAAGAAGTTCAACTTCCCAAACAAAAGCAGTACGAAGGGACGACCGATCCGGACGACCATATAGCACAGTACAAGCAGAGGATGTTCACCGCCGCAATCCCACGCGACCTTAGAGAAGCGTGCATGTGCAAGGCCTTCGGATTTAGCCTTAGTGGTCTTGCCCTACAGTGGTACACAAATTTACCTAATAATTCTATTGGTTCTTTTGCACAGCTGACGGACACGTTCGTGGAGCAATTTGCAAGCAGCCGCAAGCTGGAAAAGTTATCGGACGACCTCTACACTATAACGCAGAGGACTGGCGAAAACTTGCGAGCCTACGTCGGACGTTTCAACAGAGAAAAAGTGTAGATCCCGCACTGCAACCAGGCGACTGCCATCTATGCCTTCAGAAAAGGTCTCAGGTTTGATTCTGATTTATACAAGGAACTTACCAAATATCCTTGCAGGACAATGGAAGATGTATTGGCAAAAGCATGGGCTCAGATCAAGTGGGAGGAAGATGAGGCAAACTTTGTTGGAAAAGCCAATAGCAGCTACTGCGGAGGTCGTCGAAACGATCGAATCGATAGGAAGTCTAACGATAGACGGTCAGAACCATATCCGACAAGCGATAGAAGAAATATCCAGTCGCAACATGAAAGTTCTAGTGAGAGAAGCACCTACGGGCGCGGTATTCCAAGGTCGAGTCGACCAAAGGTGGAAGCACCAGAATACAACCTCAGCATTGAACCAGTCGACCTCGTTGCAGTTATGAGAGAAATGGGCAAAACGATCAAGTGGCCGCGGAAAATGAACGCCCTTCCCGAACATAGGGATCCAAAACTTCGATGCGAGTTCCATGGTGATCATGGCCATCGCACAGAAGATTGCATCGCCTTAAAATTTGAGGTTGCCGAGCTGCTGAAACAAGGACATCTACGGGAATTCCTGACCCTCCAGACGCGACGACCAGAGGCAAACCGGTGTAGTCGATAGCCCTCCAGACCCTCCTAGGCAAGATAGGGTGATCAATTACATTTTCGGTGGATCTGAGGTCAGTGGCGTAAGCTACTCGGTAGCCAAGAGACACACACGACAAGTGTCAAACACAGAAATCCAGCCAAATCGAGAACACCCATCCAAAGTCGACGAAACTGTCACCTTTCGGTCGACCGATAAATCAGATTTGTTCTCTCCCCACCATGATGCTTTAGTCATTTCTTTGCATATTGCTAATTGTTTAACTAAACGCATTTTAATTGATAATGGCAGTTCGTGCAATATTTTATTCAACAGTACTCTGAGAGAAATGCAGGTCGACGAATCGAAACTCAGTCGTCGAACGACTATGTTGACCGGGTTCAGTAGAGAACAAAAGAGTACTCTAGGCGAAATTGTGCTACCAGTCTACGCTGAAGGAGTCAACCTGTACATTAACTTCCTAGTGCTCGACTGCCAATCCCCTTACAACGCCATACTCGAATATGTTCAATGTGTTACAAGAGTGAGCAAAATGTCACTATACAAAAATTACAATATATAAAAGAATCAAAGATACAAATTGATCTATAGAATGAATACACGAATCACACTATACAAAGACTTGGTTCACAATACATCACAAGTGAATATTATTAATCAAGACAATAAAATATACAATTAAAATATAAGAGAAGAGATAGAAAGAATTAACACAAGGGATTTTTTAACGTGGTAAAACCTCCAAGGAGGAAACATCCACGAGTTGAACTACAACCATTGGGTACTATATTATTGGAAAGTAAACATAGAACATTCACAAAGTGACCAATCTTTAGCTCACCCAACCTAGTGAAGTCTAAGCCTACCCAACCCTATTGGAAAGTATGAAATCCCTCAATGATGCGGAACCACCATATATTGGACGACACACTCAACCAACATCGATGGTAGATTAGAAATTCCTCAAGAGTGCATACACCTCCCGTGTACCCCGCTCTATCGGACTCTATGTCTAACCATACGCCTAGGCCTACCAATACAATAGCCAACTCCCTATCCAAGGCACTCTTGCCTCTAGGGAGCCTCCCATGCATGACTATCCGAGTCCTTCCGACTCTAGCCATGACTCCTTGCTTACCTATCCGAGTCATCCCAACTCTAGGCAAGACTTCTTGCTTGGCTATCCGAGTCATCCCGACTCTAACCAAGACTTCATGCCTTTTACAAGGACTTCCTAGTGTGATCATGTGAATGCAAATGATGCAAACATTCATTTCAACATAGAACATGTGATCAATACATTCTATGGCACAAATAGACCTAAACATGTGAAAACACAATTAATCAAGTCTAGATGCAAAAATACATGAATAGAAACCTAAGCATGTGAAACACCTAACACATACACTCAAAGTCTCATTCACACACATAACACTTGAATCACAAAATGTTCATTAAGTACAAATTCAAGATGCTATCAATATACAATCAAAAGCTAGATATATGAGATTAAAAATCAATCAATATACTAGACAAAAATATAGAGCAAGGTTTTGAGATTTACATCAATCAAAACCTATATTCTCTAAATCACATAAAAATACACAAATCCTAGATTTCACTAATCAAAGGATCAAATCAAATCTCAAAGTCATTTTAACACAAAATCAATTCAATTAAGTATCAAACAACCTAAGATGCCATTCTAATCACAATACAACTCACAAACAAATGTAAAACCTAGAATCATAAAATCTAGTCAACATAAGTCCACAAATTGAGTTTCAATTAGAATGATAATCAAGCTACCTTTTCAAATAGCTTTTATAAAACAATAACATAGATATAGAAGAAGAAACCCCAAGCAAATGGAAGGTGAAATAACAAGAAATCCCAAAGTTGAGACTCAAACCTCGGATTCTGCAGCTGGTGCGAATTTCAGTGTCCAACCACTTGAAATCATGATCAATCAGCCACCAAACCACTTGGAGATGTTAGAGGACTCAAATATGAACACTCTCCAACTTGAATCAATCAAATCCGACTCCGGATGAGGAAGATATGGTGTTTTGAAGTTTGGAAAAATTGGAGAGAACTCTAGACGGGAATTCTGAAATTTTCTTCTTAAATTTTCAAATGGAGAGAGAGAGGGAAGAAATAGGAGGAGAGAGAAGGAGTTTTTCGGCCAATCACGTGGTGCCACATCACCCCCTGGCCGTGGGGGGCGCGTGGCCCACACGGGAGCAGAGGCTGCTCCAGGCCGTGGGGCCCACGGCCTCAACCACGGCCAGCCCTTGTGGCCCACGGCCTGGGCTGTCCTCTCGCGCGCTCCCTCGATTCGTCGACCCGTATCTCGGGCGTCCGAACTCCGAATTTGAATCCGTTTTTGGATTACGAACCGTGACTCTCTCATGCACGATAACAATTATACAACTTTGAAAAACGGTTGAGAAATCATCTCGGAAATCATCGATGAAGTCAACATAACGTAAGAGAACGTAAAGTGGCATAGTCAACACGTTTGGACTTGAAACCTTATGAATGAGTAACCGAAACAACTGAAACTCAATAAGGCATTGAATAAGAATATGTTCAAGTCCTAAACACAAAATACGGAAACATACAAACACAAATACACACACATATGCTAGTTTCCGGACATAGTACTAGAAAATGCAAAACACAAAGTTTATTAACTAAATGTGAATGCATGAGCATATTTTGCCAAGTGTGTGAAAGTGAAATGTAAATGAAATAAAATCATGAAGGGACACACAAGAATGATATGTGTGAGTGTGTGCCTAGCCTTGTAAGAGATAAGAGGACTTAGAATACCTTTGTAGACCGATAATGCCCGAAACTCTTAAAAGCCGGCAACTTGAACGAATAATGGTTGAGACGTCCTTCGTCTTCGAAATCCTTCATTTACTAACCACTAAACATTACAAGTAAAACACGTTTTGATATGGAATTAATGCCAACACTAATTATCAACCTAACATAAACGTTTCCACCAGAACGATCCATTTGCTGTACTTTGAGATGATAGTCGAACGACAAGTCCTTGATGATTGTCGAACGACAAGTCCTTTCTTCACGACGCTAGTTCCCACACGGGTGCGTCAGATAGCGTTTCAAGAACATCTACTCGACTCGACGAAGGGAGTCGACCGACAAAATAATCCATCCAACGCAAGTCACTATCTAAATCAACAGGTTTTTTCTTTAGAGAGTGGGGGACAAACTGTGGTAGCCAAAAATGGTCTACAGGCCCAATGTGATAAAGCCCAGACCTCGTATCAAAAAGACCCAACCCAGGCCCGTCAGGTTGGTCGATCCAACACATGTCAGCAGCATGACTTGGTCTTTGAATGACCAAGTCAAATCTTCCGTTGGGTTTGGTGGGTAACCGGAAGAGAGAATCTCTCCCAGTATCCCCCCTAAATCTCGCCCATGATTAGTGAAAGTGGGAGTTACTTCTACTACTATAAATGAGAAGGCTCCTCCACTAAAGAAGCTCTCTGAATTCTCCCGATAAAAGCTATACTGAAATTCTGATTACAATTTTATTCCGGTCATCTGAACTCATTCATCAGTCACCTGACTGTTTTGCTCAGCCCAAGCATATCTAAGGCTATCATCAAGCCCCCACCTTTCTCATTTCTCTATATCGTATTACTGTTTTAAGTTCTTTTGCAGGTTCAGCTAAGTCCAGACGACAACCAACGTCATTCATCCAACTTCCAGCTTAGTTGCTTTGGGCCTGATTCTACCCGACCCATTCGACATACCAATTCGATCGACCACCTACAAGTATTACACTATTACATAATTTAAGGTTTTTTTAGGATGGGAAGAACTCGAGCATACAACCTCGTGGTGTAGGTGTTCACGTATACCACCAGACCAACTTCATCTCGTTAAATATACTTCTAAAATTTAAATAAAGATACTAAAACATTTAAAGAAGTAGATAATCATGCATGTGAAGTTAGGATTTGGATCATCTCCAAGAGAAAATCTTCGGTATGACGGTCTCATTGACAGGTGGTGAGACCGTCTAATAGAAAATGTAGCATTTTTATTGAGAACATCAATATATTTTAAAACTTAAAAAAGCTACACTTTTATTGGATGTTCTCATTGCAACGTCAATGAGACTGTCCCACCGAAGATTTTATCTATCTCAAAAGCTATGCTTTGCCTAAGCTTTTAATGATCCATAGACACATGTAGGGGTGGGCGTTTAATGGATCGGTTCACTTTTCGAGTGAACCGATAAAAAACCGATAATATTCGGTTTTTGAAAAAGTGAACCGATCTGATAAACTTTAAATACCAATCAAAAACTGATTGAACCGGTTCGGTTCGGTTCGATTTTTTCGGTTTAGGATTCATAAAAAAAAAAAATCACACTGACAAGTGACAACATTATTTAGATGACAACATGATTAATCTGAATCTAAATCAATAAAGTATACCTATTACAATATATAAACATGTCTACAAACTACGTCATGATCATACAATACATCGATCCATTAGTAAATTAATGAAACGAAGATTGAATAAATTTTAATTTATTCACCAAACAAAACTTTTACTTCCCATCTGATTAACTTTCTCTAAAAATAAAAAACAAAAAACAAGGAGGACATAGTAAATGTTACTTCTCACTTTTATATCTCTCTACTTAATGGAAAATGTTTGTACGAATGACCTCCACAAGTTTTTAAGGGAACCCCTAACTCAAGACCACATCAATGCACTCGAAATTATAAGCCACTCTCCGCTCTCCTATATACGCCTCACCAACTATCTCTCATAGTCTCATCTGCTCCATCTGCTCCTTTTTCTCTATCTACATGGATATTATAATAATAAAAAATCGGAATCGTAAAAAAATTAGGATCAAAGAGGTAGAGGCAGCAGATAGGATTCGTAAAAAATTTATGGATTTTTGATTATATAAACCGGTTCTTGGTTCAGTTCACCGGTTTGAACCCTAGAACCGAAAACCGAACCGGAATATCCGGTTTTTTTAAAAACGAACCGAACCGAACCGGTTAACATTGAAAAACCGGAAAAAAAACTGACTGGACCGGTTCGGTTCACCGATTTGGTTCGGTTCAATGGTTTTTTGCCCGCCCCCACATGGCACTTAATAAATTGAATGATCCTGTTATTTCATTTTATTTATTTTACCTTTTTCTTACTCCAAACGGCCGCTTTTTAGCACAATTTTGTTTTCAAGACCCCTAAATCTTCTTTGTTTATTCCTTTGCTTTTTTCCTCCTAAACAAGATTTTTAAATACTGAAGGCTTTTGTCGATTCAAACTCTATCTCTATTAATTTGAAGGGATTTCATTTTAACAAATCAATTTTCAGAAACCTAAACTCTTCTTCCTTATAATTTCTTTAAATTTTATATTGTAGAAGGCAAGTGATCCAAGTTTCAATCCCTAATAATTTATTTTTTTTATTCAAGTTTTAAATTTCTCAATCAGTGGAATCGGCATTCAATAAGAGAGATTCCATTGAAAATACTGAAGCATTATAGGTTTTTAATTATATTTGTCAAAACTCTCTTGTGTCTGGAATTGGTCTGCACGCAATTAATCAATCAATCTATAAAATAATTAAGCTAATATTCATTTCTCAGATATGAATTAAAAAATCAACTTTGAACTCAATGGATGAATCGATATGTTGCTCATACGAGTCATATATCTATTCCTCCAAATTTTTTGTTGATGTTTAAATATGCAGTATTTTGCCTTGTACATGAGGAAATGAAGATGGAGTTTGGGAGTAGAGGAGTTTAGGGAAACGCATGGGAGTTTGATATTTTGAAAATGAAGTGCTTGAAAAAGTGCTGTATGGAGTAGGAAAAAAGGAAAAATAAATAAAATAGAATTAGTGTCATTCATTTTATTAAGTGTCACGTGTCTCCAGATCATTAAAAGCTTAGGCAAAACTTAGATTATGAGGAGTTCATTTTTGCTCACCCCTTTCAAGGGGGGTGAGCATTACCCCCCTCCTCATTTTCTACTATGTATCCATAATTTAACCTAGGTTAACAAATTAACTCTTTCCACTATTTAAAAACTGATTTACTGATATTACCCATGTTTTAGTAAAAGAAAAAAAATAATTGATAAGCCAAAAGACGCTTGCACAATTGCAGACAATCTAGAAAAATAAAAAAAAAAGAAATATTTGAGAAGCCAAAAGACACTTGCACAGTTGCAGACAATCTAAAAAAAATAAAATTCGTCTATGCGAACAATACACAGCAAGAACAACTTTTCTATTTCAAAGGTAACTCCACATTTTATTTTATTTTTATCAACTAATTATTCTACATAGAAATTGTAATTTTTTTTTAGATTTTTTTTTTAAAACAAATTTTTGCACTGTATGCTCTCATATGATTTTCCCCATGTTTGGAAAACACTTCAATGGCTATTTCTACTCTCAACACTTCTTTAATTCATACTAAATTCAGGGGTGTAACTTCAAATGATTTTGTAAAAATTAATCATCAAATGATTAATGATTAAGTTGATTATTTGTGAGCATAACAACCGTAAATATCTGTAGTTGCAATATATCTGTTGAAATATATAACAACTTTATTTGCCTCCATCTCCAATCAAACCGATCACAGGTTGTTAACTGGCCTACCGAATCGATATTTATTATTAATTTGCAGTGAAGAAAAAAAAAAAAAGTAAACCACAAAATTGAAAAGCAGAAGAGAAGACAGAAATTTAAAGAACTGTATGTTATTTTCCCTCTCCGTTATACAAATGAATTGATACATACAATGAAATCAATACATCAAAATTGTTCCAAATACTGGAATATTGAGACAATAAAATGAAAGAAATAATCGGAAAAAAAAAAAAAAAAATCCAAATCCCACCAATAATACACCATCAATCTTCTTCTTCTTCTTCTTCTAATCAGCTCAATCCCAACCTCTAACCAATCTCTGTACACATCTATCAAAGAATGACTAAAAACAAATGTGTTTAATGAAGAAACAAGTCATCACAAATAGGTAGAGTACCCAACCAAGGTAGAAGGCGAATACGCCATTGAAGACTGGTGTTGAGTTTTTACTCTGTTGCTGTGCTTATAAAAGATCATACGGTTCCTAGAGATAATCGACTTGACAAGGCTTTCTCGCATTGAGTCGAACCCAAGGCTTGCCTTTACCGCTTTAATGTAACAAACTGACCGGACCTGAATGCGGAGATCGGCAACTGCCCTTCACATTATCGCCGCCTAATCCATATATGCTGGTTCCACCGGTGATCGATTGACTCCAAATATTTCTTTTGACTTATCAAATATATATATATATATATATTTACTGAAACATGGGTAATATCGGTAAATCAGTTTTTAAAAAGTCGAAAGAGTTAATTTGTTAATCCTGGTTAAATTATGGAAAATGGACTCGCTTAAAGTATCTCCAATGCAAGTGTGGCTTGTGAAAAAAAAAAGATGTCACGTAGGATAAATTGACGTTCTGTTAATAATTGTGTCTCCAATGCAGCTATTCATATTCAACCTTAAACTGATGTGGTGAAAAAAATATTAGACATTGTCAACATGACCGTTTACTTTTAGACGGTCTGTTGCACATCTATTTTTTAGGTTGATTCAACAAACAATTAAAACTGATATTAATTTTTCATATATTTTTGATAAGGAAATAAAATTAAAAAAAAAATAGGAAAAAAAAAATGGACACGTCATTAAAAAAATTGTGTTTTAGATAGAAGCATTATAGACTAAATTTTGAGTTGATTGTCTATCAAGTCTATTTTTATGCTACATAAGAAGCAAGTCGTTTGACATTGTTGTCATGTCACCGATTATTGGTATGTAATCCACTTTTGCATTGGAGATGCTCTTAGGAGAGGATATATAATTATTTTTTTTTCATTATATATAATTATTGAAATTAATAATTATATATTTAAATTTAAATAATTGGAATATATATATTAAATTTATTTATATTTTTCATTATATATATAATTATTGAAATTAATAATTATATATTTAAATTTAAATAATTGATATATATATATATCACATTTATTTATATATTTTTATTTTATATATAATTATTGAAATTAATAATTATATATTTCAATTATTTAATATATATATTAAATTTATTTATATATTTTTCATTATATATATAATTATTGAAATTAATAATTATATATTTAAATTTAAATTATATATATATATATATATATATATATATATATATATATATATAACCTAATGATTGGGAGGTATTGGGAACCCAATTCCAATAATTGGGCATGACCCAAATGGAGTTCCAAATTTGGAACCCAATTTAGGTTTAGTAGGGTTGGGCCTACATTTGGGGCTTCTTTTTTGGGTCTCTTTTTACACCATTGTGGCATCCATAAGACCCAAATAAAAATAGGTGTACTCATTTGGGTCTCTTTTCTCAACCATTGTTGATGCTCTTAGGGTGGAGTCCCGTAGCCTCCTGAGACATTGCACCTCATCCGCTCGTGATGGAAGTAATGTGTTGCCTCCTCCTATAGGAGATATCGCAACCTCCTTCATCTGGGAGTGGCCACTGGTTGCCTCCTTCACGCCCAAAAGACCGGTCACTATAATTAATTTTAAAATTACAAATTTAGAAAATAATCCCAGTTAAGACATTTTTTATTTTACCAGTTTTGTTTAATTGAATAACAATAATGCTATACAAAAATCAATATGAATGATTTGTTCCTACCGTGCATGTCATTTGTTCCTAATGTACATGTCATTCACTACATATCATGATTTATAGTAAGGACAATTCACTTGACATATCATTTAGATTGGTTTTGATAATGTTTTCAATTTTTATTTTCAATTTTTTCAATTTTTATTCAAAAAAAAAAAAAACAAATTGATTTTCATATTTTTAGAATTTGAAAACGTGTTTGGTAACAATAATTGAAAAAATTATTCTGAAATATATATATATATATATATATATATATAGTAATAATACTATAAAAAAGTAATAATATTATAAAATGTCATCATTGTAATTGTTTGTTTTTAAAGTATTATAAAGGTAAAATGTATAGTTAAATTAATTTAAATTGATTTTATTAATTAAAAATATATTTTATTAATAATATAAAATGTCTTCAGTGTAATTGTTTGTTTTTTTTTTAAGAAAAAAATTCTGATAAAAAATATTTTTTGTTAATCTTAAAATATTTTATTATTAAAAATAATAATAAATACAATTAATTTAATAAGTTTCATATGTCACTGACTCAACTAGAACAAATAGAAAACAAAAGTGGAAAATAGTGATCAAAATGTTGTTTTTAATTTAATTAATGTGAAAAATGTGTTTTATGTTTTTATTGATTTCTTTCAAAAACATAGCTAACGAATGTATTTTTACAATTTTTCGTTTTAAAAAAATAGAAAACACATTTATAAAACTTTAATTACTCTGGAATAAAAGTACGTTTAGAAGAGCTTCTCAATATATCTTTTTACGGTAAATATTTTAGAAGTAGATCTTTTTGAGATAAAGTTTTTAAATGAAAGTCGTTGGCTGTCAATTAAAAAAGAGCTTTTTTAATGATAGAATTACCAAAACACTCAAACAAATATTAAATTATAGGGTTATATTGGAGATTTTAATGTTATTTAAAAAACTCAAAAATATCTACTTTGAAAAGCTTTAAATTTGAGTTTCTCAAAGTAGACGTAAAACAATTTTTTTAATCATCCAAAAGCTCTGCTGAGTGATAACCAAACGATACATAAAAAAAAAAAAAAAATTGAAAATAGTTTTTTTAATTAAAAAAGCTCTCTTAACCGGTAGATAAGCTCTTCCAAAAATGACGGAGTTCCAAGGAGGCCATGATCCGGTGACACTTCAAATGCATTTGTATATGCTTAAAGAATAATTTCCCACTAACAAAACTTTTTATTAATAAATAATTTTGAAGTTAGGGGAGTTTTAAGAATCTTATCCTATTGCATTGACGTGGCAATTGTAATAATTGATGTGGCAGTCCAAGATGTAAACTTAAATATATATTAGGAATGATGAGGAAAAATTCTTGATAACGAAGTCTAATTATATTTTAGAAAAAATAAAGTCTCTTGATCAACATTTTTAAATTTAGTCTCGTGTATTGTAAGATTATACATTTAATAATAATTCTCATGGATAATATTGTTAATATTGTGAATATACAACAACTTCTCATGGGTAATATTGTTAATACGTGCCTTAAAAACACATATTAACAACCTAAAACTTATATTTATTTTTTTAATATATTAATATGCAATTTTTTTTATCTTGAAAAATTAATACAACTTTGTTATTCGCACATATATGTTATCATTTTTCATTTACCAAATCTAAGAATAATGTTAGGTTTTTTAAATTATTTATCCAAAATCATGTTCAAATGATATGAAATGTGAATTGTAATCACTATTTAAAATCATGAGATAATACGTGATAAATGATTTGTTAGTTACAACTCGTTCACCACATCATTCATATAAAAAAAAATTGGACAGTCTAGCATTACTCTCAAATAAAATCTTTAAAATAATTTTTGATATTTTAGTGTTAGATCTAATTAAATCAATTTGATTTTGATTTTATTTAATATATTTATATTATGAAAGTATTATAATATAAGAAATATTATATCATTGAACATTCACTCATATCTCAAATGGTTAAGCACTTCACTATTACATACATGATAAGGTTTTGATTTTGCTTTTTGGATTGTGCTTGTAGTGGTTGATTTCACTAGATCTTGATAGACCTCAAACTTCGAGCCCATACTTGTTGTGGTTGATCTGAACAGGTGGTGACAGATACTTGATCAGACTGAACTTAAAAATATATTTATATATATTATTAATAAATGAAGAGAATATTAATTAATCATGATGGCATGGTATATCGAATAGATGCCATATATCTGTATGCATGCATGGCATGTAAGCAGGAGTTTTTATTTAGCTATAAAATTTTGAATATTAACATACATACATATATATATTAGCTTCTTTCTTTTTAAAAGAACAAAATGAAATTTAAACATTATTTATTTAATTTTTTAAAAGAAAGTTGATGACATCAAATACATCATCAATATCAAAGACAGCACCATTATATATATTTATGGCATAGGATCATTTCTAGATTTTTGTGGACAATTTTGAAAGACTTGGTAAACCTCATTGCAGCAAGGATCATCAGAAAAAAAAATAAAAATGGGAAGCTTAGGAGATGAAGATTTGGATCAAATGGTCAGAGACTACATTGAATTACCAGACTCTACAACATCACTCAAATCTTCCAACCCCACCACTTCTCTCAACCGTCAATCTACTTATCTCACTTTACAGGTAATCTTTTCTTCTTCTTCTTCTTCTTCTTTTTTGTTTGTTTGGGTTTGAATTTTCTGGGTCTGATTTTTGAAAACCCATTTTAGGAAGTGCTTGGGAAGCAGAGTACAGATGTTGAAGTAGAGATTGGAGAGAAATATCCATCTACTTGAAAAACATGTCAAGTACTGTAGGAGAGAGAGAGACAAGAAGAAATCAGAAAAAATGGGTGGTGATGAAGCTGATAATGGATGGTTATGATGCTTCTCTTTGTAAAACCACTTGGGATAATTATTCCACTCTTAGTTGTCCAAAAGGTTCTATCTTTTCTTTTTTTAATAAATTATAAATATTGAATATAAATACCCAATTACTGATTTTTGTTTCTTGTCTTGTCTTGTCTATGTAAATTCAAGTTTTCCAATTTACAGGCAACTATGAATACATTGAAGTTACTGTAATGAACAAGGGTGGTGATGGTGATCATCAGAAAGAGAAATTATTACCAACAAGGCTGATAGTGGATATGGAGTTTAGGTCTCAGTTTGAAGTGGCAAGGCCAACAAGAGGCTACAAAGAGCTCATTAACACTCTACCTGTAATATTTGTTGGCAGTGAAGAGAAGCTCAACAAAATAATCTGCTTGTTGTGCCCAGCAAGTAACCAATCACTCAAGGAAAAAGGTCTTCACATTCCACCTTGGAGGAGTGACACTTACATGCAATCCAAATGGCTCTCCAAAAATTTCAAAAGAGTCTCATTTTCATCCAACAATATTGATCAATTGGGTATGGATCAAAACAAAGAAAAAAGCACTTCCAAGTGTTGTCCTCTCATATTTTAAATCAGAAGAAATGATTTATAGGGCCTTTTCAGCCAATTTTGCAACATTGACCTCAAAGTTTTGGATTATTTTTTTTCCTCTTCATCGGCTTTGAGTTAAGAGTAGTATATTTTGTCTCTTCTTCCTCGGAAGGCAGCTGAATCCGATATTTTGTCTTGTTTTTGGTTGCTTGTAAAGTAATATTAGTAGAAATATTTTAATAGTCAATGAATTGATAAGATTATTATCAAAATGGGTTGTGAAAAAGTCTTCTTTTTAGTTGTATCAATCTTTCCTGGTGCTATTGTCTGTTGCATTATAAATTCATTTCCAGATAAATCTAGAAATTTAAAATAAAAAAAAAATTAAACAAGAGGAAAAGTCTTAATCAAAGTTTGGATAAAAGCAGATTACATAAAGAGAAGATATCAGCTATCAAGAGAGAGGTATGACACTATGAGATGTGATAAGGGTAATCATGGTCTTCAGAGATATCAGATATCGGATATAGGGTGGTAGAAGTGGTAGTGGTACTAGTTTGAGAATATGAGGGGTACTAGCTAGTTTGAGAATCTGAGTTATTTATTAAACTGATAATATTTTCACCTTCTTCTTCAATGTTTATACGTCTAATCCCAAATTTAAATTCCATTACTTCCACTGCCCCACATACCTTTCCCTATAATACTATCAAGTACCTATGTACACCTACGTACTAATTTATCAAAAAACTTTATTCATCACATTTAAAGGGTACCCTTACCTTAATCAATGATCTTAAAAAATTAAATAAGAAAATGGAGAAACTTCAATTTGATTCCTAACTTTTATTTTTTTTAAACTATCACTTTTTTACTTTTCTTTTAAATTTTGGGCTCACGGTTCCTAAATTATCAAAAATAGCTCAATTTACTCCCCCAACCAACTTTTTGATAATCAACACATTTAAAAATAAACAAACAACAATTTTGTCCTTGAGGTTTAATTGAATCAATAGAATTTCGTTTTTACCCTCAATTATGAAGTACATTAACACATAAAATTAAAATTTAAAAAATAGAGAAAAAACCTTTAAAATAATCTAATCTAAACTTTAAAAATTACACTATAGAATGTTTGAAAAAAAAAATGTAATTAAAAAAAACGGTGTTAAAAAATAAAAATATTAATCAACCCGAATTCAATCCATTAAACTTATTGTGTCATAGGTTGAAATTCAAATACGACCCATTAAATTAATAGATTATAAATTTATAGGTTATGAGTATTGTAATAAATTACAATTCAATTGATTCATTTCTTACTTACAATTTTAAAGTAATTTAAACATTGTAATTTAATTACATAATTCAATCTACTAAAACTCATTTAATAAATAACAAAATTAAAATAATGAAGAATACATTTTCTTTGGACACTAGATCTTGAAGATTTGCATTTTTTGATAAGTAATTATAACTAGAACGTAAAAGAGAAATTTAAAGTATTTAGAGTTGATTTGTTAAAGCAATATTTATAGTTTCTCTGTATATTTGTAAATTACATATTTGTCATTAATATTTAATCATATTAAATGGATTTACGGGTTTGGAGGAGTTCAACCTAAACACAACTCATTTACTTAACAGGTTTAACGTATTGACCCGTTAATGACTCGAATCCAATAAAACCTAACACAAAACTATAAATATCGTTTGGTGTCACTGGGTCATGTTCGATATTGCTAGTGGCATGAGTGTGAAATTGGGAGAATTCCATATAGGATTGGATTTGGCAAATGGTTAAGAGATATAAAGTTTTCCATAAAAGGGTGAATGAGTGTGGGTGGTTGTCATTGTACTAGGCTACTAGCATTAGCAATTGGAGAATTTAATAGAGATATGAGATATATACAGTAGTTTGCTTCCTTTGAACAGACAGGTGGCTTAAAAGGTTTAATCATTTGCTACCTACCGCCTTGCTTTGCTTGTCTATTTCAGTCACCTTCAACATTTCCACTTCGCCTCCAAAATTGGTTACTCACCACTCCTTGTCATGTCAACCCCCTTTCCTAAAAGTTATTGTTCTGTGACTTCTGTCCTTTGCGGCAAAAATCAAATACCTTAATACCAAATATGTCCATACCTTTTTAAAAACACACACCATTAGCAGATTTGGTGACGTCCGTAATCCAAATCCCATCTCTAATTGTACACTATTTTAATGCAAAAAGTTGCTCTAATCCAACACTATATTTCAAATATCAAGATAATATTTAATGTTGAGTAAATAGAATTCCACTAATTTTATTATTATTATTTTTCCTATTAAAATGTCAAATCAATATTTTATATTTATTATAATTTCTAATTTAACCCTCTTATACTTATTTATAATAATATTTATTTTAAAAATTATACAATTGAAGATTTTTAAAATAACACTAATATTAGTATGTATATATATATGGGTGAAATTCATTTTAGTCCCTCTAGTTTGACCTAATTAACGAACTGATCCCCCGGTTTTGAGCATTATCTTGACAGGTCCCTCTAGTTTAAAAAAATTTTAATTTCAGTCCCTGCCGTCCAATTCCGTTAGGATTTGAAAAGATTCCGTCAAAGTGCTGAGGGTAAAATTGTAATCTGACCTAACGACCTTCTAGAAACTCGTTTGATGAAGGGTAATGAAGTAATTCGATTTATAGAAAAAAAAAAAAAAACAAAACAAAAAAACAATTACAGCCACATGACTACAACACGTGTCCTACCCCACCCCTTTAACAAAAACGATATGTGGTCCAACCTTTCACATTCCATTTTCATTCGGTCTCTCTTCACAGACAAACAACAGGAACCCCATTCCCGCCAAAAACCCTACAAACTTCACGAATACGTTTCGATTTTCAGTCGATTTTCACGGTTGTTGTTGCGTTTGAAGTGGTGGTGTGAATCTTTACAGTCTTGAGGAATCGGTAGGTCCAAGAACGGTGTGTTGGGGAGGATTTTTGAAGCAAATTCTACAAAGGTAAGTTTTTTTGCACCGATCAAGTAACTTTGATGTGTTTGCTTGATATTTGTTGCATGCAATGTGTTTGTGTTGTGTTTTTCCAAAGATGTCGCAAAGTTAGGGTTTGCGGGTTTCTTAAAAATTGGGGGTTTTTTGATTCAAAGCCATTTAAGTTTAATTTCGTGTTGATCAAGTTGTTTGAAGTGTTTTGTCAACCAAAACAGTGGAAGATATGTGTGTGTATTTGTAGGTTTCTCATCGTTGTTTTTCTTTTATTTTTGTGTGTGTGGGAAAATAATACGATTCACTGTGAGTATATAAACTGATAGAAGAGCATGCAGATGCAGCCATTGATTTTTTAAACTAGTTTGTTAATTTGATTTTTTATTCTGAAGATTCTCTTTCGATCTGACTGAATATATAAGTTTTAATGTCTATTATTGCTTGAATAATGTAGCAGCAGTATATAAGTTTTAATGCAGTAGTCTGGATTAACCAAAATGTTGAATCTAGAGCATTGGTTGTATTATATTTCTAGGTCTGTGTTGCAATTAACCTATTTTACATTACTGGATGTTACCACAGTTGATTTGAACATTGTCATATGTGTAATTGTATTCCTGTCAAAATAATATTATATATTATGTATGTGATTTTGATTACTGTATTGCTAACTGTAAAGCATAACTCCAGTGTTTTGTTAAACTCATGTTCTGTTATTCCTTGTGACAGGTGCAATGGATAATTTCACTTTCAAAATTTATGTGCAAACTGGGGTTAATGTGGTTGATGTAGGTGACTGTGATGTCGATCACATTAGCCTCATTACCCTAGTTCATGCAATCTGTGAGAAGCTTACTGGGAACTCTGATGTACCTACTACAGATTACCATGTGTGGGCACAAATACCTTGGTTTGGTGACAAGTATGGGGTGGCGAATGATAGTCAATTACTTGAACTATTTAACATGTTTGAGGACCGTGGTTTGGACAAGGTAGTGTTTGAATTAGAGGATTATTCTTACATTCCAACTCCTCCTCCTGAAGAGCCTCAAGTGTTGGACGTGGAAGGGGGATATGAACCTCTAGGTTGGTGTGACATGGAGGCTGAACAGTTGAATTACGAAGGTGATAGTGAGAAGGATGATGATAGGGATGATGAGGAGGGTGATCAGGAGGGTGATGAAGATAATACACAGTACAGGGAGGTCCCAATAGTAGAGGAAGGAACTGGTGGGGAAGAATCTGTTGATGAGGATGATGGTATCACACAAGACTGTTTGGATGGGTTCGAGGGGTATCAGTCCAAGTCTGATGACCAGTATTTTACTGACTCAGAGCTTGAGCCAGATCAGGTTAGGATAGCTAGGTTAGTAAGGGGTAACCCTTTCAAGAGAATGGTGGATGGTATGATTAGTTTTCATATAGGCCAGATTTTCAACAGTAAGGAGCATATGAGAGAGGTATTTAAGGATTATGCCATTCAAGAGGGGATAGAGTTAAAAAGAGTCAAAAATGACAGAGTGAGACAAACTTATGAGTGTACAGGAGATGGGTGTGGATGGAGGGCACATGGTTCGGTCATGATTGATGGTGTGACTTTTATGATTAAAACCTTAGTGGACCAACATGATTGTCATAGGATTTACAACAACAAAGAGGCTAAGGTTAAGTGGATTTCCTCTAAGTTTGAGAAGTTAGTGAAGTGCAATCCTAGTATTGATGTGAAGGTGATAGGTGATTTATTGAGGGAGAACTATAAGGTGTCAGTTGACATACACAAACTTTATAGGGCCAAGCATAGAGCATTGAAGGAGTTAGCAAAGGATCATGCAAACTGTTTTGGGAATTTGAGGAGGTATGCATATGTGTTGAACCAAACCAACCCTGGTGCAGTAGTTCATATTTGCACCCAAGATCCACAACCAACCTTTCAAAGGATTTTTTTAAGCTTTGAACCTCAGAAAGTGGGTTTCTTGGAGGGCTGCAGACCCTTTATTGGAGTGGATGGGTGTCACCTTAAAGGCCCATTTGGAGGAGTACTGCTCTCAGCTGTTTCATTGGATGCAAACAGTGGGTTATTCCCATTGGCTGTTTGCATCTGTGAGAAGGAAAGTCAAGACAGCTGGGAGTGGTTTCTTAACAATCTTAAGATTTTTCTAAACTACCCAACAAACAGAAACTTGACCTTTATGTCTGATAGGCAAAAGGGTGTCATTGCTGCGTTGCAGATTCATTTCCCATTTGCTCATAGAAGGTATTTTTATTGCATTTTTATGTTATTGGTTTTTTTTTTTATAAAGTTTTGCTATTATTGTTTCATTGCATTTTACTGTTTTTGTTTCATTTCATTGCATTTTTATTGTTTCATTGCATTTTTAATACTGTATTGTTTCATTGCATTATTGTTATATATATATATATATATATATATATATAGCCTTGTCTTTAGATCCATTTATTTTGCATATATATATGCATTTTTAATACTGTTATTGTTTCATTTCATTGCATTTTTATTGTTTCATTGCATTTTTAATACTGTATTGTTTCATTGCATTATTGTTATATATATATATATATATAGCCTTGTCTTTAGATCCATTTATTTTGCATATATATATGCATTTTTAATACTGTTATTGTTTCATTTCATTGCATTTTTAATGTTTCCCATTTGCTGTTATTGTTTCATTGCATTATTGTTATATATATATATATATATATAGCCTTGTCTTTAAATCCATTGTTTTGCATAATATATATATATTAGCCTTGTCTTTTGCATATATATATATATATATATCCATTTTTTTAAATATGTACTTAACCCTTGTCTTTACCTGCCAACGAAGGGGATTTAATACTAAATACTTATATTTAATACTGTTTTTTTATTTTAATACTTATATATATATATAAGTATATATATATATATTGCATTTTTAGTTTTGCTGTTATGATATGGATGTATTTTTTTTTTTAATATGTACTTAACCTTTGGCTTTTCCTTTGGCAGGTATTGTGCAAGGCATATCTATGCCAATTTCAAACTGATTTACAAAGGTGACCACTACAAAAAGTTGTTTTGAAGAGCCACAAGAAGCTCTAATATATATGACTTCAATTCATCAATGGAAGAGATAGGTGTTATTAACCCTGCTGCTAAGAAGTGGTTAGAAGAGATAGATCCACAACATTGGTCTAGGTTTGCATATGATCATATCATTAGATGTGACCATGTCACCAACAACATGACAGAGGCCTTTAATAGCATGCTAGGTATACATAGAGCTGCATCATACATAGATTTGCTTGAGTTCATTAGGAGGATGGTGATGAGGAAGTTCAATGAGAGAAAGGAGGAGTGTTTAGGTTGGAGTTCAGTTTTACCACCAAGGGTTCATGCAAAAATCTTGAAGCATGGTAGGGAAAGTAGGTCTTTGAAAATGATAGCAGCAGGGAACATGGAATATGAGCTTCTAGGTGAAAGTGGAGGATATGCTGTGAAACTAAAAGAGTACAATTGTCAATGTGGGAGTTGGCAAGTGAGTGGGATTCCCTGTTGTCATGCTATGGATGCAATTAGCCATTATTGTGGTAGAGCAACAGTGAAGGACAAGGTGGCTGAGTTTGTTCATAGCAGCCTCACCAAGAGTGCCTACATGCAAACATATGTAGGCATGATCCATCCAGTTCCCGATCAGAAAAGATGGCCAGAAGTTCCAGCTTGCATACTGATTCCAGGGCACACAGACCATATCAATCCACCACCACGAACTGTTCAACCTGGCAGGCCAAAGAAGCAGAGAAAGAGGGAACCGGATGAGGCACCTAAAGTTGGGAGGTCTGGCACTGTAATATGCAAAGTCTGTAATAAAGCTGGCCACAACAAAAGATCTTGCCAACGTAGGACAGATAACCAGGTATTCCTTTATTTGCTGTGTTCATTTGAATTTTTTTTTTTTTTTTTAATTTCTAACATCAACTTCTAATTCATAAAATGTCTAACATCAACTTCTAATTCATTTGATTTTTGTTTTGTATTTCTAGACTGAAGATGGGTCAGCTAGAGCATCATCTTCACAGGAACCAAACCAAACTCAACCTCCTCAATCGCAGGTGACACAACAGCTGTTTGACTGATGACAGATGACAACAACATCAAGCTTAGTAATGGTTTTTTCTTTTTTGTAAGGCAGTGCACTTTGTTTCAAGTATTAAGTATTTTTTGTTTAATTGTATGGTATTGTTGCTAGCTATTTAGGTATGGTTATGAAACAACAAAAACTGATGCTTAAATGTTTTTGAAAATGCTAGCACAATAACCATGCTTAGCCTGTGAATGATTTAGATATGTTTGATATTATATGAATGTTAGGTGTAATATGCAATGGAATGATGGCAGTGCTTGTGAATGATGACAGTGCTAATGATATGTTGCTTGTTAATGTTTAATAAGTACTTTTATTTATTATTTTCTGCTATCATAATAAGTACAAGCATGACCATGGTTACACAAAGCAAAACCATGTTAACAGCACACATCACCCTTGACCCTCCTTGCATAGACTCTAGGTTATGTATTCTACTATGATTGCTTATATCTTGATTTTCCATTCTTGCATAATAGATTTCCAGCCTCTGTAATCTTGCCTTTACATCTTCCATTTCTTGTTCGAGCAAAAGAGTAGGTCTACCACCATACCTGTCTCTACCATCAAACCTTTGTGTTACGCTTTCGGTGTATTCGGATAGGCTGAATTCTTCAGTATTAGGTTCCCAAAACCTATAGAAATTGCATTTTCCTTTCTCACAAAAAAAAAATACAATTTGTTTGGGTTGTTTACAGATTCTGATATCCTTACGCCTGCTTTCATCCCACATGAGCATTTCCGGTTCTTGAACTTTATTATCCCTCCGTTGATGTTGCGTTTTGACGTTGAGCTTGATGTGGCCTCCATTAATGTGGTTGATGTTGCTTGTGTTTCTAAGATGTTGGTTCTTGGAATTAAACTTGCTTGATGTTGCTTGCTTGATATTTGAATTGATATGGATGTTGTAGTAAGTTTGTATGGTTGGAAAAAAAAAAAATTCAAGAAATGAAAATAGGTTTAGAAATGTATGTGTGGGTGTGACATGTGTGATTGCAGGTTTGTATGGTTTGTATGATTGGGAAATAAAATTCAAGAAATGAAAATAGGTTTAGAAATGTATGTGTGGGTGTGAATGTGGGGTGTGAAAGGTGTGATTGCAGGTTTATGGTTGGAAAAAAAAAATCACGAAAATAAAATAAGTTTATGTGGGGTGTGGGTGTGATTGCAGGTTTGTATGGTTTTATGTTTGGAAAAAAAAAAAAATAAAGAAATGAAAATCGGCTTTAGAAATATATGTGTGGGTGTGCATGTGTTTCAAATAAGTTTGGAAATATATATGTTGAAGGTTTGTATGTGTGCAGCAGGTGTGAGGAAGCCTTTTTATAAGGCTTGTGAAATATAGTCGTTGCAGTGCAACGGTCAATAGGGGGCATTTTTGTCCAATCAAAATTTTCATTAATTTCAACAGCTACCAGGGGCAACAGGGTCATTTGACCCCCTGACCTCGTCAGAATCACCTTTTCTAACGGAAATATTAACAGAAGGACTTAACGGGATAATTCTCAAAACCGGGGGACCAGTTCGTTAATTAGGTCAAACTAGAGAGACTAAAATGAATTTCACCCTATATATATATATATATATATATATATATATATATATATTTTACTTGTTCATTCTGCGTTTAATTAATGGTAAATTTTTATAAGAAAAGCTCGGGTTCTGATCGGTAAGCACCCAGTCATACTGACAACCCAATAGGGTGTTGCCACATGACCAAAACTCTTTCACTTTTACCATTTTCTTCTTGCTTTGGGTTACGTGGCAACCAACTATTGGTTGGTCAGTATGGCTGGGTGCTGACCGATCAGCACCCAAGCAGTGTTCAAATTTTATATTAACTTAATTTAGTGCAATTAAAGAAATGACAAAATACTTCAAAAAAAAAAAAAAAAAAAAAAGACATCACAAAATTCTTTTTTTTTTTTAAAAAAAGTACATGACAAAATACTTTAAAAAAAATGCATGACAAAAAAACTCTAAAATAAAACAAATAACAACATAATTTAATAATAAAAAAAAAAACACGATAACAATAAATTCAATGAACTATTTAGAAATCCGGAGGATTATCTCCACTTCCCCGTAACCACGAAAATACTAACCATGAAATAGATGGAGTTGCTTTGCCTTTTATAGTAGAGAATTAAGAAATAATCAGATGAGAATAAAGTTTGGCAATGGGTAAGAGATATAAAGTTTTCCATAAATGGATGAGTGAGTGAGTGTAGACTTGACAAGGTTCCGGTTCAAACCGTGGAATCGGAGTAGAACTGAAACCGAAAAAATCGGAATCAGAATCGGAATCAGAATCAGAATCAGAATCAGAATCAGAACCAAAACAAGAACAGAAATCGAGAGAGGTCGGTTCCGGTTCCAAGGTTTGAGGAACTGAGCGGTTCGAACCGGACTAAAACTGATAATTCCGATTCCGGTTCGAACTGACGGTTCTAGGGTTTTTTTTTTTTTTTTTTTTTTTTTGGGGCTGACCGTTGGAGGCCCCCCCCCCCCCCCAAAAAAAAAAAAAAAAAAAAAAAAAAAAATTTCCTCGCACCAATTTCCTCTCAATTCTCTCACTTCTTTAATTCTAATTTCTCTCTCAATTCTCCAACTCTCCAAGTTTCCAAGGTTTTTAATATTTATTTCATTTTGCAATTAATGTTATTTCCAATAAAATATGCAATTTATCTTATTTCCAATTAGTCAATTACTAAGTTTGCATTTATTTTATTTTCAATTACTAGTTTACTACCTACTATTATTCTTCTAAGTTTCCAATTCTCTCACAAATTTATTTTTAAATGGCAAGTGGTGGAAATGGAAGAGGTCATGGCCATGACGGTCCTAGGCATTCGATTTCGATGAAAGGTAAGGGTCATATGATCGATAATCTCGGTTGTAACTACACCAACTATCATGAGTATCTGCAACGCCGAGCCTATGCTGAAGACCTAGGCCTAGATTGTCCTACTCCCCCTTTAACAATTTCAAAACCCGATCCCAATGACAACCCCCCCCCCCCCCCCCCCCCCCCCCCCCCCCCAAATTTGACAAGCCAGTCAGAAAATATGTCTGATATTGATACACCTATGGATTTTGATTTTGATCCACCGGAACCAGAAAAGGAGGAAGATCTGATACATAAGCATAGCAAATCTGATCTCTTCGTCAAACATATGAAGAAAGTTAGGAAAAAAGATGGAAGTTATGTAGCGGCTTGCAATTACTGCACCAAAGTATATAAGTGGAGCAAATCCGGAGGATATGACACTTATCGGAAGCATATTTTAACCAAACATCCAGAAGTAGAGACCAGATCGAGGTCACAATCACAAATTTCCAGGTACGCTACTCCTAACCAACAATTATTTCGTTATACTGATGAACAAAATAGAGAATAATTAGCTAGAATGGTAGCAGTAGAACACTTATCATTCAGTTTTGGTGAAAGGGTTGGTTTTATTAATCATTGTCGACGAGCATTAAACCCTGCTGCATGCCGTGTTCCTAGAGCCATGCTCATATTTACACTTGAAAAGATTTATGTAAAAGAAAAAAGTAAGTTAGAAAAATATTTTGAAAAATATAACGGTCGTGTTTCCGTATATGCCAACATATGGAGTGACCACTGGCGATCGCATTCATACTTGGGTGTCACTTGCTATTTTATGGATGATGCATGGAATATCCAAAAAAGAATTCTTGCATTTAGAGTTTTTGATGATGCACACACTGCTTAGAATATTTTTAGACAGCTTAAAATTATTTTTTCAGAGTATAAAATTGAAAACAAAATTTTTGTAATTGGTTTTGATAATGCTTCTAGCAATACTGCTGATATTCTATCTTTAATTGATTTATGCAAACCTTATCTTGGTGGTACATTTTTTTCATCAAAGATGTTGTTGACGGTGATTTTTGATGGTCACCAAGTCAATGATTTATTTTCGAATTGCTATAGTTTATAAACGAGAATGATTAACAATCAAGAAGAAATAACAAGCAATTACGTGGTAAAACTCCAATGATTGGAGAAACATCCACGGGTTGTTGCCTTAGCAACGAAGCCAAATTCACTATGAAGAATTGTTACAAAAATATTGCCTTATAATTTCTCTTTTTCTCGCGTACCCCCTATTTCTGTATAAAGGGGGTACTTATACATGTTGCTATTAGGGTTTGATGCTACCGCTAGGGTTTGGTACTTGGTGCTCAAGTTTTGGGCGTGTGTTCTAGTCCTAAACGGATTCTGCTTCCTTTTTTGTAGTATATTTCCTGATTTGGCTGAGTCCAAGTTTGATTCTGATTCCTCTTTTATTTGCGGGAAAACTATTTGTTTCCTTATTTGAACTCTGAGTAGCCACACCGTTGCTTATCGTGGAGACGCTGGTTGCTGATTATATCTTGTGTTTGGAATATGAAAGCTGGTGACTATCTGTCTTATTCCCGAGTATGCTCGAGTATGCCCGAGTAAGATTTACTTGCCCGAGCTGATTGTCTTTGTTTGCGGTCGGGCAACTTACTCTTTTTTGAGTAAGTTGTTGTGGGGGATTTCTGCTCCTTAAGTTGACTTATCTTGACCCCTGCGTGCGTGGCCTTTTATGGTGATGACGTGTCCTTCACGACTAATTTTTACCTATAACAATACCCCCTTAAATATTTGAGCCGATTGCGCTGAGTCAGGTCCTCTCGGGACGAATATTTAACCTCAATACTTTTTACAACTAGTCCTCGTTTGTCATTTTCTGTATTAATGTATCCTCGTTTGACTCGAAGCTTTAAATAACGTGTCTTAATTACGACCGCACATATTCGATTTATCATTGATCTCAGAAATCTTTTGATGGTGACGCTTCTGCTCTCTGACAGCTTAAGACGCTCTCCGGCTGCCACTTGTCTCTTTTTATTTGGTTGTGGTACGGTGCATTTATGAGACATAACCTTTCTGCTCGCCTGCGTGCAGCCCACGTCACGGCCCACGCTCTTCTGTTTTCCCGCTTCTCTGTACTTTCTCCTAGGGTTTTGGTCCTTTTGAAATCGATACGTCGCCTATATATTCTAGCTTCGCTTTTACTTATCCATTTTTATCTTCTTCTTCCATTATCTTCGTGTATTCTTTGAGAGGAACTCGCTTGTGTCTCTTGTTTTTCTGGGCACTTTGTTTCGTTTTCCAACTTGTCTTCCTAATCCTGCTTCACTGAGATCATTAGCCTCAACCCCCAGACCTTTTCTCGAAGATTCTTCCTCTATAGTCTGCATCGTCTCCGTTTTTTCGCTATATCAAGGTTAGTTCTCATGGATTCTGCAGCTAGGTATCGTCTTTTTACTGTTGGTATGATTGCTATTGAGCGAAATGATGCTCTTACTGCATCGGTTGTCCACAGGTTACTAAAAGAACCTCTCTTTGATCAACCGCATTTTACTAACGCTGACATTTCTGAAATTTATCGTGACAGCCCTGCTTCTTCCGGAGTTCCTCTCGCTCCTGAAGTTCATTCTGTTTCTTCGAGCTCATCGCAGCCTGACTCTTATCAGCCTAAAGCTCGGTCAGATTCTTCTTCTTCCACTTGTGTTAATACTCAGCCTTGGAGATGACCGGGGAAGAGGATGAGTACTCAAAAAATTTATAAGGATTATGACTCTCGGGAGAGCCGAGTCGCGGCCCAAAGGATCGTTGAGAATGATATTAAAGAGGAGCATAGGGTCGCTCGCATTCCTTTCTCTCCCGAGCGGATATGCACCTATGACGTCGAGCTGAACGTGGTCGGCCCTGAAGAGATAACAAAGTATATGCGGCGATTCGATCTGGACAGCAACGTGATTTCACTGATTCCTGCCGACGGTCGAGCTGTATGGAACCCCCCACCTGGCCACGTGGCAATCTATGGGGCAATGCTCACTTGTGGTGTTACTCTTCCTTTCCAGCCTTTCATCACTTGGTTTTTGGCTGAGGCCCGACTCGCTCCGGCGCAGCTAACTCCGAATAGCTATCGGATCTTGATGTGCATGTGGCACATGTGGCATAGAATGAAGCGTCCACCTCCCACACCTCGTGAAATCCGGCACTTCTATGTGCTGAGGCCCGTGGGGAAGACTGGGGTCTATTTCCTTCAATCGACCCAGCCTGAGTTTTGGATCCCAAAAGATGTGGTGGTCAAGGGTGAGATCGAGCCGACCACGGACGAGAAGATGAAGGGATTTGTTTGGGGCTTCCCCACTTCAAACAAATTTTGGAAGAACAGTTGGTTTTTTGTGGGCAAAAGCTGGGGCCAGTCAATAAGTTTCAATCTTGACGGTACTCGGATGACTTGCAAGGTCCCTCGATACTTTTGTTCGCCCTAATGGAACCATATGACTTCCGCCTTCACTGACGAGGAGTTAAAGACTTTGGCTCGGGCGGCCGTCCGTCCTTTGGAGAAGAGGGGCAAACCGTATCTCTACAATGAGGGGAAAATGATTAAAGCTCGCCTTTTTCCCCAGATTTTTGCATGCCGCAAATGCCGTAAGTTAATTGTTTTGCTTGGTTGCTCTTATATTCTTTAAAATTAGTCTACTGACTCGGGCTCCTTTTTTTTTTTTTTTTAATTTTTTTTTTTTTAAGTGTTCGATATAGACATAGTCTGCGATGCTCAGGCACGCCGAATGAAAGGCATCTTGGAGGCGAGCCAAAAAGCAGCTCTTAGCCAGCGAGATGCTGGGATAGCCCCTCCCGAAGATGAATCTGATGAGAGTACTCCCGAGAATCCTCCTGAGGGAGATGATGAGGAGGGAGTACCTGATTATGTGCCTGAGGAGACCCATGGTCAAGAAATGACCGCATGCTCAGCGGAGGCCGTGGGCGTCCCGGAGAGCTTTGGAGCAAGTAGGACCGCTGCTAATCAGGATAATCAAGCAGGTTCTTCTTCTTCCAAGGGGAAAGAAAAAATGGGGCACCCCTCTAAGCCAGAGCAGGCGACTTTTCCTAGTGGATCCGATTCTCCCCATTCTGCTGCAAACACGCCAATTGCTACCTCTCAGGGTGCTGAAGCGGTTGGGGGACATTCGGGCGTAGTCGCTCCGGAAATTCCAACTCCTGTCGAGCCAAATCCTACTCCAGCTCCGGAGATTTCAACTCCTACCGAGCCAATTTCTACTCCCGGGGAGGGCAGTGTTGAAATGAGGCATCCCGATCTGGATTCTGAGGACCCGGCGACTGACTTGAATCCTCGCAGGAGGCAATTGGGGAAGAGAAAATCCTCGTTTTCTCCTGGTCGCCCGACTCCAAGATCCCCCGAGTCGTTGCATATGTTGATTCATCAAGTGATGAGGGGGAAGGAGAGGTTGGAAAGAATGCGGGTATGACCCATCCACAGGACCAGATCAAAGGCAGCGCTGGTGGCTCGGCTGTTTCTCCTCAGGCGACTACGTCTGCTGGGCTCCCTAGAACTTACGTTGGTGATTCAGGCCCCTCAAATCAAACAGGCGATCCTGCTCCCGAGACTATGCTACGGGCCATGACTTCAGGCCGAGCCTACATTGGAGAGGATCATTGGAGTCGCTTTAGGGTTGGCACCGTTTCCGACCGACTTTGCAACTTCTTCAATAGAGCTTCTTATGTGAGTAATGCCTTGGTTATATGCATAATTTATTATTTTTCCTTTTACTTTTGCTCTCGTTTTTACTTCACTTCCGTTTGCTGTTAATTTACCGTAGATGGTGGCTGAGATGTCCAGGGCTTGCCAGGCTGATGAAGCTCAGGCGAAAAGAATAAGGCAGCTTGAAGCCCAACTGAAGGAGAGTGAGGACTATCGCTTTCGGGCTGAGTCAGCTTGCCAAGAGGGAGTTAGATCAAGTCAGGTGCTCCTGGATCAATGCTTGGCACGGCAAATGGAGGATGAGCAAAGAGCATCTCTTGCTGCTGAGGAGGTGAAAACTCTGCAGGATCAGTTGTCATCCACTCAATATGCTTTACTTCAGGCCGAGTAGAGCGCTAAAGACGCCAAGTCATCTTATGAACGCCGAATCGAAGGCTTGGAGCGTCAAGCCCTGACAGTCAAGTCCCTATCGAAGGAAGCTAGGCTGGAACTGGAGATATAAGGCGTTGACAGTTTCAAGAGATCTCCAGCTTATGATGCTTTGCTTCTCTGGGCGTTCCAGCGGGGAATGGTCTCGGCTGGAGAATTCTTCAAGCAGAAAAACAGGGCGACTGATCGGGCCAAGGCCAGGGCCAACTGGAGCCTCTAAATCAAAAAGCATGTGGACACATCTCTGGACCCTTCAGATCCAGATGAAGGAGTGGCGGGCATATTGCAAAAGTAAAGGTAAAGCGCCACATCCCATGCACCTTGAGGTTCCTACTGCCGATTCTTTCTCCACTTTTTATGCCTGTGAGAAAGCAGGGATTGACAATGGAAACCCTGACTTGGGACCCGTCCCCGGGACTGACTATGGCGCCTGGGTGGATGACGAAGAGGAGGATGTGATTGTGTGGCCCTCGGACGACAGCCTCTTGAATGAATATGTAATGGAACCTGATCCGAGTGTCGGCGGAAGCAGCTCACAACCCCCAGCGCCACCTACTTGATCTTTTAATTGATGTCTTTTTTGTAAAACTTTTTGTATTCACCTTTTCCCATATATACATACGGAATTTTATTTTTATATTGTTCCTCTGTTGCTAATTTCGGATTTTTTTGGAAATCCCTAGCTTTTCTTTGGCCGAGTATCTTATTTGTTGGCAGTTTAATCAATTAGACCGAGTATCTTATTTAACTGGTAACTAATTTTAGCCGAGTATCTTATGTAACTTGCAGTTTAATCAATTAGACCGAGTATCTTATTTAACTGGTAACTAATTTTAGCCGAGTATCTTATGTAACTGGCAGTTTAATCAATTAGACCGAGTATCTTATTTAACTGGTAACTAATTTTAGCCGAGTATCTTATGTAACTGGCTTTTATCTTGCGATTCTAAGTTTGCTTCACCTCAACGTTACGCCGAGGCTCGCCATGACCATACGTTTAAGGTCCTTGCACAAGTCACCTAGGACGTCTCCCGGTTTTATCTGTGCGAGGTTTCACCGAATCGTTGGGGTAACTTATACCGGCCAACACGGCTGCGCATCTCACTAGTCTTTCTAGCGGCGCTCTGAGCAGTTTTCCAGTTACTCTAGTGCCTTGGTTTTGCCTTTTTGCTAAGGGATGCGTTTGTATCGCCTTAACTAGGCGGGCACGCTATTGCAGCTTATTTGCCCTTCGAGCACTACTTGTCCGCTCTTTCGCGGCTTTATAGCGCCCGACTCTTTTTTGGTGTTTATTTGTTCGGTTTTTGAATGGCCGCTGTTGGAAGTATTTGCTCCTTTATCATCTCCACTGAATAACTTTTATTAGCAACTGAACTTTATTAGATGATTAACATGATTACGAAATCAACAAATAAACCTGAAATACTTAAAGCGGAAACTAAAACTGAGCTAAAGCAGAATAAATTAATCATAGAACCATGGCTGGATCCCTTAGGGATAAAAAATCTTTAGATACTGTGCGTTGCATGGTCGGGGTACCAGGCTACCCTCTGGTCGGGCTATCATGTAGGCCCCGTGCCCTACAATTCCTTTGATGATATATGGCCCTTCCCATTTATCGGCGAGAGATCCCGCTGATTTATCTTTGGTATTCGGGGATACTCTTCTCAGTAATAAATCTCCGAGTTGAAATCTCCGCTCCTGAACGTGGGGATTGTAGTACCTCGCAACCCTTTGCTGGTACGCGGAATTTCTTACTTGCGCTGCATCTCTGATCTCCTCTAGCTCGTCTAAGTTTTGCTGCAGCATATCTACATTGTGCTCGGGGCTATATAATTGAACACTGGGGGATGTAAAAGTTGTCTCTGTTGGGATAACAGCCTCTATCCCGAATGCCAGTGCAAAAGGGGTCTCCCCCTTGGACGACCTTACAGTTGTTCGGTATGCCCATAGTACCTCGGGTAGTTTGTCCGCCCAGCCACCTTTCTTTGCCTTTAGTTTTGCTTTCAGTGTGTGCTTGATCACTTTGTTCACAGCCTCGGTCTGGCCATTGGTTTGAGGGTGAGCAGGCGATGCGTAGTAGTTTGCGATCTTGAATTCTTCACACATATCTCTGAACTTCTTGTTGTCGAATTGGGTTTCGTTGTCTGTTATAATGATACTCGGGATCCCAAACCTATATATTATGTTCTTCTTGACAAAGCTGGTGGTGTTTGCCTCGGTGATGTGTACGAGTGCCTCTGCTTCTGCCCATTTGGTGAAATAGTCTACTGCCACAATAGCGTGCTTTGCCCCTCCCTTTGTTCCTGTGGGCATTGGCCCTATCAAGTCGAGTCCCCACATGGCAAAGGGCCAAGGTGAGGTTAAGCTTCTAAGTAATTCTGGGGGTTGCCGAATGTCGTTTGCTATTCTTTGGCATGTTTCACAACTCTCTACGAATCGCTGCGCCTCCGCAAACAGAGTTGGCCAGTAGAATCCTTGCCTGAGTATCTTGTGTGCTAGGCTTTTACCCCCGGTATGGTTCCCGCATACTCCACTGTGGACGTTCTTTAGGATCTTTCCGGTTTCTTCGCCGGCAACACATCTTTGCAATACTTTTGAGAATCCTCTCCTGTATAATTCTCCCCTTAGAATTGTGTACCGGGTTGACCTGTATTTGATGCGTTTAGCTTCCATAGCATCCTCTGGTAGTATGTTTTCCTCCAAGTACTTTCTGAGTTGGTATGTCCAGTCGCCTGGGCTTGGTCGGATCTCTGCTACCATGATTTCCTCAGATTCTGCTGTACTTGGTTTAATCAGATGTGCCACTGGTATTGCTTTGGATCTGATACTTGTGGTGGCTGAAGCTAGTTTTGACAAAGCATCTGCTTTTTCGTTCTCTTCCCGAAGGATCTGAGAGATTCTGTATACTATGAACTTTCTAAGTAGCCTCTTTGCAATGTCCAAATAAGCTATCATGTGCTCTTCCCTTGCCTGGTATTCGTCTAGTATCTGGTTAACCACGACTTGTGAATCGCTGTAAATTTCCAGCTTGTCTGCCCCTAATGCTATACAGACCCTAAGGCCGGCCAACAAGGCTTCATACCCTGCTTGATTGTTGGTTGCTTTGAAATCGAACCTCATGGCACACTCCACAGTATCTCCCTCTGAGGTTGTTATGACTATTCCTGCCCCGCTGCCATGTGTGTTTGATGATCCGTCTACATGCAACTTCCATTGGAATTTACTAGTATGTTCATCTTCCATTGTCCTTCTTACCTCGGCGTCTGGCTCGGTGAATTCTGCTATAAAATCAGATACCGTCTGCCCTTTGACTGCCGCTTTTGGTGTGTACCTGATGTCATATTCGCTGAGTTCCACTGCCCATTTGGTCAGTCTTCCTGACACTTTCGGCTTTTGAAGAATGAGTTTCAGTGGGCAGTCTGTGTACACCTCTATTGTATGCGCTTGGAAATATGGCCTCAATTTCCTAGCCGATGTGATCAGAGCTAGCGCTATTTTTTCCGCCGGTGAATACCTGGTTTCTCCTGGTAACAATGCCTTGCTTGTGTAATACACTGGCTTTTGTATTCCTTCCTCTAATCGGATCAATACTGAACTTGTCGCCATTTCTGTAACCGAGAGGTATAAGTACAATGTTTCTCCCACCACCGGTTTTGAAAGGATGGGTGCTCTCCCCAAATACTCTTTCAATTTCTGAAAGGCTTCTTCACATTCTTTACTCAATTCGAGCCCTTTTCCCTTTTTGATTGCTCTGAAGAATGGGGCGCACTTGTCTATTGACTTGGCTATGAACCGGTTGAGTGACGCAAGACATCCCATCAGCCTTTGCACATCTTTCAATGTCTTTGGTGAAGCCATTCCTTCTAGTGCTTTGATATTCTCGGGATTTACCTCAATTCCCCTTTGGTGCACCTGAAAACCTAGAAACCTTCCCGACGGTACTCCGAACACATATTTACTTGGGTTGAGCTTCATCTTATACTTCCTCAGGACGTCAAAGGTTTCCTTCAAGTCTTCCGAGTGTTTTTCTGCCGTAGTGCTCTTGGTCAACATGTCATCCACATAGACCTCCATGTTTCTCCCAATCTGCCGAGCGAATATCCTGTTCACCAACCTCTGGTACGTTGCCCCAGTATTTTTTAATCCGAATGGCATCACTTTGTAGCAATACAACCCTGATCCGTGGTAAAAGATGTTTTTTCTTCATCTGCTTTGTTCATCCGGATCTGATTGTATCCCGAGTAAGCATCCATGAAACTCAGTAGTTCGTGTCCTGCTGTTGCATCTACCAACTGGTCAATCTTCGGTAGTAGGAAACTGTCTTTCGGGTAAGCTTTGTTTAAGTCTGTGAAATCTACGCACATCCTCCATTGTTTGTTCTTTTTCTTGACCAATACTACATTGGCTACCCATTCCGGGTACTTAACTTCCCTTATCGACCCTGCGGAAAACAGCTTCTCCACTTCTTTCTTGATTGCGATGCTTATCTCTGGATTGAACAATCTTCTCTTTTGTACCACTGGTCGGAACTCTGGTTTGATGGAAAGGTAATGTGATATCACCCTCGGGTCTACCCCCAGCATATCTTCGTGACTCTAAGCAAAAACATCCTTATAATCTCTCAGCAACGTAACGAGCTGGGTTTTGACATATACATTCAAACTTGCCCCTACCTTTACTGTCCTACTCGGATCCTCTGGATCTAGTGCCACTTCTTCGGTCGGCTCATCTTTCCTAACCTCGGGCTTTTCCCTCGGATCCAACTCAAATTCTCTCGGTGCCTCCACCAGATCTTCGGGTTCTTCAACTTCTTGCTTGGTTGTTACTGCGTAAACTTGGTGTACTTCCCTATCTTTATACACTGGCAAGTTTGCTCTTCGGGCCATTTCTTGTGATCCCTTGACCACTCCTACCCCATATTCGGTCGGGAACTTCATCATGAGGGCATAGGTTGCTGTCACCGCCTTGGCTCTATTCAAGAATGGTCCGCCCAATAAGGCGTTGTATGGCTAGTTCTCTGTATCCACCACCACAAAGTCGAGTAGCACTGTTTTTTGGCAAGGAGCCTTCCCGATTTTTACAGGTAATTTCACCGTGCCAAGCGACCTTACTTCGACTCCTCCAAATCCTCTAAGGGGCGTGGGAAATGGTTTTAGGTCTTTCCTATCTAGCCTCAGCTGGTCATATACTTCTGCACCCAGAATATTTGCTGAACTCCCCTTGTCAATCAAAATTCGATGAACCTCTCTATGACCGATCCGTGCGCTGATCACCAGCGCGTCATTTGGCCTAACATCTACTCCGTGTGAGTCAGCTTCTGTGAATATGATCGGGTCCCAGCCCTCCTTGATTCTCTTCGGGTCGGGTTCAATAGAATTGACGTCAAGATCTCTCCGTGCTTCCATGGCCTCCCGGATTTCCTAGGTCCTTTCTCTGTTACTCTTGCCAGTCGCTGGTCCTCCAAAGATGGTGTTAATTGCCCCTTCATCCTCGGCTTTCTTGGGACTAAGTTTTCTTGGCCGGTCGTCTGTCCTGTTGGCTATCCTTTTGTCCATCCGCCCTGTCCACCTTTTTGAAGACAATGTCTTTCAAATGCCCTTCCCTAATGAGGGTTTTAATGTGGTCCCTTAGCTGGAAACACTTAGATGTCTCGTGCCCATTCTCCATGTGGAACCGGCAATATTTGGTGGTGTCCCTCCAAGCATATGTTGACTGCTTAGGCGGTTCTTTAGACATGTTCTTCTCTTCTAGGATTGCCAAGATTTCCTCTTGATCTTTTTTCAATGGGGTATAATTTTTATATCTGCCTTGGAACCTCTGCCGCGGTTGATCGGTTTTTGGGTCATATGCTCGTCGTCCATCCCGACCATCCTGTGTTTTATTCTTCTGTTTGTCACCTTTGGCATCGGGCGCCTTTGTTTAGTCTTTGGTTTTGGATCCCTTCGGGCGACCGCTATGCACGAAGTAGCCTCTTGTGGCGATTTCTTCCTCCTCAGCCAGGGCGTAACCCCCTGCCATGTCCATCATATCGGCATAACTGGTTAGTCGGGCTCTTCTGAGGTCAAAAGATAATTGGCCGTTCTGAAGGTTGTTGATGAACGCGGCAATTATCGCTTCGTTATTTGCACTCCCAATCTCAGATACTTCCTGACTAAACCTCCCCATATATCTCTTCAGCGACTCGTCTTTTTGTAGGGAAAAATACCAAAGAAGTACACGCAGCGGAAGCGATACTAAAAATTAGATTTAGTGACTTTTTAAAATTTTTCCTTTATGAACCTTAAACCCTTTAATTAATTAAACATACATATACAATAACAAAAAGTAGAATACCTTTTGTCGCGTGATCCGATTGACTTACGTCGATGGTAATCCGCAAGATCTTCAATCCTAGCACGAACGTGGATCACCTAGGAGCGTGGTCTCCCTTTTCTTTGAATTGCAAACCTGTGAATGGACAAAACAAACTTTTCTTTTCTTTGTTAGTCACAAAAACAATCAAAAGAATGACTAAGATTATTCCGGTCACTTTTGAGTTCTCAATCTAATGATCGAAACTCGCGTGAACCTAGATCGATATCGTATACACAAGCTTATTGATGAATAAGCAAATAGTATACTATCAAAGAATAATCTAACACTCCTTTTTGTTTTAGTGGAATAAAAAGCTTTCTATGAATTGAGAAGAAGAAGAAATTTGTATCATGAACACACGTGGTGGCCGAATTCTATACTTGTCAATATATAGGTGGCCTAAGTTTGCTTCTTCTTTTCTTTTATTATTAGGGTTGCCGAAATCCTAACCTAGAAATAACTAGGGTTGCCGAAATCACATGCCCACCATAGGCTTATGTTGCACCCTAATTTCCATCTAGTTTTTAAGACATCAAACCCTAATCCAACTCATAGATCTTTTATTCTTTTATTTTGACTAAATAAAAAGACTTCTTATTTGATTAAATAAATAAAACTAATTATTTATTTCCTTATCAAACAAGTCTTTTACTTATACTTTTAGGAAATATATTTCCTGATTAGAAAAGATTTGTTTCTTTAATTAAACAATTAATCAATAAATTAATTAATTCTTATTTAATTAAAACAATGAAACAAAATAATATATTAGGTTAAACTAACCCTTGCCGCCCCACTTAGAGTAAATGGGCCAAAATATTATTTTCTTATTTCATTTAATCCATTGGACTTTAAATAAAAAGCCCACATGTGAACCAGACCCATTCTTACTAAAAGAAACAAGCCCACATGTCTTTCATTAATATATTAATATAATTGAGCAGCCCATTACTAAAATAATGTGCAAATTATATTCTTAATATATTAAATGCAATTCTAGATGGACCCTTAAATTGGTCCGGTAGAATATATCAAGTGATCCATGCAAGTCCGTGTGGATTGGGGATCTTGACGGGCCATCTAAATTTAAGCTTCAATAGACATAACCTAATCACAATCAACAAATGATTCACTTAGGTCCGATCCATTAATTTTAACTCATTCCACTAAAGAGCTAAAACTGAACTCTTAAATAAAGATAGAAAAGGAAGATGCTCCTCATTCATACCCTAGACAATCATATTGGAGATAGTGTATCCTCGTGATTAATATCAGTAATCGCCAAGAGTTCATAGACCGCCTATAACTCTCCAAGTTACCATATTTACTCATATGACCACGTTTTGAACTTGGATATTTTGACTTGTCCAGAAGCCATGTTTTCAATAGACACTATCGAAAACTCAACGTTGAGATTTAATATCCAATTACCTCAAAACATCCATATGATGATATTATACTCTCATTTAATTAAATGGAGCCACGATGTCCATATCTATAAATGAAGTCCTCTATCGATTAACAAATGAATATCACTAAACTATCGAGGATAGACTATGCGATATAATCGTACTCATTGATAACTCAAATGATATCACTTGCAACCATAAGTCCATCATTTATCTCAGGATTAAGATAGACTCTCCGATTGTCCTGATAATGAAAAGACTTTTATCTACTGACGGTTATAGATAAAGTATTTCATTGTGATCCAGTTCAATGCACCCAGTGCATTAGATCCTTTTGCTCGAAGACACTCCGATGATTTTAGACTCATCATATCTTATTTGATCCCACTCAAATGCTAGCAAAAGAATTCTACAACTTTAACAAGATAAAGGTGCCCAACCTTTAACTTAAGTTGTGAACATTATTCAAGACTAACTAAAGAATTGTGCCTACCACATACATATCCAGATGTACGAACAATTCTTCTTTTCCCATAGTCTTTAGACCTTATGATTATTTACTTTGACAATTATAATATTAAACTATAAATGCTATACGATTTGTTAAACCAGAAATCACTTTATTAATATGAAAAAGATTGTTAATTACAACATTACACTCTTGCTATTGAGCATAATCCTAACAATCTCCCACTTGCGCTATAGCAAATGTGTCATATCTCTCAAGCCCATGTTCTCTAGATGCCCATCGAAACTATTCTGAGGTAGAGCCTTTGTGAAGGGATCCGCTAGATTTTCTACTGACGCGATTTTGGTAATCGTCACGTCACCTCTTTGAACAATCTCCTTTAAAAGATGATACTTTTTTTCAATGTGTTTACCTCTCTTGTGACTTCTTGGTTCTTTCGAATTAGCCACTGCTCCACTGTTGTCACAGTAGATAGTGATATGCTTATTCGCACTAGGAACCACTTCCAAGTCAATCAAGAATTGGTGGAGCCAAACAGCCTCTTTGGCAGCTTCGCATGCAGCAACATACTCAGCTTCCATGGTGAAATCAGCAATACAAGATTGCTTGATACTCCTCCATATAACTGCTCCTCCTCCAATAGTAAACACAGCCCCTGGTATGGATTTTCTGGAGTTAGAATCTGATTGGAAATCAGAATCTGTATACCCAACGGGAACCAAATCCCCTCCAGAGTATACAAGCATATTATCTCTCGTTCTCTTAAGATACTTGAAAATATGCTTGACTGCCGTCCAGTGATCAGGACCAGGTTTTGATTGAAACCTGCTAACTATGCCAACAGCAAAACAAATATCTGGTCTAGTACAAAGCATTGCATACATGAGACTGCCAACTGCCGAGGCATATGGAACTCTACTCATGAATTGCTCTTCATGCTCATTCTTAGGAACTTGTTCCTTAGAAAGCTTGATTCCATGTCTGAAAGGTAACATACCTTTCTTGGAATCCTGCATGGAAAACCTAGACAAGATCTTGTCTATGTATGAAGCTTGGGATAATGCAATCGTTCTATTCTTTCTATCCCTTATTACTTGGATACCTAGAATAAAACTTGCTTCTCCAAAGTCCTTCATATCAAATTGTTTTGCTAACCATTCTTTTACTGATGTCAATACACCTACATCGTTTCCAATGAGTAGTACATCATCAACATAAAGAATCAGGAAAACCAACTTGTCGCCTTTAATCCTTTTGTATACACAAGGTTCGTCAGGATTCTGAATAAATCCAAAACCTTTGACAGCTTGATCGAACCTTATGTTCCAGGATCTGGATGCTTGCTTTAATCCATATATGGATTTCTGTAACTTGCATACCTTTTCCATTTGGCCCTTTTCAATGAATCCCTCTGGTTGTATCATGTAGATGTTTTCGTCAAGACTTCCATTAAGGAAAGCTGTCTTGACGTCCATTTGCCAAATCTCTAGATCTAAAGATGCTGCAATGGATAAGAGTATCCTAATGGATTTAAGCATGGCCACAGGAGAGAAGGTTTCCTCGTAATCAATACCTTCTTTTTGTGTATACCCTTTAGCTACCAATCTAGCTTTAAAGGTTTCCACCTTTCCATCCATACCTCTTTTCCTCTTGTATACCCACTTGCACCCAATGGGTTTTATCCCTTTAGGCAAGTCTACAAGAGACCAGACTTTGTTATCAAACATAGATTCAATCTCGGATTGCATTGCTTTTTGCCAATGGCGACTATCAACATCCTCCATAGCTTCCTTGTACGTATAGGGATCATCGTCGTCTGGGAGATTCTCCACTGATTCTCCCAGACCGATGTATCTTTCGGGTTGTGTTCTAACCTTCCCACTACGACGAGGAATGGTAGGTTGTTGATCTTGTGTTGGATCGGAACTTACAATTGGGTTAGGTTATGTAATCTCTCGTGGAATTGTATCTCCTGACATCTCATTCAGGACAATTCTACTTCTAGGCACAAAATCATTCATATAGTCCTTTTCCAGAAATTTAGCATTTGTCGAAACAAATACTTTAAGATCTGAAGGACTATAGAAATAATATCCTTTAGTTTCTTTTGGATACCCTACAAATATACATGTTTCTGAACGGGACTCCATCTTTTCTGTCTTTCCTTTTAACACATGCGCAGGACAACCAAATATCCTTAAGTGTTGTAAACTAGGCTTGCGCCCAGTCCACAACTCATGCGGTGTTTTAGGAACAGACTTAGATGGTACATCGTTTAGAATGTATATAGCAGTTTGTAAAGCATATCCCCAAAAAGAAATAGGAAGCGTTGAATAACTCAACATAGACCTAACCATATCCAAAAGAGTTCTATTTCTCCTTTCTGCTACCCCATTCTGTTGAGGTGTACCTGGTGCAGAAAACTGAGAAATATCCCATTATCAATAAGATATTGCTGAAACTCACCAGATAGATATTCTCCACCACGATCAGATCTCAAGATTTTTATGTGTTTCTCAAGCTGATTTTCCACTTCAGTTTTGAATGCTTTGAACATGTCAAAAGCATCCGACTTATGTCGCATGAGATACACATAACCAAATCTCGAGTAATCATCTGTGAAGGTGATGAAGTACTCATATCCACCTCTAGCTTGAATGCTCATAGATCCACATACATCAGTGTGTATCAATCCTAAACATTCAGTGGCTCTTGCACCTTTGGCAGAGAACGTCCTTTTGGTCATTTTACCTTCCAAACAAGATTCACAAGTTGGTAGATCATCAACCTTTAAGTCACTCAAAGGTCCGTCACATACCAATCTTTTAATCCTATTAAGGTTAATATGACCTAAGCGTAAATGCCAAAGGTAGGTTTCATCTGTTGATAATTTTACTCTTTTATGATTAGGTTCTGTTATTTCTGCGTCTAACGAGTGAGAGATATTTCTATGCAAAAAGTATAGACCGTTTTCCAATGTACCTTGGCAAATAATTTTGTCATTCTTACTAATAATAAAAACTTTATTAAAAGTAACCGAATATCCAAATTTATTCAAACAAGAAACTGAAATTAAATTCCTCTTGAATTGAGGTACATAATAAACGTCTATTAAATCTAAATGCCTTCTAGAATCCAAACAAACTCTAATATCTCCCACTGCACTTGCAGACACTAACGTTCCGTTGCCCAAACGCAAGTTGATTTCATTCTTATTCAACTTTCTCCTTTCTTGGAACCCCTGTAAGGAATAGCAAACATGATTTGTGGCTCCAGAGTCTATGATCCAAGAATCTGTAGAATCTGCCAGAAAACATGTTTCAAGATAATAATATTACCTTGTTCCTTCTTGTTCTGGGACTTTGGGCAATTTCTTTTCCAATGTCCCTTTTCACCACAAAGGAAGCATTTCCCTTTGATCTTGGTTACTTTCTTGGTCTCCATCTTGGTAGGCCCAAGTTGCTTTTTCTTCTGTTGTTTCCTTAACCTTTTGACGGGTCTTAACAGTAGCAACTTTACCAACCAAATGAATCTGAGATTCATAAGTAGGAGCAGGTGGTTTAGGAGCAGACAGAATAAACTTATGTTTTTCAGCTTGCAGCAACAACCCAATTTTCCTTTTCCATGTGACATAATTATTTCCGGTTAAAATATTATCTTTTAAGATGTTCATTAGGGATGGGGTCATGATTTCTGAATATAACAAAACATATATAAGTAAATAATCATGATAAAGCACTTTTAAATATTTATCTTGAATTAAATAAATAACTCAATCATAAAATTCAACGGTGATCCAACACCCATAAATGTTACGCCTCCTTTGGGAGTTCGCACCATTTACTAGTTAGACTAGGTCCCACCTAATTGTTAACATAACAACCAGCGTTTTCAATTTTAGCCTTGCAATTTTATTGTCAAGAACTCTTGGGAGGATATCAATAAAATTACATTGAGTGTGTTACCAAGATATCGACCCTCAATTTTCTCTCACGAAAATCCCTCCTTGGGGAGTAGATCTCGTTTGAGTCCATTGTCTAGTCTATCCTTGTAAGGAAGTATATTGCTAAATTCCATTCATGGACGCCCCTTGGGGGGATTACCAATAAATAATAAAGCTCAACTAACCTTGGAGGCCATAGGTGTTACAAAAACACCTTCTCCCACTCAATTATTTAAGGCGTGTGATTAAATCCCATAGAATGATTTACCAAGTTATCTAGATGCCAATTTAGATACCTAAATCATTCAATGCATGTTCATACCAAAAGAGATATATGAGTGGCACTCCTATTCTATATGTCATGTTATCATACAATAACAAATATTGTAATATTTAAGCATAAATTAAATAGCAACAATTTTGGCCCAACATAGAAAAACAAGTAAATTACAATTGTTTAGGAATACAAGATCTTCAAGTGGCCCATCAACCATACGCTTATCCTTCGGCCCAACCCACGGGCGTGCACAACTCACAACCCCACTAAGGAGCTGCCGTGCGCAGCCCATGAAGACTCCAGGGCTGCCGTGCGCAGCCTACCAAGCTTGGGCTTGCCATGCGCAGCCCAATCCACTCCTAGGGTGCGCACGGTGCTCGTTCTCGGTTCCGGTTGCTTCGTTTTTCATCGTGTCTTCGAATCTTCAAGACCTAAATATATTACGGCAGTATTTAAACAAATAAAATACTGCAGTATTTTATTTTTTTTTAATCACTGCAGTACCTTTTTACATACAAAAAACAGCACATAATAAAAATTAAAAAAAAAACTGCAGTAGTATAAAAAAATACTGCACCTATATATAAAAAAAAATAAAACCTAGCTGAATGTACACAAACGAAATTAAATTGCTTAAAGCATACCTAGAGGGGGGGGGGGGGGGGGGGGGTGAATAGGTTTTTACACCTTTTTTCAAACCCTTGAACAAACATCCGTTTGTCCCTCAAGGTAGCCTTACACACAACACAATAAGCCAAGGTAGACATACATAGACAATACAATGATACAATCATAAGAGAAATGTCTAAGTATATCAACAAGTCATGTGAGGTAAAATATCAAATAAACATAACAACAAAATAAGCTTGTATTTCATAAGATGTTCAATGTGTTACAAGAGTGAGCAAAATGTCACTAAACAAATATTACAATATACAAAAGAATCAAAGATACAAATTGATCTATAGAATGAATACACTAATCACACTATACAAAGACTTGGTTCACAATACATCACAAGTGAATATTATGAATCAAGACAATAAAATATACAATTAAAATATAAGAGAAGAGATAGAAAGAATTAACACAAGGGATTTTTTAACGTGGTAAAACCTCCAAGGAGGAAACATCCACGGGTTGAATTACAACAATTGGGTACTATATTATTGGAAAGTAAACATAGAACATTCACAAAGTGACCAATCTTTAGCTCACCCAACCTAGTGAAGTCTAAGCCTACCCAACCCTATTGGAAAGTATGAAATCCCTCAATGATGCGGAACCACCATATATTGGACAACACACTCAACCAACATCGATGGTAGATTAGAAATTCCTCAAGAGTGCATACACATCCCGTGTACCCCGCTCTATCGGAGTCTATGTCTAACCATACGCCTAGGCCTACCAATATGTTAGCCAACTCCCTATCCAAGGCACTCTTGCCTCTAGAGAGCCTCCCATGCATGACTATCCGAGTCCTCCCGACTCTAGCCATGACTTCTTGCTTACCTATCCAAGTCATCCCGACTCTAGGCAAGACTTCTTGCTTGCCTATCCGAGTCATCCCGACTCTAACCAAGACTTCATGCCTTTTACAAGGACTTCCTAGTGTGATCATGTGAATGCAAATGATGCAAACATTCATTTCAACATAGAACATGTGATCAATACACTCTATGGCACAAATAGACCTAAACATGTGAAAACACAATTAATCAAGTCTAGATGCAAGAATCCATGAATAGAAACCTAAGCATGTGAAACACCTAACACATATACTCAAAGTCTCATTCACACACATAACACTTGAATCACAAAATGTTCATTAAGTCCTAATTCAAGATGCTATCAATATACAATCAAAGTCTAGATATATGAGATTAAAATCAATCAATATACTAGACAAAAAATATAGAGCAAGGTTTTGAGATTTACATCAATCAAAACCTATATTCTCTAAATCACAAACAAATACACAAATCCTTGATTTCTTCAATCAAAGGACCAAATCAAATCTCAAAGTCATTTTAACACAAAATTAATTCAATTAAGTATCAAACAACCTAAGATGCCATTCTAATCACAATACAACTCACAAACAAATGTAAAACCTAGAATCATGAAATCTAGTCAACATAAGTCCATAAATTGAATTTCAATTGGAATGATAATCAAGCTACCTTTTCAAATAGCTTTCATAAAACAATAACATAGATATATAAGAAGAAACCCCAAGCATTTGGAAGGTCAAATAACAAGAAATCCCTAAGATGAGACCATTACCTCGGATTATGAAGCTGGTTCCGAATTCAGTGGTCAACCACTAGAAATCACGATCAAACAGCTACCAAACCACTTGGAGATGTTAGAGGACTCAAATACGAACACTCTCCAACTTGAATCACTCAAATCTGACTCCGGATGAGGAAGATATGGTGTTTCGAAAATCTAAAATTTCAGAGGAGAGGGCTGACGGGAAATCTAATTTTTTCTTCTTAGAAATTCAAAATGAGAGAGAGAGGGAAGAAATAGGTGGAGAGAGAAAGAATTTTTCGGCCAATCACGTGGTGCCACGTCACCCCCAGGCCGTGGGGGGCGCGTGGCCCACACGGGAGCAGAGGGTGCTCCAGGCCGTGGGGCCCACGGCCTGGGCTATCCTCTCCCGCGCACTCTCAGTTCGTCGGCCCGTATCTCGAGCGTCCGAACTCTGAATTCGAATCCGTTTTTGGATTACGAACCGTGACTCTCTCACGCACGAAAACGACTATACAACTTTAAAAAACGGTTGAGAAATCATCTCGGAAATCATCGATGAAGTCAACACAACGTAAGAGAACGTAAAGTGGCATAGTCAACACGTTTGGACTCGAAACCTTATGAATGAGTAACCGAAACGACCGGAACTCAATAAGGCATTGAATAAGAACATGTTCAAGTCCTAAACACAAAATGCGGAAACATACAAACACAAATACACACACATATGCTAGTTTCCGGACATAGTCCTAGAAAATGCAAAACACAAAGTTTATTAACTAAATGTGAATGCATGAGCATATTTTGCCAAGTGTGTGAAAGTGAAATGTAAATGAAATAAAATCATGAAGGGACACACAAGAATGATATGTGTGAGTGTGTGCCTAGCCTTGTAAGAGATAAGAGGTCATGTATACCTTTGTAGACCGATAATGTCCGAAACTCTTAAAAGCCGGCAACTTGAACGAATAATGGTTGAGACGTCCTTCGTCTTCGAAATCCTTCATTTACTAACCACTAAACATTACAAGTAAAACACGTTTTGATATGGAATTAATGCCAACACTAATTATCAACCTAACACTAGCAATCTACCAAGAAGGAATTATGGCGATGATAGACCACCCTTCTTGTTACAATTCCATAACAAAATTTACATTGAAAATCTAGGACCAAAATCAAGCAATAACAATCCACACAAACATATATAAATCCATACATCCACATGTAATTATATATTTGAATACCTAGAGTGCCATCTCTTTCTAAACATGCATAATCACAATAAAAAGAAATAGATCCACGTATATATACGTTAATTAATTAAAAGGGTTCAACCTAGGCTCTGATACCAATTGTAGGGAAAAATACCAAAGAAGTACACGCAGCGGAAGTGATACTAAAAATTAGATTTAGTGACTTTTTAAAATTTTTCCTTTATGAACCTTAAACCCTTTAATTAATTAAACATACATATACAATAACAAAAAGTAGAATACCTTTTGTCGCGTGATCCGATTGACTTACGTCGATGGTAATCCGCAAGATCTTCAATCCTAGCACGAACGTGGATCACCTAGGAGCGTGGTCTCCCTTTTCTTTGAATTGCAAACCTGTGAATGGACAAAACAAACTTTTCTTTTCTTTGTTAGTCACAAAAACAATCAAAAGAATGACTAAGATTATTCCGGTCACTTTTGAGTTCTCAATCTAATGATCGAAACTCGCGTGAACCTAGATCGATATCGTATACACAAGCTTATTGATGAATAAGCAAATAGTATACTATCAAAGAATAATCTAACACTCCTTTTTGTTTTAGTGGAATAAAAAGCTTTCTATGAATTGAGAAGAAGAAGAAATTTGTATCATGAACACACGTGGTGGCCGAATTCTATACTTGTCAATATATAGGTGGCCTAAGTTTGCTTCTTCTTTTCTTTTATTATTAGGGTTGCCGAAATCCTAACCTAGAAATAACTAGGGTTGCCGAAATCACATGCCCACCATAGGCTTATGTTGCACCCTAATTTCCATCTAGTTTTTAAGACATCAAACCCTAATCCAACTCATAGATCTTTTATTCTTTTATTTTGACTAAATAAAAAGACTTCTTATTTGATTAAATAAATAAAACTAATTATTTATTTCCTTATCAAACAAGTCTTTTACTTATACTTTTAGGAAATATATTTCCTGATTAGAAAAGATTTGTTTCTTTAATTAAACAATTAATCAATAAATTAATTAATTCTTATTTAATTAAAACAATGAAACAAAATAATATATTAGGTTAAACTAACCCTTGCCGCCCCACTTAGAGTAAATGGGCCAAAATATTATTTTCTTATTTCATTTAATCCATTGGACTTTAAATAAAAAGCCCACATGTGAACCAGACCCATTCTTACTAAAAGAAACAAGCCCACATGTCTTTCATTAATATATTAATATAATTGAGCAGCCCATTACTAAAATAATGTGCAAATTATATTCTTAATATATTAAATGCAATTCTAGATGGACCCTTAAATTGGTCCGGTAGAATATATCAAGTGATCCATGCAAGTCCGTGTGGATTGGGGATCTTGACGGGCCATCTAAATTTAAGCTTCAATAGACATAACCTAATCACAATCAACAAATGATTCACTTAGGTCCGATCCATTAATTTTAACTCATTCCACTAAAGAGCTAAAACTGAACTCTTAAATAAAGATAGAAAAGGAAGATGCTCCTCATTCATACCCTAGACAATCATATTGGAGATAGTGTATCCTCGTGATTAATATCAGTAATCGCCAAGAGTTCATAGACCGCCTATAACTCTCCAAGTTACCATATTTACTCATATGACCACGTTTTGAACTTGGATATTTTGACTTGTCCAGAAGCCATGTTTTCAATAGACACTATCGAAAACTCAACGTTGAGATTTAATATCCAATTACCTCAAAACATCCATATGATGATATTATACTCTCATTTAATTAAATGGAGCCACGATGTCCATATCTATAAATGAAGTCCTCTATCGATTAACAAATGAATATCACCAAACTATCGAGGATAGACTATGCGATATAATCGTACTCATTGATAACTCAAATGATATCACTTGCAACCATAAGTCCATCATTTATCTCAGGATTAAGATAGACTCTCCGATTGTCCTGATAATGAAAAGACTTTTATCTACTGACGGTTATAGATAAAGTATTTCATTGTGATCCAGTTCAATGCACCCAGTGCACTAGATCCTTTTGCTCTAAGACACTCCGATGATTTTAGACTCATCATATCTCATTTGATCCCACTCAAATGCTAGCAAAAGAATTCTACAACTTTAACAAGATAAAGGTGCCCAACCTTTAATTTAAGTTGTGAACATTATTCAAGACTAACTAAAGAATTGTGTCTACCACATACATATCCAGATGTACGAACAATTCTTCTTTTCCCATAGTCTTTAGACCTTATGATTATTTACTTTGACAATTATAATATTAAACTATAAATGCTATACGATTTGTTAAACCAGAAATCACTTTATTAATATGAAAAAGATTGTTAATTACAACATTACACTCTTGCTATTGAGCATAATCCTAACACTTTTTCCTGTTTGAGTTGGGATAAATGAGCCACTGATTTTTTCCTGTGTACATTCCCGAGGAATTGCCTTGAGAAGGCTTTGCTCAGTTCGCCGAAGTTGCTTATGCTTGCTGCTGATAGTCTACCAAACCACCGAAAGCCTAGATCCCCGAGAGTCTGGGGAAAATTCAAACATAGTAGTGCATCATTGTGGACCTATTGCGCCATAGCGCTCCTATACCTCCGGACGTGTTCTTTCGGATCGGTATCTTTTTTGAATAGCTCTATGTGTGGCATCCTGAATCTCTCCGGGAAAGGCATCCTCAGGACTCCATTGGTGAAAGGGCTTCCGGATTCATCATCTGACAGCTCGTTATGCCCGTATCGCCTGACTAGAGCATCCATTTGTCGACGATTATTTTGAACTTCCCGGGTCAGGCTCTGTATGAGTATGTCTCTGTCTCCTTCTGGTTCCCCAATTGCATTGAAATTCTAACTTATGGTTAGTTTTTGGCCCATTTCCTCTGGATTCAACTCTCTATGTTCTCGGTTTAGGCCATGCAGCCGGACTGTGCCCCTTTGGCGCTTGCGATGATGATTCTGCTCACTTTCTCCCGAGGATGATGACCGGTCTCTCCGGTGAATGCGTTTCCTAGGGCGATCTCGATCCCCAGCTATCCGATCCTGATCGTACTCTTTGTCAGAATCATTCCCCTCTCTATGCTCCCTGCTTCCCCTGGCCACTTTTTCGGATAACATCTCCGATTTACCGGTAGGATCTCACCTTGCCTTTAGGGGTGCATCAGGTGTTGGTATCACTACTGCAGAACGCAATCTTGCTGCCTGCTGGTTTGGGGCGGACAGATTGTGAGGAGACATCAAACCATCCGTAGTAGAAAGATCAATTCCCTGCCTTGCTGTGTCTGATATAAGTTGTTGCAGAGAAACACGGAATCCTTGCGCGATTTCTTCATTAGTTATAGGGAAACATTGAATACCAGCCAGGGTGGCTGACTGGTCTGCCGTTGTTAGGGTTGCATCCACAGTATTGAGCGCGGTGTCATCTTCCAGCTCGTTACTTGGCATGCCTTGACTGTACCTGGAATCGCTACCATCTCCTTCGCCAGCCATTATTTTCACAAATTTTCGGGTCCCCCTCCTTCTAGCGCCAATTGTTGACGGTGATTTTTGATGGTCACCGAGTCAATGATTTATTTTCGAATTGCTATAGTTTATGAACGAGAATGATTAACAATCAAGAAGAAATAACAAGCAATTACGTGGTAAAACTCCAATAATTGGAGAAACATCCACGGGTTGTTGCCTTAGCAACGAAGCCAAATTCACTATGAAGAATTGTTACAAAAATATTGCCTTGTAATTTCTCTTTTTCTCGCGTACCCCCTATTTCTATATAAAGGGGGTACTTATACATGTTGCTATTAGGGTTTGATGCTGCCGCTAGGGTTTGGTACTTGGTGCCCAAGTTTTGGGCGTGTGTTCTAGTCCTAAACGGATTCTGCTTCCTTTTTTGTAGTATATTTCCTGATTTGACTGAGTCCAAGTTTGATTCTGATTCCTCTTTTATTTGCGAGAAAACTATTTGTTTCCTTATTTGAACTCTGAGCAGCCACACCGTTGCTTATCGTGGAGACGCTGGTTGCTGATTATGTCCTGTGTTTGGAATATGAAAGCTGGTGACTATCTGTCTTATTCCCGAGTATGCCCAAGTAAGATTTACTTGCCCGAGTTGATTGTCTTTGTTTGCAGTCGGGCAACTTACTATTTTTCCGAGTAAGTTGTCGTGGGGGATTTCTGCTCCATAAGTTGACTTATCTTGACCCCTGCGTGCGTGGCCTTTTATGGTGATGACGTGTCCTTCACGACTAATTTTTACCTATAACAGATGTGCATGCCATGTTTTAAATTTATATGTTCAAAAAGGATTAGAAATTCTTGGACATTTTATTCTATCTATTAAAAAAACCCTAATGTTTTTATGGAAACATTCTTCTACAATGAAAGCATGGTCGAGATATTATAAACAAAATGGTAAACGTGTCGTTAGATTTCCTCGTGATGTTCCAACACGTTGGAATTCTACTTATAAATTACTTACTCAAAGTAATGAGTATAAGGATTTATTAGTTTCTTTTATTCAATTTCATGTTACTCACATTGAACTTTATCAACCTCATTGGGATGCTTGTTACAACGTTTTCAATTTGTTAAAAGTCTTTTATAACGCTACAAACAATTTATCTAGTGTTTATTATCCTACAACTCATTTATTTATTATTGAGAGTCTTAATATTGTTGGTGCATTTGCTCATTGTGAATCCGACATAGCAATAGCGGAAGCCATTAATGCTATGAAGGTAAAAATAGTTAGATTATTATAATGAGTTTCCAAATATTTATTTAATTGCCATGGTTTTTGATCCACGCTGTAAATTAGAACATTTGTGTTATTATCTAAATGGTTATTATGGCATCCAAGGTTTAAAAATTGAATATGATGTTAATGTGTGTTATGATAGAATTAAGAAATTATTGTATGATTTATATGATGAATATGTTACAGTTTATGGATCCTCACTGAACTTAGATGTTACACGAACACGAACACAAACTGCATCTTAGCCCCAATCATCCTCCTTTAGATTTATGAATTTAGAGTATAGTCTATTATATAAAAAAACCAAAAAACCTAGATGTTCTTCTTCATCAAGCTTCGGCAAGTATTCTGAACTTGAATCTTATCTAAATGCTTCTTTTGAGTTTATAGAAGATATGCCAGGGAAAAAATTTGATATCTTACAATATTGGAAAGAGTACGGAAAGTACTATCAAATCATGGCTATGATAGCCAAATATATTTTTTCAACACTGGTTTCTATAGTGGCGGTGGAACAAGAGTTGAGCGCTGGGAGGAATATCGTGGATGAAAAGCGTTCGTGCTTGACTTTGAAAGCACTATAGATACATGTTTGTTTAGATGATTGGACGAATGCGCAATATAGACAATAAGAAATCGAGCAGGAGGCAACGTACAATTTCTTCAAAGATGACGAACCTGAAAATAGAACAGCGGAGCTGGAATAGCAGATGCAGTCATGCGGATCACGCCATCACGACAACAATTAGTCCACGTCATCATCAAACCTGCAATAAAAAGTAAGAGAACTACGTAGCATTTAATTTCTCTAAACCCCCAAGAGGATATGTAGGCAACTTAATTGTGGTAAAAATTAAGTGCAAGACTAATAACTTTACATTTTGTTTTTGTTTTATTTTAATTTAATTTTGTAATTTGTCATTTATTTATTTTATGTTATTTTTAAATTTCGGGTGACCCAATTCCCAAATACCCAATGAAATGTAATTTGTAATTTGTCATTTTGTTTAGTTTTATTTTAATTTAATTTTGTAATTTGTCATTTGTTTATTTTATTTTATTTTTGGGTAACCTAACCCAATGAATTTTATTTTGTAATTTGTAATTTATATATTTTATTTTATTTATAATTACAACTTACAAGTCTATTTTTTTTTTATTAACAAAGGAAAAAAAAAAAAAGGTTCAGAACCATCGGTTTTATAGGAATCGAAATCGGAATCAGAATCGGAACATACGGTTCTGAAACCAAAATCAAAACCAGAACCGATCTATACTGGTTCCGATTATGAAGTTCAGTTTTTGTTCTGGTTCCACCAAATCTTAGAATTGGAACCGGAACCAAACCAGAACCTTGCCACACTACGTGAGTGTGGGTGGGTTACTGGGTTGTCATTGTACTAGCATTAGCAATAGAGAATTTTTAGAGACACGAGATATATACAGTAGTTTGCTTTCTGTGAACAGAGGTGGCTTAAAAGGTTTAATCATTTGCTACCTACTGACTTGCTTCGCTTGTCTATTTTAGTCACCTTCAACATTTCCACTTCGCCTCCAAAATTGAACCACTCCTTGTCATGTCAAGTAGTCAACTCCCCTTCCTAAAAGTTATTATTTTGTACTTTGTACCTTAATACCAATTATGTCCCTACCTGTTTAAAAACCTCCATTAGCAGATTTGGTGACGTCCTTAATCCAAATCCTTGTAATAAACTAAGGGTTAATTGCACTAACTTATCATTAGTTTATTAAATATAGTAATATTTTAAAAAGATACTATAAATTAACACAAACATCCCTTCTATCAAGTCAATCCGTTAACTATAACGGTTGACTAACCTTGACCCTTGGAAATCCAAATATACCCTTACCATATCATCTCAAACATAAATGATTTTTTAATTAAAATTGAAAAATGATTTTTTAATTAAAATTGAAAAATGATTTTTTAATTAAAATTGAAAAATAATTTTTTTTTTTTAATTTTTAAAAAAGATAATCTACTAAGGAAACAAGAGATCTTTGATGATCTCCTACTTACTGCAAGAGATCTTCATCGATCTCGGAGATCGACTTCTTGCAATTCGTAGAGGATGCTTCTCCACGAATCGAGGATGTTTCCACTGATAGCCGATATATTATCATTTTTTTTAATTAAAATTATTTTATGTTTAAGATGATGTGGCGGCGGTATATTTGGTTTTCCATAGGTCAAGGTTAGTCAACCGTTAAAGTTAACGGATTGACTTGATGACATTGGATGTTTGTGTTAATTTAGGGCATATTTTTGAAATCTTACTAAATTCAATAAAGTAAGGGTAAGTTAGTGCAATTAACCCATAAACTAATAACTTAAGATAACGGCTGACCGTCTTGCATTATAAAATGTCTATAATGCCCTTAAGTTAAATATTTTAAATTATTATAATATAAATATTATTAACAATAAAAAAAAAAGGGTAATTACCCTAGTGGCCATCAACTCTGGCCACCACTATCAAAATGGCCACCAAATGGGAAAATGGATGGAAAATGGCCATTTTTGGCAAACATTATTACACTAATGGCCATTCCATCCATTTCCATCCAATTCCATCCAATGAATGACATTTTAGTAAATAAGGGGATGACATTAATTTATTTTATATGTTTTTTGAAAATCAATTTTTTCTTTTGTTTTTTGAAACAAATAATTATATTTAGTGTGTATATACGTATAGCATATCTCAAACATATATATATATATATATATATATATATATATTATTTTTATTTTTGAGAAGATTAAGGCTACAAAATCTAAAAATTCTAAAAAATATATTTGAAATAAGTTGAAAAGAAATATATATATATATATTTTCTTTTTTGAGAAGATTAAGGCTATAAAATCAAAAAATTCTAAAAAACATATTTGAGATAAGTTGAAAAAGATATATATATATATATATTCTTTTTTGAAAAGATTAAGGTTACAAAATCGAAAAATTCTAAAAAATATATTTGAGATAAGTTGAAAAGAAATATATATGTATATACACACACACACACACACACACACACACACATATATATATATATATATGTTTGAGATATGCTATATGTATATGTACACACTAAATATAATTATTTGTTTCAAAAAACAAAAGGAAAAATTGATTTCCAAAAAATATCTAAAATAAATTAATGTTATCCTCATATTTACCAAAATGCCACTTATTAGATGGAATTGGATGGAAATGGATGGAATTGGATGGAATGGCCATTAGTGTAATAATGTTTGCCAAAAATGGCCATTTTCCATCCATTTCCCCATTTGGTGACCATTTTGATAGTGATGGCAAGAATTGATGGCCACTAGGGTAATTACCCCAAAAAATAACGAGGTTAATCCAAAACTAACGATAAGGGGGTAAGGAGATTTTTGTGTGTTTCTAAAAAGACTTGAGTCCAATTTGGCATTAAGTCACACCGGACGGAGGTTATCGATTTTTGCCCTAAGAAATGTCAAGGAATAAGTCTCCACTTAAAATGCCGGCGTTCGCTCAAAGAACATAAAAACTATACTTACGGATCATGGCTGTTTCTTTACACAATATCATGAGTTCACAGCTACATGAATAAGTTATAGCAAAAACAAAAAGTAATTTTTCATATACGAAATTACAACTCTTTCTTTTTCAATGGTAATAGCTATGTATATCGGTTTGAAACTAAAAGTTTCACATGGAGAGCTGGAGTTCTTAGCCTTTTTCAAACACCACTTCATTTGTCTAATGCCCCGCTACATTGGTCTGATCCCCCTCTGCATAATTGCGATTGCAATTTCTATATGGAAGTTTACCGCAAGTCAACACATCAGGTAAATTATACTTATCTACATGGCTCTTCAAATGCAGCCGGATTCAAATGACATTGGTGCTGGATTTAGCTATTCTCTGTGCTTCTTCTAGGTCCTTCAAAAACCTGGGTAATTTGGACAAGATAATATATAAGCACACTGATAGTCATGGTGGTAAAGGAGACTTGCTGTTAGTTGATAATTGCATACAACATATATAGCAATGCAGTGGTGATTGCTTTCTTAGCCTGTTTACACCACCGTCCATTAGAAATACATATACCGAATCACAGCATACCTCTTTGAATTGAGGATCACCGAACCTCCTAGTATAAAACGAATTCCAGAATTGCTGGCATTTTGTAGAGCAACAGCTCTTGATTCCTCATATGTCGTTCCACCCACAATGAAAAAAATCACATCCTGTGGCCTGATGAAATGCAAAATCAAGATAACATTTATTTCTTTATATCTTTACTCCTTTTCCCTCCTCTAATATGGTTCACTTTTACCTTGACCAAATCACTAGAAAAGTCATAACTCATACATATACATTAGAGCGACATGATTAATAAATTATGTAAAGAAGAATTTTAGTTTTCCAACAGAAAATTTATAGCAACAAACCTGCCCTGCTGAAAGTGATTTCCAACAAATGGGTAGTCCACATCTCGCAACCGCCCCTTTGTTATGCTCTCCATGATTTGAAACAGAAGAGGCTGGTGCTGGGTGTACACATTCTCAACTCCCTACACAGTCATGAGAAAATGATCTTTAAGTTCATTAAAATACATATAAAAGCAGAATGTACAATTTTTCCAGACAAACCTTCAGCCCACGAGCCATGTTGCGAGCAATATTCAGAAGATCTCGATTTCCATAAAGATCCCCGGTTCTTTTCTCAATACCAGCTTGCTTCAAGAGAAACTGAACAAGCTGTCATTCCCCAATGGCAACATATCACAGACAGTTAGTTCTTATAAAAGCCACACAAGGAACACAAATATTGCTATCTAATTTAACCTCTCACAAGATATTGATCTCAAAATGGTGAACAAGAAATTTAAAAAAAAAAGCCAAACTAGATATGGACAAACTAATAATTTCTTTTTCCAACAAAGAACTTTCTATTGTGATATGTAGAACTTAAAATGGATCTACTAATTTATCTATTTTATTTAAATACTATCACTATCTCTCGGTCTCATATTATAATATATCAGTGCTAATGAAACTATTTTAGTAAAATTTAACTGTCAAATCTGTGGTTTGAAGTGATCGGAAACAATCTAAAGTGATCAGAAACAATCTAATAAGCATGTTTGATGACTACTAAATATAAATTGTGGATGATGAACCCATACACACTAAAATAAATATATTTCTGCACATCTATGCACATGCAAAACAAGTTAATAACAAAACAACATAATTGGGTATCATGCGAGAAGAAACTGAAGCTGTCGTTATATTACCCCAGGCTTGTACTTGGCTGACCGAGAAGCCAGTTTGTTAAAAAGCTGCATCAACTGAACTGGGCTCTCTTTCTCATAGCGCAAAGCATATAACATCACTAGGCGTAGACGATCAATGTCAGATACACTTTCATTGTTTAAAAGATTTGTTACTGCCTGCAAGGGAGTATGCAAAAAGTAAGTCACGGCACAACACTGTCACCTTGAGTTTTCAAGTTAAGTTTCAAATTGCCTTTGTTAATTTACTGTGTTCCAATCTCCAATTAAGGAGATATTATACTCACAATCTATAATGGCAGAATGCATTATTAAAGCTTTGCAATTACCTCTCTACATATCAACTAACACTACCGTAACTGGGAAAAGCAAATCCTAAGTGTTAACTGTTCCAAGTTAGCTCTTAAACAACATCATGACCTCATAGAGAAGCCCTCCCTCACTTAAGTCAATTCTCTTACTCAGAAACATTTCTCCAACCGTAACTTCATCCAACTCACCAAAAGTTCAATAACACTTGAACAGGACCTTACACCATTAGTTCTGTTTGTCTCAATATTTAGTGCTTGTTTGGTACGGCTTCTCTATTAGCCTAAAAATATTTTTTTAATACCAAAAGCTTTTCTCAAAAAAAATTTTTTTAGTCATTTGGTTACAATATTGTTAGAGCTTTGGGAGATTAAAAAAGTTATTTTACGTCTACTAGGAGAAGCTCAAAATTTAGGATTCTTCAAGACGCTCTTTTTGAGCTTTTCTTAAAAATTCCAAAATGTCAAAAAAAATCCTATGATATTTCATTAATTTCACAACGTGCTTTCCAATATAAGATCCTATTAAATCCTTCCCAAGTAATTTAATAAAAGAAAAGCACCTTCAAAATTATTTAACAAAACAATCTACTAGCTCAAAGAGCTTTTCTAATTGACAACCAAACGACCAACAACTTTTCCTTAAGAGCTCTAATCAAAAAAGATCTTCTGTAAAAACTCTACTTGAAGAAGTTGTACTACATGAAGGTGAAGGCCAAAACTTCTCCCTCCAGCAGCAGTTCAATTTCAATTATATTATATGAAATCCCATGCATCCCTGCATTTTAACACTTATATTTGAATGTCAACTAAAACTTAATCTATTTCGTCCTTGCAAGTCACAAGAATCTTTCCCCTTTGTTATCACTATAAATAAATAAGCATATGACATCAACATGGATTCACCCAGAGTCAAATGACATATAAACAGACAGATTTGCAATTATAAACCATATATCACCCCCCAGTTTCTCCTGGAATCTGAACCCATAGATTAAATTCTTTTCTTCTTTTTCCTTTTTCTGATAAGACCATTTATATAATTTGCAATCAATAATTTCTTTATTATTCAAACATATCAGGACGACTCTAGCATTTTCTCTTGATGCATCCACCAAGATCATGCATTCTGACAAGTTGATAGTAAAACAAGTCATCCATATTTCAAACCAATGGAAATGCCATAACAGATGATGACATTTAGTATGTGTATGGACATGTTTAAAGAACAAATACTCAAGAAAGGATCAGTTTATCTCATATCAGAGATTCTAAATATAATGTCAACAGAAACTATATACACAATATACAGGCACTACCTCAAAAGCTGCCCCCTGCCCACCATTACAAGCCAATTCCTGCTCTGTTTCTGAAACCAACATGAGTTTTCGCTCTTCAACTATCTTGCTCATTTCTGTAACCAATGTCACATGTTTTGAAACATTGCCATGCATTTTTCTGTACTCTGGGTAATTTTCAACAAATTTGGCCATGTCTTCTGCAGAAAACCAAAGTGCTCCAATTGTTTAACAATGTACCTTAGCCAAGAATAATAAGAATGGCTAACAAAATAATCAATAATCTGAAATACTTTATCTTGTCTCATACGAACCTACAGTCTGGATGTTCTGGTTACTTTTAGCAACTTGCTGAAAATCATCCACCATTCGCTTTATATTCATTCCAATATCTCCAAAGTTCTCATACATGTTAGTTTTGAAGAAGGCATCTTGTTCTGATGACAGCACAACTTCCTGTAAGCACAAATTGTAGAAATATTAATATTATACCAATGCATAGTACTGAGATAACAAAAGTGCGGCACAGGGAAAGAAGATATTACACCTGCTGATCTTTTGGAACTTTGCCAACATTTCTCAAATCCACTTTATTATCCTGAATGCATATCAATTCATGAACCATTGCCTGAAAAAAATAACATAAGCAATAAGCCACCCTTGTCCATGTAACATCAAGATACATCAAGAGGCATACTTATATTTGACTAGAACACAACTAGTAAGATTATATTCACAATCACACGTACCTGATAGGTCCACTGATTTAGCAATGGAGTCACAGGGTCATCCCTTCTATCAAGAATTAACAATAATGGTGAAACTTCTGTACGTCTGAAATCAAAAAGACCACTTTCCTGCTGGTACATCAGCTTCTGTCATATCCGCAAAAATAAAATTTAGTTTTCCTCCGACTTCGATTATTAAACAGCAAACTGAGAGCTCTTATTCAGCATATAAAACAAATTTTCATCTGTAACAACGTGCAGTTCTACTTACAGCTGTTTCCTGAGCTATCCTCTTTGCAATATCAGAGGTCCTCTGGTATCGAATAACAGGTCTTCGTTTTAATGCCAAGAAGACTGCAGCAATACCGTCAACAACTCGGTCACTGAAGTGTTGCAAACTTGAAGGATCTACAACAGCTGGGAGCATATAAAGATGATTTGAAGATATATTCAAAGTGAAATGATATGGCTCAACAGCAACAAAGTCTGCATAAAACTCCTGCAGAATTACAACAGCTATTACTCAGGCCAAGTTTAAGTTGTTGGCAAATAAAATAAGGGTGACACCATAACATCTCTGGTATAACACCAGACAAAGAACCCTGCTGGAATAAGTATCTTGTTACAGAAAAAGCACGTTGTTGATGCCGAAATCTGTCTAACAATTACTAAATAAAAAAGAGTGCTGACATGGATGGTAACTTGGTGCAAACGGGAGGCCTTAATAAGTGGGGCATATGCAATTGAGGCCTTAGGCAGTTGCCTCAATCGCAGCCTTGAGCCCGGCTTCGATTCTATTGATTGGAAGGAGAGATGGACTTTTAAGTACAAAACCATTTCGACCAAGAACAAGAAGTGTTTAAATCATTTCTTTCACAGGAAATGACCTCTCTCAAGACTCAAAGCCATGCACTCTCCATTGGTGACTCAAGGCTTCGATGGGCCCTTTCTAAACTCTAACTAGAGCTTTCTCATGTGGCAATAATCCAAATAAAGTTGGCATTGTCCAAGTTCAAATATGCAAAAGCTTCTGAATTGATTATCAATAACTTTCTCACAATAAAATTAATCCTAAGATGACAAAGAAATATCAAATGAAAAGGCAAAGGAAAATTTCAACCTAGCATAACAGTGTTAGTAGATGAAAAGTTACCTGTACTTGTTGCACGACTTCCTGCTCATCAGAATCAGCCAGAATATGAATCTGGGTATCCTTCAACATGTTGGAGAACACTGTTAAATCCAGTACGACAATCAAAAATGGAACTTTGGGAAAACAGGAAAGACTTGCTAAAAAAAATATTTGGATACATTCACAGCAAAATTCTTGAAAACTTCTTTCACAATACCAAAAAATATATAAGAAAAAAACTTACATAAGTGATACTCTCCGAACCTAGGATTAGCCAGCTGGCGCCTCAAATGCTGAATGTTCTCTGACGTGGGCCGAAGAAAAAAAACTGCTTTAAGATGCGACATGGATTCTTTTGAAATAGAGATAGAATCTACTAATTCTACCAAAAATACTTCTTTCTGAAGTAACTCTGACTGGGAATAAGCCACACTTACAATACTAACCTGCAACTCAGTAAACAAATATAGCATGAAATATTGAATCATAAACCTAGTCCACGTACCAAGCTACAAAAAACTAGCTACATAGATGTGACAATCAAATAACTCTATTATTGTGAATTTGGCATCAACAAAACAATGTTACAAACTACACAATCTGATAGATGAACTTCTGGTTCATCTAAGCTACAATCTTTTCGGGTAATGCTAGCACTTCCAATTTGAAAGGCAAGCCCTCCAATGAAAATCGGCTGATTGAGTGTAACCTGACTCCTCCCGGATAAGTTAATTAATAAATTAAATAACATATTTCTAAACAAAGTGAAATCAATTATCATAAATTCTCAGAGATCAAGTTCGAAACTTAACAAACTATCCTTTTGACTACTAAAAATTACTATATCAATATGTTTTTAAAAAAATTACATTGCCAGATCGTTCGAATAGTTCATTTCATTGTAATACATGGATTTCCTACACTAAATCGAAGAAATAAAAAAGAAAGCTAACGAGGTAAAAGATGTTACCGTTTGAGAATCGAGAATGAGGACTTTCATGCCGGAGATGTCCTGCAACATCCGGTTCATGTAATCACGTACGGCCGTTACTAGAACCATTTTTTTTTTTTAAGGTCTTCAGATCTAGGGCTACGATTTAGGTGATTGTTTTTGTTCTAATGATGATTGAGAAGAATCTCGTTAAGCGTCAAATTAAAATTGGAACCAAGTTGGAACTTGGAACGATGTTGTTCATGTTGATTGTTGAAAGAGACGCAGATCTGCGTAGAGGGAATGCAATATCTGCAGTCCAAAACGCACCGTTTTCAACTGACTGGAGTCTTCTAGTCAAAGACTCAAATTTTTACATTAGAAAACGCACCGTTTTACATCCAGCTCGAAATAAAAATTAAAAACGCAATGCTATAATTAAAAAAAAAAGAAAAAGAGAAGAAGTGTTTTTTATTTCAGTTTTGAAAGAAAACTGTTTTTTAAAAATAAAAAAAAGGTAAAATCGAGTATGCAGATTAACTGAAAATATTAATTAAAAAAAAATGTAATATTCAATTTGTATTTTTTTTTTTTTACATTATAGCCTATAATTATTAAATAATTTAGTTAAATCACTGGCCAGTGTAATTTTTATATTATGTTATTTGAATAAAAAATAGATCAATAATTTATCACAAATAATTATTAACTCATAATTAAAAAATAAATATTATTTTTTATTAAATAAATATTAAATCAAATATTAAAAAAAATAAAAAAATAGAGGCACAGTTCTTCTCCTTCTCCTCCAAGCAAATCGAATGCTCCTCAAAATCTGATTCCTGAAGAAGATAAGAAGAAGAAGAGAATAAGAAAACGAAGGAAGAAGAAGAAGAAAAAATTAATGCTAGCTTTTTTTTAAAAAACAAAATGTAAAAGAAGGAGAAGATGTTTAACTGTTTTCCATGTTTTTCAATTTTAATTCTAGTTTTGTTTTTCGTGTTTTCTTTATTATTTAAAAACAAAAAGAAAAATAGTTATCGAACATGAATTCAAAATTGTTTTAGGAAAAAAATAAAATAAAAAATAGGTGTGAAATATGGATACCAGATAGCCACTTAATTTACAAAAAAGTGTTCGGCACAACCATTTACTCTCCACATCCTCCATAAAAATTTTGAAATTTAAGGCAGTGTGGTATTTATATAGATTTTGTAATAATCATTGTTACTGTTTGGTTAGTCATATTTTCAAACAAATGCTTTCACTAGTTATCCGCTCCGCACTTAGTTATCCAGTGTATACTGTGGGCACAATAACTAGTACACCATAAGTGTGTCCTTCCTGGTACTACTGTGGTGGTCTATAGTGACAAAAAGAGATGATATTAAAATACTTTCAATTTTACATTTATCATACTTTCAGTTTTACATTTTTTTCAAAACTAGTCACCGTTTAAACGATATATTTTATTTTAATAATAAAATAAAATATGTAATTATTTTTAATATAAAATCAAGTAGATTTAAATATCAAAAATTAAATTCCATATCAATCATGTATGTTATAGATCTTTCTAATACACATCTATTCTTAGATAACTGATTTTTTTTTTTTTTTTTTTTGAAATTACAATAACTATCAGGACCCCGCGAGAATTGGACTCTACTAGCACAGCCCGGACAACTACTCCCACAAGGGGGAGAGGGCACCCACACATGATGTGGGACAAAGAATTAAATTGTATATATATATTCACATGCCGGGCGTTGAACCGTGGTGGTGGAGTCTCCCATTGGAGAGTCACACCACATTGGCAAAAGGCCCATTGGCTTAGATAACTGATTCTTACATTGCAAATTTGTAATGATGCTCGATAACTCGAACAACATAATAATATTAATTGGATCATCTATTTTATAAAAAAGAATTGTATTTAAATTAACAATCGAAATAGCCTATAAAACAGAAATTGCTAAAAAGTAGCAAAATCCAGTGAAATTGAACGTGCTAAGCGTGTGAGTTTGGTCTTGTGAGTGAGATTGCGTTTTGTTTCTTTTCACCCACGCGCCGCCCTTTCTTCTGATTTCTTCGAGACCGATGGCAGATGTTTTCATGTTCTCATCCCAACCTGTGCTTGATAGGAGTGAGGAAGTGAAAGAGAAGCCGCCCGACCACTGGTTTTGTGGTAAAAGAGCTCGCGCATAAGGAATTGAAGAAACTAGTCGTGGAACTCTAAGGAAACCAGTGGCCGAGAGTTTCAAATCGAAGCTTCTCAGCGCTTCGAATCCTGCTAATTGGCAAGGTTTTGGTACTGACAAGGAGAAATTGAAGATCGAGGAAGGGGATATATCTTTCTTGGATGGACCGAATGGACCTACAATGAAGCTCTCAGAAGATCTGAAGCTGAAGCTACGAAAGCCATAGGAGAACGCTCTGATATTGAAAATTATGGGAATAACACACACTCTGAACTTCATGATTTCGAAGCTAAGGCAAAAATGGTCACTTATTGGGAATTGGCAGTTGACTAACCTAGATGATGGGTATTTTGTTGCTCAATTCCAGATGCTTGCTGATTTGGAATTTGTTTTAACTGGAGGACCTTGGGTGATTGGTAACCAATACCTTGTTGTGTAGCGATAGAGACCCAATTTTGTGCTTAGGGAGGATGAAATTCGTAGGATGCCGATTTGGGTTAGGTTCTCCAAACTCCCCATGGAGTGGATTAATGTTGACTTGCTGTGGAACATAGGTGGGATGCTGGGAACTACACTCAAATTCAATCCTATTACTGAATCCCAAGCCAGAGGTAGATTTGCCAGGATTTGTATTGAGATTGATATCACAAAACCACTATGGAGCTCTATTCACATAAAAGATAGAACAATCAAAGTGGAATACATAAACTTGGGTATGATTTGCTTCAAGTGTGGAAGAGTAGGACATACCAAGGACTGCTGTACGGAAGGAATGATTGTGCAGGAGGAAAAGATGAATCAGAATAAGTAGGCTAGTGGAGGCAATGACATTGAGAGTGATAGTTATGGACCTTGGATGCATGTATCGTATGGTAGGAGCTATAGAAATAATTTCGGAATCAGATATAATAACTAGGGGTTTGCTGATGGGAAGAGATATGGAAATCATGTTAATGGTGGGAAACCAGGTGTTGGTGTTAAACATATAAGCGAAACTCCTAATTTTGGAGAAGTCAAGTTTGGGCAAGATATGGGAAATAAAAAAGAATTGACCAAAGCTACAACTGATAGAAGCTCTAAGAAAATTGTGGCTACTACCAATAATGTCAAGATGATTTCTAAAAAAGTAGAAGGGTCTCGATTTGTAGTTCTTAGTGATAATCCTGATGTGGAGTCTAATGTGAGGAAGGGACAAGTACTTGAATATGCACAGAACATACCTACTTCTGCCAAAGTATTGGCTGAAATTTCCAATAAAAGTTACCTTAATAGGAGACAATTTAGTCCTAGTGCTTCCAAGTATCTTGTAGATACACCAATTGATAAGAATTTTAGCAAATCTTCCAAAGAAAATATCAATGAGAAGTGGATTAAGAAAAATAGGAAAAGCACTAAGAAGATGGTTCAGCAGCCAGTTATTGCGCACCAGAATGTTATGGAGGATGATATGGATGACTCGGAAGTTCTCCAAAACCTTCATAAGAAGATGATGGAAACAAAGATGAGTGAGAACCAAGCTTCCAAGGTTGTGACTCAAAACCTGATTGATGTGACTGATTCTGCTAACTTTGAAACTGTTGCCTCTAAACTTAAAGAGGCAATGGAGGTAGCATTGGAATAAGAGGTCCCATTGGGTGCTCCCTTCCCGGTGTTGTGATGTTTTGTTCCTGGAATATTAGGGGGGCGGGTAAGAAGGGGTTTGATAAGGTAGTGTCTGACCCTAAAAGATTTGTGCATTTTGATGTTCTTGCTGTCCTGGAGCGTAGAATAAGTGGAGACAGGGCGTCCAAAATTGTTGATAGACTAGGTTTCAATAAGAATTTCATTGTGGAAGCCACTGGTTTCTCGGGAGGCATTTGGTTGCCATGGAATGACAACAAAGTGAAGCTCTAAGTTGTTGCTAGCTCTAAACACACAATTACTGCTGTGGTGGCAGAGGGAAGCAGATTATGGGTCCTAACTTTTGTGTATGCCAACCTAAGTGCTGTTATTCGGAAAAATTTATGGGGGTATCTTAATTCCATAAGGAGTTGTTTCAAAGGCCCTTGGGTAATAATGAGAGATTTTAACGAAATTATTTGTGGTTTTGAGAAGAGAGGTGGTAGGAGGGAGTTCTTTAAAACAGGTTTCACAGAATAGATTAGTGAGAACAATCTAGTGGACTTGGGTTTCATTGGGCATATATTTATTTGAATGTCTAAGAGAGGTGTTTCTGAGAGCATCTGGGAGAGACTAGATAGAGCTCTCTGCATGAAAGATTGGAAGATCACTTTTGTGGAAGGATTCCTTAGGTATCTCCCTAGAGTGTCATCTGATCACTGCCCAATATTGTTGAATCTTCATAGCACTCATATCCCTAGAAGTGGGCTGAAATCGTTTAGATATGAAGCTATGTGGTCCATGTAGGGAAAAATACCGTAATACACGCAGCGGAAGCGAGACTAAAAATTGATTTAGTAACTTTAAAATTTTTTTCCTTTTATGAACCTTAAACCCTTTAATCAATTAAACATATATATTATCTAACAAAAGAAGAATACCTTTTGTCGCGTGATCCGATTGACTTACGTCGATGGTAATCCGCAAGATCTTCAATCCTAGCACGAACGTGGATCACCTAGGAGCGTGGTCTCCTTTTTCTTTGAATTGCAAAACCTGTGAATGGACAAAACAAACTTTTCTTTTCTTTGTTAGTCACAAAAACAATCAAAAGAATACTAAGATTATTCCGGTCACTTTTGAGTTCTCAATCTAATGATCGAAACTCGCGTGAACCTAGATCGATGTTGTACACACAAGCTTATTGATGAATAAGCAAATAGTATACCATCAAAGAATAATCTATCACTCTTTTATGTTTTTAGTAGAATAAAAATAATATTTCTATGAATTGAGAAGAAGAAGAAAATAGAATCAAGCACCAAAAACCTCGAGTGGCCGAATTCTATAAGTCCACATATATGGGTGGCAAAGTTTTCTTTCTCTCTTTCTATTAAGGTGGCCGAAAATAATAACCTAAAAGGGACTAGGGTTGCCGCAATACTCAAGCCAAAAAGGAGTTTGTATTGCACCATAATTCCTATTTAGTTTAAGACTTCAAACCCTAATTCAATTCATAAATATTTTATTCTTTTATTTGACTAAATAAAAAGACTTCTTATTTGATTAAATAAATAAAATTAATTATTTATTTCCTTATCAAACAAGTCTTTTACTTTTACTTTAGGAAATATATTTCCTGATCAGAAAAGATTTGTTTCTTAATTAAACAATTAATTAATAAATTAATTAATTCTTATTTAATTAAAACAATGAAACAAAATAATATATTAGGTTAATAAACCACCTTGCCGCCCCACTTTTAATAAATGGGCCAAGATATTATTTTCTTATTTCATTTAATCCATTGGACTTTAAATAAAAAGCCCACATGTGAACTAGACCCATTCTTACTAAAAGAAACAAGCCCACATGCCTTTCATTAATATATTAATATAATTGAGCAGCCCATTACTTAAATAATGTGCAAATTATATTCTTAATATATTAAATGCAATTCTAGATGGACCCTTAAATTGGTCCGGTAGAATATATCAAGTGATCCATGCAAGTCCGTGTGGATTGGGGATCTTGGCGGGCCATCTAAATTTAAGCTTCAATAGACATAACCTAATCACAATCAACAAATGATTCACTTAGGTCCGATCCATTAATTTTAACTCATTCCACTAAAGAGCTAAAACTGAACTCTTAAATAAAGATAGAAAAGGAAGATGCTCCTCATTCATACCCTAGACAATCATATTGGAGATAGTGTATCCTCGTGATTAATATCAGTAATCACCAAGAGTTCATAGACCGCCTATAACTCTTCAAGTTACCATATTTACTCATATGACCACGTTTTGAACTTGGATATTTTGACTTGTCCAGAAGCCATGTTTTCAATAGACACTATCGAAAACTCAACGTTGAGATTTAATATCCAATTACCTTAAAACATCCATATGATGATATTATACTCTCATTTAACAAAATGGAGCCATGATGTCCATATCTATAAATGAAGTCCTCTATCGATTAACAAATGAATATCACCAAACTATCGAGGATAGACTATGCGATATAATCGTACTCATTGATAACTCAAATGAAATCACTTGCAACCATAAGTCCATCATTTATCTCAGGATTAAGATAGACTCTCCGATTGTCTTGATAATGAAAAGACTTTTATCTACTGACGGTTATAGATAAAGTATTTCATTGTGATCCAGTTCAATGCACCCAGTGCACTAGATTCTTTTGCTCGAAGATACTCCGATGATTTTAGACTCATCATATCTCATTTGATCCCACTCAAATGCTAGCAAAAGAATTCTACAACTTTAACAAGATAAAGGTGCCCAACCTTTAACTTAAGTTGTGAACAATATTCAAGACTAACTAAAGAATTGTGTCTACCACATACATATCCAGATGTACGAACAATTCTTCTTTTCTCATAGTCTTTAGACCTTATGATTATTTACTTTGACAATTATAATATTAAACTATAAATGCTATATGATTTGTTAAACCAGAAATCACTTTATTAATATGAAAAAGATTGTTAATTACAATATTACACTCTTGCTATTAAGCATAATCCTAACAGTCCAAGCATAAGGATTTTAGTAGTTTGGTGCAGTAATACTGGGAAAGCAGTAACGATTGTCTGGTGGATAAAATTCAAGGCCTTTCTAGCAAACTAAGAGAGTGGAATGAAACTAACTTTGGTTATATTTTTTTGTAGAAAGAGACGCATTCTTGCTAGAATGCAAGGAATTCAAAGAAGCCTTGGTGATAGGTTCAAGCCTAGCTTAGCTAATTTGGAATCCAAGCTTCAAGATGAGTATAATCAAATCATTGAGCAAGAAGAGGTATTTTGGCTTCAAAAGTCTAGGAATCTTTGGCTTAAAGAGGGGGACAAAAACACAAAAAAATTTCACCTTGCTACTATGATTAGGAGATGCTACAATAAGTTGGAAGGCCTAAAAGATGTTGATAGGGTTTGGCAATGTGACAAAGATAGAATGAAGGCTATTGCTATTGCTATTGCATACTTTTTGAAGCTTTTCACCAACCATCCCGAGGTGGAAAGCTACGATAATTTGCCTAGACTCTTCTATAGCCTTGAGGAAGGTGTGCTTGTAGATATCTCCAGAGTTGTCAAAGAGGAGGAGGTCAAGGATGCTCTCTTTGGTATTGGTGGCTCGAAAGCCTCTAGTCCGGATGGACTTCTCGCCTCTTTCTTTCAAGGCCAATGGGAGGTTTGTAAAAATGACTTGATCAAGTTGGTAAGGGATAGCTTTAAGTTTGGAACCTTCCCGATAGAATTAAACTAGACCATTATTGCTCTCATACCTAAAGTCCCAATCCCTTTTGATATGACTCAAATAAGACCTATTAGCCTATGCAATACCACCTACAAGATCATTATAAAATAATTGTCCAAAGACTAAGGATTCTCTTATCTGAACTTATAAGCCCAACCAGATTGCATTTATCGCAAGAATACAAATCCAAGACAACATAGTTGTTGCTCAAGAGATTCTTTACAAGTACAAAACAATGAAAGGTAAAAAAATGTATGTTGCCTGGAAAATCGACCTCGCCAAAGCCTATGACAAGCTTCAATGAAGCTTCATTAGAAACGTTTGTATGGAAATTGGCATTGGAGGGAAACTTTTGGAGCTAATCACGTGGTGCATTTCTAGTGTTAGATACAAGGTGGTGTTGAATGGGGAAGTTTCGAATTCTTTCACACCTAGCTCTGGCATTAGACAAGGAGATCCCTTCTTTCCTTACATATTTGTTCTTTGTATGGAAAAGCTCTCCTACCTAATTAAGCAAAAGCTTGCTCTAGGTTCTTGGAAATGCGTTAAAATCTTTAGGGGAGGTCTTGAGGTTTCTTACCTCCTTTTTGCCGACGATCTCATTTTATTTGGGCAAGCTACTATCAAGCAAGCTGAAGTGATGAGAGACTATTTGAGCACCTTTTGTGGCCTTTTTGGGCAGCAAATCAGCTTTCCCAAGTCAAGAGTTTTTTGCTCTAAAAATATGAAAGATGGTGAAGCTAAAGAGATTGTTAGGGATTGTGGTTCCCCTTTTACTAAAGACTTAGGTAAGTATTTAGAAGTCCCCCTCATACATGGCAGGATTAGTAATCAAACTTTTAGGGACCTTGTGGAGAGAACTTAGAAGAAACTGGCGGCTTGGAAAAGTGATTCTCTCTTTATAGCAGGGCGTGTCACTCTTATCAAGGCGGTTACTTTCGCTCTCCCTATCTATACTATGCAATCTTTGAAGCTCCCTAGTGAGACTTGTTTTAAGCTGGACAAACTCAATAAAGATTTCCTTTGGGGTCACACTACTAATAAGAGTGCCATACACCTTGTCAAGTGCCTTCCCAAAATGAATGGTGGTTTGGGGATCAAGAAAACCAATACCATGAACCAAGCTTTGCTTGCAAAGATGAGTTGGTGGCTGTTTCTTGGTGAAAACAGTATTTGGTGTAAGCTCCTTCACCATAAGTACCTCAAACACAGAAATATAGTGGAGGCTGATTTGAGCAAAACCGTCCCTAGTTCAAGCACTTGGAAGGGAGTTGTTTTTGGTCCTAAGCTGCTAGCTAAAGGTTTATTTTGGAGAGTTGGTATTGGTGATTCCATCAGGTTTTGGGTTGATAACTAGGTTTCAGGAATTGGAAGGCTCATGGAGCATGCCACTATCGATCTAAAGGATGAAGATTTAGATCAGACTGTGGACAATTTTGTGACTAATGGATGCTGGCATGTGGATCAACTTAAGGAGATGCTTCATTGGAACATTGTGCAAAAAATCATAAGCATACATATTGGTAGATATCAAAGTGGTCTTGATAAAATCATTTGGGGATGGAATAAATGTGGTAACTTTTCTGTTAAATCTGCTTATCTAGGTGTCATTAAGGTTGATAGGTTACCGGTTTGAGATTATAAGTTCATATGGAATATCAAAATCCCTCCTAGAGTCCAACTCTTTCTTTGGACCATGCTGTAAGATAAACTCCTCACAAATCTTCAGAGAGTTAACCGAGGTTTAGCCATTGATGTTTCTTGTCCCAGATGTGATATAGGTATAGAAAGCATAGATCATCTGTTGCGTGGGTGTAGTTGCTCCATTTATGTTTGGAAGAAGGTGTCGAAGGGTGTCAGTTTGATTGCCTCTTTCAAGGGGAATTTTGAAGTTTGGATAACTGAGAATTTGCATGATATGAAGTCAGTGCCTGGAAATCCTCCCAACTACTTGACTTTCGCAGTTGCTCTCTAGTTCCTATGGAAGTGGAGATGTAAGAAGGTTTTTGACACCAATTTCTCTCTTCCTCAGTCCCCTTAGCTGATAATTAATCAATTTGCTAAAGATTGGTGGAATGCTAACAGCTATGATATCAGCAGAGATATTACTCCTCTGCCGATTATGTGGATACCTCCTGATGAGGGTTAGGTCAAGCTAAACACGGATGGTAGTTGTGATATTGTGTCTGGTACCATTTCAGCTAGAGGAGTGATCCGCAATAACTAGAAAAATTGGGTGAGAGGGTTTGTGCTGAATAAAGATCTGGGCTGTGCTCTTGTAGCAGAACTATGGGGTATTCTTGAAGGGCTCATTATGTCCTGGAACATTGGTTGTAAAAAAATGATTGTGGAAACTGACTCTCATACTGTTGTGCAACTCATTGCCCAAGACACCAATCCTAACCACCCCATTTTTAGTCTCATCCAAAGTTGCAAAAAAGCCATTGATTCTGATTGGAGCTGCATTGTTCAACATGGTTTCTAGGAAGGCAATACCCTTGCTGATGGTCTAGCCCATATGGGACAAAAGATGGGAATTGGCTTATGGATCTATGAAACCCCCCTCCTGATATCAGCCATCTCTTGGCTGCTGATGCTAATGGTGCTATCTGTCTAAGGCAGTCCCTTGCGTCCTTTTCTTCATTTTAGTTTCAGTTTTTTCTGGGCCAAAAAAAAAAAAAAAAAAAAAAAAAGCCTATAAAACAAAAAATCATTTATTTATTATTCCAAAATATCATATGTTTTCATCCTCATTTTAAGTTTTTAGCATTTTTTTTAGTACAATATTACATAAATTCGGTTTTTTGTTTTGTTTTGTTTTGTTTTTTTTAATTTTTTTATTTTGGAGGGAGAGGACTTGAACCCTTAACCTTATTGGTGTAAGTGTGAGAGGTTTAGTACTAGACCAACCTCATCTTGTCAAGTTTTTAGCATTTTTTTTATATGAAATATTACAATAATTTGGGGTTTCTTCATTAAGATATGATAGTCACAAATCTTCAGTTGAAAATCCAACAAATTTGAATGCTAAGCAAGATTGCCAGGGTACCAAGGCAATGGTCTAATAGCCTCAACTTCATCTCCTTCAATGACCCGAATAATAGATGCAAAGCAGAAGATAATAAGTTTCCAAGATAATGAACAAGAAAGGTAGAAGTCATAACAATCATATATATATATATATATATTTGAAATAAGAACAATCATAGATTATATGTTAAAAGAGTAAACGTCTTACCTCAGCTTAGAGGGATTTCATGAAGTCATTCTCTAATTGAGATCAAATGTCTGCACAAAATTGAGTACTACATAACTAAAATAAAAGATTGAATTGAAATAAATTTATAATCCCTTTTTGAAAACTAATTGTCTAAAAGCTCAATATTTGTAATATTGAGACGAGAAAAATTAAGCACAATTAAATAAAAAGAATGATATGAAGTCTTAATCATACAACAATAGGATATAGAGTGACATATAATTTTTTTTTTTGCTGAAACCCTTTATTTAGTCAAAAAAGGAGAAGAGTTATGGATTCGTAAGTTACTCAATTGAAACAAAAGAATAGTGATGCATTCAGAAGTTATCTTATTCTTTTCAAAATGATCAAAATTAATAGTTTTTGTTTTTGTTTTTTTTTTTATTTTTTTGTTTTGTTTTGCTATATGTTAAAATTAAAATTTAAAAATAATAATGGATAATATTAAAATAAAATGGAGTGTCTTTAGAAATTTTATTTTTAAAAATGAAGTGTCATTAGAATATGAGTGTCAAAATATAAAAAGGATAATTTTGGAACAAAATAAAGTGTTTTAGACTTTTATTTTTATTTTAAATTTTTAGAATGGAGTGTTTTTATAAATGTAGTGTAAATAGAAAAATTGAATTGTCAAAAGAAGCTCTCTTATTTGAATTACTTATAGTTGTGATGGTGTATTGAAAAAGTGATAGAAAATATTCAAACTCATAGCAAAATTTGTATTATGAATGAGAAATAAATTTTAAATTAATGGGAGATTAGGGTTGAAGATATCATATTAGGAAAAAAATTTTTAATAAAAAGACAAATATGTCTTTAAGTAATAAGGACAATTCAGGTTTTTAAAAGATTTATTAAATTTTAAATTGATTATTTCATAATTACTTTTGAAAAGTGATTCTTAACTCCTCAAAATCGAGGCCAAATCAAGGTAGGATCTTTGTCCTGATCTATATAGATTGCTGACATGATTAATCAATGCCTGAAATTTATTTCTTTTATTTATTTAATTTTTATTTATTTAATTTTTATTATTTTTCAATACCGAGTCTTATTCTCAAGTGCTTTAGATTAGGAAAAAGATCAGCACGTTAGAGGATCATGATCCTCAAGCAACAACTACACGAATTTCATTCAACACTTCAGGAATGAATATATCATGAAATGAGCATGTTTGAAAGGTCATTATTACATCAATAGCAATGCAAAATGTGTTAGTAAGATTGAAAGTCCTAGAGGTGTGTTATCAATATATTAATCTAGAGGGGGGGGTGAATAGATTTTAGCTATTATTACCCAATTTTCGCATGCAAGTCAATATTACGAAAATGACCCTACTAGTCAAAAATACAAGCAAGTGTAATATAGTGCGGAATTAAAAATGACACTTGATGTATACGTGGAAACCCAACCACTGGGAAAAACCACGGGCTGTATAGTGTGCCACACTCGGAACTCGAAATCACTAATTGAAATGAAGTTTACAACCTATGTAGACCTCGTCTAACAATCCGGTATGTAACCCCTCACTTCTACCTTGCGGGCCTTTATTAGCAACCCTATTCCAATTTGCTTGAGGCCTAAGCACTCTTAGCCTCAAGTCTTAATTCTCTAAGAAGAGATTATGCAACCTATGTGAATATGTATGAATATTCAAATAACAAACAAGGCTAAGGAACCTTAGATGCTTATCTAGGATGATGAGATAATCAATTAAAATCAATCCTAGATATCAAGTGCTAAATGACATGTCATAATAGCTTAGATAAACATAGATTATAAAAACCTAGATATCTATCACAATACAACACTCAATCAATTCATCACAATTAATTCTCTAATCTTGTATTTATCATATGATCAAAACATACAAGTAAATTAAAGAGAATAGCTTGATAATAAAAATAATCAAATAAGATGAACTTAATCAAAATCTTACCAAGCAAGTTGTGATGATGCAAATCCAATCATGGATGCATTCTATATAGTAATAGAAGATGCAATATGAAATATGATGCAAAAGGGATTTGATTTGAGTGGTTAAAGGTGAGTTCTTGATTTGATTTTCTCTCAAATCTCTCTTTCTCTCTCAAGAATATGGAGCCTCTCTCTTTAGGGTTTGATTTTGTGGCACAGCCCTTAAAATGATGAGAAAGATATGTATTTATATTGCCCAAGTGAAACTATGTCGTTTTGGAAGAAATGGAAAAAATATGGGCATTTTCGCGGTACTCGCGTCAGTGCAGTGACTTAAGATTCGAGAGCTTCGAAATATGACCAAACGACATCGAAACCTTTTGTATGATATATCGTTGGAAAGGTATGGAAGTCTACTTTCTACTCGTTTTTATAGAATGACATTTAGATGTCTTTAGAAAACGTTATGGTCAATAGAGTGACCAAAGGTCAGAAACGGACAACAACAGAGTTGCCCTGTTTTGGTTGTAACTTTGGAGATTTTAAAACCAATCCAAACGGTCATGAAATATTACGAATAATATACCGTTGGAAAGGTATGGGTGTCTAGCTTATACAAAAATTTTCAAAACTCATTTTGAAGCTTTGTATAAAAAGTTATGGTCACAAGACCATGCAAAGGTTAGTTTTGAAAAACATTTAAAACATTGAAATCTAATCTTTTGAAACTAGACACTTTACTCCAAACAATCAAATCAAAACTACCACTTATCCAAGAGAAGAATGAGACCTTCTCAAGTGGTCAACCATCGCGCTAAGACATGCACACCATCGTGCAAGCGCGGACGTTTCCGATCACACAAACGGAAACGAATTACACCACACTTAAGACTAATAATGAAGTGCAAGTGTGGGAAGTGAATGCATCCTAATGCCTAAACATGTCATGGCATTTCAATGAACAAGATGCAATCAAAATAAAACATGCAAGAAGAGATGTTCAAGAACATGCATGCACACATATAAAACACACAACATACAAGAATAAAATTTATGCATGAGTTGTGTGTGTGTGAAACTAATCTCTTCAAAGCAAATTAAGCACATTGAAGTTTACCTTTGGTGCTTATCAACCTTGAGGACATGAGAGGGTCTTGAGCTTGAATATCAATCACTTAAGCTACCCTTACATGCAATCCCCAATACGTGGTTTGTCCACGAAATAAGCCAATCAAGATATGGGAATCCTTACAAAGATAAACTTTCATATTTAGAATAGATAATTATTGTATATAGTCTTTCCTATTGTAATTCCTATCTTGTAGCTTGACAGCTTGTATTGTAGTTACTGTCTCCTGACTTGTAGGAGTGATTAGAAATCTCCTTGTATAAGTAAATGATTCAATATCAATAATATTACTTCAGTCAAATACAATCTCTCTTTCATCTTTTCATGGTATCAGAGCAGGACTAAGATCCTAACCCATCGTTGCATTCCAATCTCTCGTGCAACATTTGTTTTCCAAATCATCATCATGGCCACTGATGAAGTACCTCCAACATCTTCTGTCACTGGCAAGGAAGTTGCCGTTCCAAGCACTTCTATAGACCCTTCAAAAGCAAATATTTCAAATCCCTTAAATCCCTTTTTTACTCATCATTCAGATCATCCGGGTTTAGTTTTGATCTCCAAACCATTGAATGGAGACAATTATTCTACCTTGAATTCCAAAAATAAACTAGGTTTTGTTAATGGCTCTATCAAAGCCCCTTCAGAAGAAATCAACCCTGAAGGCTATGCAGTTTGGTCTCGGTGCAATGATATGATTCACTCCTGGATCATTAACACTCTCAGTCAGGATATTACAGACAGTGTAATTTATTATTCAACTGCTCATGAGGTTTGGGAAGACATTCGTAAGCGTTTTTCACAGAGCAACGCACCTCGCATCTTCGAGATTCAGCGAGATATTGTCTACCTTCGACAGGAACAGCTCTCTGTCTCTACCTATTACACAAAATTGAAAGGTCTGTGGGATGAACTGGACTCTTACAACGACACAGTCCATAGAGCACAGCAAGATCAACAAAAATTGATGCAATTCTTGATGGGATTGAATGATTCTTACAGTGCAATTCGTGGTCAAATCCTTCTCATGAATCCTCTTCCTTCAATTCGGCAAGCATATTCCTCTGTTTCTCAAGAAGAAAAACAACGTCTCCTGGGTTCATCCAATACTGCAGGTGATACCAGCAGCAGTGCAGCCATGGCTGTTCGGAGCAAGTCCACTCCAGCACGACCCGAACACCGCACACATGGATCGTAGGACTTCCGATTGCATGACAAGCAACCAGAAAATTTCAGCGGTGGCCGTAAATTTCAGGGGCATCGTCGTTCTGAAACAGGCAGGGGACGCCCTCATTGTTCTCATTGTGGTGAAATGGGTCACTGGATTCAGACCTGTTATGAGTTACATGGATATCCAGTGGGCCATCCAAAGGCTAAGCATAGTTCAGGCCCAAAACATTTCAGCAACATTAAAGCCAATCATGTGGCAGACGGGCCTTGTAAGGAGGATGGCAATCAGTTTGTTGGTATTTCAGAGGCCCAATTGAAGCAATTATTATCACTTCTTGACAGCAACAATAAAAATGAAGGTTCTAGCTCTCAAGCGAATGTTGTGACCAAGCCAGGTTTGTCTAAAGTCACTTCCCGTAACTGGATTATTGACAGCGGGGCTACTGATCATATTTCTTCATCATCTACATTATTTTTCCGCAAAAATAATAAATGTTCGCTACCTCCTGTCCTTTTACCTAGTGGTGACAAAGCTAATATTGTTGCTAAAGGATCGCTACCTCTGAATTCCGTCTATTACTTGCATGATGTGTTATGTGTACCTACGTTCTAAGTTGATTTAATGTCAGTTAGTCGTCTGACGAGAGGCCTGAATTGTTCAGTAACTTTTTTCCCTTATTGGTGTGTTTTGCAGGATCTGGCTACGAGGAGGACGATTGGTTTGGGTAAACAACGTGACGGTCTATACTATTTGGTGGCACTAGCGACGACGAAATCTGTGTCCCATTCCTCCTCATCCATTCACCGACCAGTTTGCAATCTCACCATCTCCTCCACCGATCTCTGGCATAACCGCTTAGGCCATGCATCACCTTCTCGTTTAAGTTTTATTGCCAAGAATTTTTTAAATTTTTCCGTTGAGTCCAATAATGTTTGCCATATATGTCCTTTGGCTAAATAGAGTCGTTTACCTTTTCGTCCTAGTGTAATATCTTCCATTAAGCCTTTTGAAATAATTCATTGTGATATTTGGGGACGTTATCGCCACCCTTCTATTTCTGGTGCTTATTACTTTCTCACTATTGTTGATGATTACACACGTTTCACATGGATTTTTTTGATGCGACATAAACATGAAGCACAATCAATTTTAAAACGTTTTTTTAGTTATGTTGTCACCCAATTTGAGTCTCACATTAAAACTGTTCGAAGCGACAATGGTGGGGAATTTATTTCACTTTGTTCTTTTTTTCATGATAATGGTGTCATTTTTCAGCATTCTTGTGTTTACACGCCTCAACAAAATGGGGTTGTGGAACGCAAGCATTGCCACATCTTACAGGTCGCTCGAGCTTTGATGTTTCAGGCTCACCTTCCTACCCAATTTTGGGGGGACTGTGCTCTTACTGTTGTTCACATCATCAACCGACTTCCTTCTCCTGTTCTTTCTTTTAAAACGCCTTTTGAGCTTCTTTACTCCGCACCACCTTCTTTTTCTCATCTTCGTGTCTTTGGTTGTTTAGCCTATGCCACTAATGTTCGTCCTTCTCACAAATTTGACCATCGTTCCGTTCCTTCAATTTTTATCGGCTACCCCGCCAGTCAAAAGGCGTACAAATTATTTGACTTGTCAACCAAAATTTTTTTTACGAGTCGTGATGTGAAATTTCATGAAACCGTTTTCCCTTATGGTTACATCCAGCCTAGGTCTATTAGTTCTCCTTCACCGTCTGGCCCAATTCCCTTTGTGGCCCACGATTTTGATCCACCAGATTTTGTTCAACCAAATTTTGGCCCAACGCTTCCTTCACACAACTCTGGCCCAATCACTTCTCCTCCCCACATTTATGGCCCAAACAATTCAGAACTAACCCCTTCAGTCTTACCTTCTCCCGACCCACCCATTCTTCCTCCTCCACCCATTCTTCCTCTCGCTTCTTCTTCGTCGGGATCCCTCACCCCGCCGTCCACTTCTTCGTCTCTTGCCACCGCACTAGAACCCGATCCCGCCGTCGACCTATCCCTGCAGTCACCCATTTCCTCGCCAGATCCCAGTTCCCCTCTGCTTCGTCGCTCAAGCCGCCAAGCCGACCCGCCGGTAAAACTCTCCGACTACGTCTGTTCCAATGTTTCCCTTGCTCAATCGGCCTCTTTGCTGCCTGGTCCCCTTAAAGGTACACGTTATCCTCTGGTGAATTTTGTTGCCTATCACAGGTATACGCCTAATCTTAGGTCTTTTGCTGCTCAAATCAGTGCCGTTTCAGAGCCTCGTTCTTATTCAGAAGCTGCCGTCCATCCTGAATGGCAGGAGGCGATGCGTTCCGAGCTGCGGGCTCTTCAGGCCAACAACACTTGGTCTCTTACTCCGCTTCTGCCTGGCAAGACACCGATTGGCTGTCGTTGGGTGTATAAAATTAAACACCGGTCGGATGGTTCTATCGAGCGGCACAAAGCCTGGTTGGTCGCCAAAGGTTTCACTCAACTGGAGGGTGTTGATTATCAGGATACTTTCTCTCCCACTGCCAAAATCATCTCCGTTCGTTGCTCGCTCGCATTGGCCGCGGCCCGTGGCTGGTCTCTTCATCAAATGGACGTTAACAACGCGTTCCTTCACGGTGATTTGGTTGAGGAAATCTATATGTCTCCACCTCCCGGACTTCGGCGACAGGGGGAGGAACTGGTGTGTCGCCTTCATAAATCATTATACGGTTTGAAACAGGCCTCTCGTCAGTGGTTCGCGAAGTTCTCTGCAGCCATTTGCTCTGCTGGTTATGTACAGTCTCGAGCCGATTATTCTCTATTTACCAGAAAACAAGGCAAGTCTTTCACAGCTCTATTGATATATGTTGATGATATTCTGATTACTGGGAATGACCCTGCTAGCATTGCTATGACTAAACAATTTCTACATAGTCATTTTCATTTAAAAGATCTTGGTGATTTAAAATACTTTCTTGGTATTGAAATATCCGCTTCTAAGAATGGTTTATTTATTTCTCAACGAAAGTATGCGTTAGAAATTATTAAGGATGCAGGTATGTTAGGCGCAGCTCCTATAGATACCCCTATGGAACGGGGCTTGAAATTGTCAGACAAGAGTGACTTGCTCAAAGATTCGATTAAGTATAGGAGACTAGTCGGTAGACTAATATACTTGACTGTTTCGAGACCAGATATAACGTATGCTGTACATGTCTTGAGTAGATTTATGCATCAACCTCGGAAACTACATATGGAAGTAGCTCTGCGGGTTGTACGATATCTGAAAGGTGCCCCTGGTCAAGGGATATTCTTCTCTTCAAACTGTGATCTTAGGTTGAGGGCTTACTGCGACTCGGATTGGGCAGGTTGCCCACTCACTAGGAGGTCTACTACGGGTTATTGTGTGTTTCTTGGACCCTCACTGATATCTTGGAGGTCAAAGCGACAGAAAACAGTTTCACTATCTTCCGCAGAGGCAGAATATCGTGCAATGACAGGAGCCTACTGTGAATTGACATGGCTCCGATATCTATTAAAGGACTTGGGAATTTCACATCAGGATTCCACCTTTCTTTATTGTGACAACAAGGCGGTATTACACATTGCAGCCAACCCAGTTTTTCATGAGAGAACTAGACACATTGAGATGGATTGTCATTATATTAGGGATAAGATTCAAGATGGTTCTGTGATCACAAAGTTTGTAAATTCTGCACATCAGTTATCAGATATCTTGACCAACCCTTTGGGTAAAGAAACCTTTGTTCCTATGATTCACAAGTTAGGAGTGCAGGACATCCACTCTCCAACTTGAGGGGGAGTGTAAGTAAGATAAACTTTCATATTTAGAATAGATAATTATTGTATATAGTCTTTCCTATTGTAATTCCTATCTTGTAGCTTGACAGCTTGTATTGTAGTTACTATCTCCTGACTTGTAGGAGTGATTAGAAATCTCCTTGTATAAGTAAATGATTCAATATCAATAATATTACTTCAGTCAAATACAATCTCTCTTTCATCTTTTCAAAATGAATGCAAAAATTGCAGTTAATTAATTACTTGATCAGAATGATCCCCGAATGATGATGATTACTGAGAAGAAAAAAGTAGTGTATAATCTCGAAAAACCTTGTCTGGCCATATCCCTCAACTTTTTGCCAAATCAGAACACCTATCTTACTGGCCTTAACATTCATCTCTTAACAACTTACAATCAATTTCGGTCTCATGTTTTGCGAAAAAAGGTCTCACCCAAGAATTATAAACATATGCAGTTCCATGAAACAACAAACATAAATCATCTCAATTTTCTATATCAAATTTAACAATACAAAACTTGTAATAAAGTTCAGATTATGATCTTCTATGCTTACTTTTGTTTTTGGACATGATGAGGTCGTTTCGCACAACAAAAATGATATATTTATGTGATCATTTGAAAACCATTTTTAGCCACTTAAGAATCCTCTTAGGATGTAAATTAGTAAAATGGTAAGCAAAGGTTCGTTCCACAGGGAATTAAAGTAATGTATTGGATTGATTAATTAATCTAAAATGCAATAAAGTAAAACATAGTAAATGGATAGTGTGTGGTTTGAGAAACCACCAAACATGCATTAAAAGTAAAAGTAACAAAATGTGATAAGAAAAATAGAATGCTCAACAATCTTGGTAAGAGTAATGGGTGTTAAACAATTAAGAGAGATGCTAGGGAATTAATGGATTAGCAAGTGGATTATGGGCAATGCTTTTCAAGCTTCATTAATGAACCAATCTCATATTTGTTAACCATTTGTATTCTTGAATGTGTTTAGACCATCACTATGAACCCTAAACAACTTCCCACCAAAATGCCTAACCGATTAAGGAGAGGGTGTCAAGATGGGATCGGTTTGTTACAAATCAAGGTTTAGATTATTGCGGTTGATATACCCTTTAACAATCTATCCTATTCACTATGTTCTTAATCTCACAAGGGTTGTCAATCCAAGTTTGATTCCATAACAAATTATCCTAAACAAGAGTATGATCAACTAGTGGGTATACAATGCCAATCATATAATGAATAATATCTAGTTATAAAATGAATAGAATACAAATAGAGATTCAAATATATTAAAGCTTAAGCAAAACCCAAATCCAAATGTTCCTCACATCTATCCCCTAGAAAGGGGATTTAGTTACACATAGTTACAATAAAAAGCAAGGAAGTAATAGATAAGGAAATCACCATTGGGCCTCCTTCTTTAATGCTTGCTCCTTCATTTCCTTAGAAGCTCCTAGTGCAAAGAGTAGAAAATGATGATGTGTCTAGATATGTAGATGTCTATGGGTAGTGACAAAGGAATTGAGGTGTAGAGAATGAGAAGAGAGGAAAGATTTAGTGAAGTAATCAAGATTTTGATGTTGATTTTGGGATGGAAAAGATTAGTTCAAGTTGAGAAATGGAGGATGTTAAGAAGGGAATTATGGAGGAGAGAACACTAAGCTTGAATCTGAAAATTCGTGTTTTTGAATGGCTGGTCTCCTTTTGCTTGATGGAGAAGAAGAATATTTATAGAGGTCTCGGATTTGTACTGTTTAACTGTTAGAAATGCTGAGGTGGCAGGGTGTCGCGGTTTGTTGTCGCTGTGGCGACACCACCGTGGTAGGCAGTTACAGATTCTTTGATTCGATTGTCGTGGCGATTTTGATCTTTTTTGCTGTGGCCACAACAGCAATATTGGAAAGGCGACAAGGAGATCTAGGATTTTGAAGGTGGTCGCCTTTTGGTCTCATGGCGACACAACACAGCGACGTCACCCCTGATGGATTTTCTTGATTTAATCCTCTCTGTTGCGGTATGTCAAAAGAACGACATCTCACCGCGGCGCCACACCTGATTGATTTTCTTGATTTAATCCAAAGGCGACACCTTCAAAAGGGTGATAATGCCCTGTTTCTCCACTTTATGCACATTTTTGCCTCAAATTCCTCTTCTTCTTCACAAATGCTCTTGTGGCATAAATAATCCTGAAACACTTGATTAACAACGTTAAAACATGGGGAAATGCCCGAAAATCAAGCATAAAGAGAAGGAAATAAGGGTCCAAATCATAACAGTTTTGGTTCGATCAACACACCAAAGAACCAAAGATATAACAAGAATGCCAACTTAGCTTCATTGTACATTGGCAACCTTTAAGATCAAGATAGCAAAAACACAAATCATTAACTTAATTTTTTTTTTAATTAGCAGAATAAATATATAAAAAAAAGGCCAAAAACAACATACCATGAAATGAAAGCATCTCCCAATGTTTTACCAAATGAGAACATAGCCACCAGAATCCTAAAAAACCCAAAGCAAATATAGAGATTTTAACACTATTGTGATTGATTTCTTTGTTTCCAAACAATATTATTATAAAATCGAGCATAATTGTAATACTATTTTGTAACGGTTACAAAGTGATAGGGTCACTTTTGAAAGTGTTATCAGGTCACTTTATCACGTTATAGAGTTTCTGGCACCAAAACAGGAGATGATCAGTTTCTGGCTTGTTCTTCATCTTCTCTACTGTTTTAAAGCACTGGTAGACCAACTTGATCCTTCAATAAGGTAATAATGGCAATAACCAAGCTTGCAGTTTATAGAACTGGTTCGTTCCATGGGGCATACTGTTCTGATGGCTTTTCAAGCCGATACCTGAAGAAACAAAAATAATTTGATAGCAAAACATTCAGATATATATATATATATATTTTCGTTATATTGCTAAAGAATAGAAATTCCAACTTTCTTTTTTAGATAACCTTGATAGCACATGGAAAATTTAATAATAGAAAGAAAATATGTATATGTTGTAATTAATTTTTCTATCCTGTATGAGTGTAGAGGCATACGAGTTGCACAAGAAACACTTAAATGATTAATTTTCCTAGATTAACTTTTAAAAGAAGATAAATGACATTCAAACCATAGTAAAATCAGAGGCTAAAAAAGGAGGCAGAAAAAATAATGCTACCACTGAAACTCTTGAAAGAATGAATATAGATATTTACTATGCCATATCAATTCAAAAATGATATTGAGATCATTGAAGATCTAAATTCAACCATCCATTCCTTTATCGCACTCAGAAATATCGGAATTCCATCCACATTCTATGCTCCTAAAGAGGAAGACTCAATAGGATCAGCATCAAGACAAAATCCACTTATGTCATAAGGTCTGGCCTATAGATTGTCACATTAATTTCATCACAAGGCTTCATTGGAAGGATCTCTAAAGAAATCAACTGAAAGCCTGAGTTGTAAAGTGATCAATTGTGAAGCATGCTTCATGGAAGCTCATCTGGATTTTTAATGTCATTGTCAAACATAACAAGCTCACCAGTTTCTTCAGCAGTGGGCTTGTAATATGCGGGAAGAGGGTAGTCATTCACAATTTCTTCTTCATTAATTTTAACATAGAATTTGTTTGATGCAGTAACTGGTTGCTGATTTCTCTTGGTTGCCATCAATCGCCGCCAGTTCTTTTCTTGCAATAACCTGGTCAATTTCTCATCCTCTTTTTTCTACTCCACAAGCAGATGAAGTAGATCGACTGATTTGCTCTCCTTCATAAATTTCCAGGCCTATATTCATCACAATTCTTGACGTAGCAGTCTCTGCAATGACACCACTAGCATGTTTCTTATTTTCTTCTTTCAAAACAGCAAGCACAGGTAAATCCTCAAATACCTGATCATTTTTCTTAGATGTTTCATCCAAACCAATGAGTTGATTGTAGATGATATCCCTTTTATTTTCAACAACAGACATTTTTTCGATAAGCGAATATATTTTCCTTAAAATCAGAACATGTAGCAGCTCGTCTTGGCATCTTCCGACCAGAAGATGCTTTGGTTGTAATGTCCAAAACTAGTCCTAAGCAATATTTATTCAATCAATCAAGTCTAATTGCAAAAAGAGATTGGAAAACAACTATTCTTTATTCAATCAATCAAGTCTAACCTTACAAAAGGCTATAAAGGGACATTTTATAATAGTTAGATACAAAAGAGGTAGTTATAAGTACCAATAATAACAAAACTATAATTATCAAAATAATAACCTGAAACACTTATCTTTGAAGAAGAAAATATTCTAAAGAAAAACAATAAAATAAACAAATGAGATAATATCCCTAAATCACTAATTGTTTTTCCTAAACTTACGTCTAACGTAAGTTTTCAACTCTCTAACTAATTCCCTATTAGCTTGTGTATTGGTTTCCTCTGCTTTAAATATTGTTGTGTGCAACTCATATGGTGTAGGTGGTTTTAGACCACTCCCGCAACTTCCATTTGATCGGCACATATTGATGAACGATGGACTACTAGCAACATTAAATGAGATTCCATTTTTGTTGAAGAATTTGCCTATGTCCATACATGCTTGATCACGTGCCTCCTTCTCACTTTCTTGTTTCTTGTTTTCCCCCAACTCCGCTTCATTATCTTCAATATTCATAACAGATTTTGTAAGTGCCTACTTTTTGATTGGCTTATTTCATGACAAACCACATTGGGATTGATATGTAACGAGTAGCTTAGGTTATTGTGGTTGATAAGCTTCCGGACTTCCCAAGGTGACTTCAAGATCAAGAGCTTCAAAAGGTATACCACTTGACCTTGATTCTTAAAGAGATTAGGTGCACACACACACTTGCATGCATCTTTATATATTGTGTATTAGTTACCATGCATGTGTGTTTCATTGATTAGTGCATCTATGTCTTTTAGCACACACACACTTTCATAGCATTTATATGATTGCATTTGTGTGTATCTTAATTGTGTGCTTATATGCTTTATCATCACACTTATGCACTTTCATATATTGCATATCTTTTGTGTGTCACATGCTTGGTGATTATTCATGATGTTATCCATTCCCATGCATGTTTATTTGATTGCATCTTATTCATTGAAATGCCATGACATGTTTAGGCATTAGGATGCAAAGCCATGAATTCTATTCATGCATGTTTTAATTGATTGCATCTTGTTCAATGACAATACCATGACATGTTAGGCATTAGGATGCATTCACATCCCACACTTGCACTTCATGTATGTTAGTCTTAAGTGTGGTGTAATTCGTTTCCGTTTGTGTGATCGGAAACGTCCGTGCTTGCACGATGGTGTGCATGTCTTAGCGCGATGGTTGACCACTTGAGAAGGTTTCAATCTTCTCTTGGATAAGTGTTAGATTTGGTTTGGTTATTTGGAGTAAGTGTCTAGTTTCAAAAGATTGGATTTCATTGATTTAAACATTTTTCAAAACTGACCTTTGTATGGTCTTGTGACCATAACTTTTTATAAATAGATTAAAATTGAGTTTTGTAAAATTCTGGGCAAACTAGACACCCATACCTTTCCAACAGTATATTATTTATAATATTTTATGGCCGTTTGGATTATTTTTGAAATCTCCAAAGTGACCACTAAAACAGGGCATCACTGCTGTCATCCGAATCTGACCTTTGGTCACTCTAATGACCATAACTTTTTCTACAAACATCAGAATGCCCTTCTGTAAATTGGAGTAGAAAGTAGACTTCCATACCTTTCCAACGATATATATACGAAAGGTTTCGATGTCGTTTGGTCATGTTTCGGGTCGTTTGAATCTGGAAGAGTTGTGCTGTCAGTGCTCACCAGTGAAAACCGCTCCCATTCCGCTCCCAATTTCCGACAGCGGTTTTGGCAGCATTTTTTGGGCAGTAGGTACCGCTGCCATGACCGCTGTGGCTATGGCAGCGGTCTACAGGCCCTTCGTCTTAAAAACGATGTCTCTTCACTTTCTCACACACATCTCTCTATATATACATCTTATTCTCTTCTTCTTCCTTGAGCCAATACATAGAATTGAAACCCTCGAGAGAGAAAGAGAAATTTCAAGTGAGAGAAAGCTCTAAGAACACTTCTTTACTCAACCAAACACATTCCCATGAGCATCTAGCATCATTCTAGCATCATCCAAGCATGAGTCTTGTTGTTTTCCTTGACTAGGTAATCTCTACATGTTCTAGAACTTCTTGTTCCATCTTTCTAACATGTTTGCCTAGATTTAACATTTATTTTGTGATTAAATGCTTGACTCCTTAATTAATGTTGTTTATCACATGTTTGAGTCTTAGTTTATTGGTTGAGATATGTTGATTGTGATAGCTAGCATTTAGGACCATTTTGCCCTCTAGCTAAGTCTTTATGCTTTGCATTTAGACATTGATGTGTAGGACTCCTTGATTGCATTTATTAATTGCATTTTATATTCCTTGCCATGATTGGGTTTGTATTTTGATAGCTTAATTGATTAGGTCATTTTTGCCTAAAAGCTAAGTCATAAACATTCTTGTATGATTTATTGTTGACTAGGTTGATAGATTGTCTTTTAATCAACTAATTAAACTCTTGAATGTTTATGTGATGTTTGTTGACAATTAGGTTGCTAGAATCTCTTTGCATCTAATTGAGTTCACATGTACACACATGTTGACATTGTTGATAGCTAGAGTGTTGATTTGCATTATAACATCTAGTTAAGCATTATATGTTTGTCTAGCATATTTTTTTGTTGAGCATAATTGCCATATTCACTTAGACCTTTTTATTCTCTTCAAGAGTCAAAGTCTTGTGGCTTCTAAATGAAGTTGCACAAGCATTGTACTAGCTCCTCTGTAAAAGGCCTGCGGGTAGATTAGAAGGTGCTCACGCCAATAGTAGTGGATCGTGGAGATCACTTGAGGGTGTAACCTTCTCTTCATATAGAGGTTGTCTAGGGTTGGTCTAGGTTCACTGTAAAAGGCCCGCGGGGTAGATTAGGAGTTGCTCACGCCAAGAGTAGTGTATCAGGGGATATCACTAGGGATTGAATCAAGAGTGGCGAGTGGTAGTGTCCATAGCCTGAGGTTATCTAGGGTGAGAGTCCGAGAATCACTTGAAGGTGTAAATTCCTTTTCATATAGTGGATTTCGTTGATCGTGTGTGGCGCACATATTAGCCCGTGGTTTTTCCCGTGAGGGTTTCCACGTAAAAATCAAGTGTTCATTTATTTCCGCATTCTTTACTTGATTTTTTATTGTTTGTTGAATTGGTTTCATATATTAATTTTGACTAATCGAAAAATTGGTAATAATCGATTAACAACCCATTCACCCCCCTCTAGGTTGTTTAGACACACGCAAGTATTGTATTTTCAGATTTATCCTTTGGTCCTCTTATTCCTCTTTGAGACATGCTACATGAGCTTGAACCTCTTTTTGATTGACTGCTCAATTGTGTCATCTTTTTCGCATTATCACTTTTCCCCAAATATCTTTTCGTTTCATCTCTCACTTCAAGGGTAACACTTGCACACAGGGTAACATTACCTTGAACACCCGTAATGTGTTCTTTCATCCTATACACTTTTGCTGTGATAGTTTTTTGACAAAAATTGCATTGGATGTACTTATATCCCTTCCGTCCATCCCTTTCAACCTCAACCGCATAATTCCAAGCTATATCTTTTTGATTCAACATCTCACACACAAGTCTACAATTACATTAAAAAACAAACAATATATTATACACTTTACAATTCCAAATTCCCAATATACTATATACTATATATTATAATGAAGTATATAACAAATACTACATACTATTTTAACAATATAATACATTTATTATAATTAAAACAATAACATATAAAAAAGAACAGTAACGTATATAGAATTTTTTTTTTATATAGTATTAATATATAATAACCCAAAAAAAGAGAACTAGCTAGATTAATGAAAAAGTTTATACACGGAAAATGACACATAGGCTAAAGCAAGAGAGTAGAATGAAAATAGTATATAGAAGACAATAGAAAAATAGTTCATGCAAAGATGAATAATTCAAGAATCAAGATTAAAGTCAAAACAAATTTAATTGCAGAATATGTACAATGTAATCTTGTGGCAAAAGCTTTGCAGCAAGAACACTAAAATGAAAATATTACATATACACACAATAAGCCACATGTATGTTCATACATGAAAAGATATTTAAAACAGAAACCCAAATTGTGGTCATGCATGTTGTATGAATCCAACAATGTGCATGGCGGAAACATTTTTTAAAAAAATTTCTAAGATCGAGCCAAATATACTAACTAAAGAAATTAAAACAAAAATGGGATTGCAGCATATCAATCCAATAGCTTCCACAAAATTATACCAAAAAGAGTGTTGTCATTATTTATCTTAATAAACAAAGACATGAGCATCTAAAATAGTCAAATTATCCACTTGAATATTTATACGGGAGAACATGGAAATTCAATCTATGGCGATAAATAAATGTTGTCCATGTTATAGAAATCAAAATATGATATTAAAGGCATTGAAAGACATAATAAACAAATAATATCAAATGACTCCGTGCATATTCGAACGTGAACCTCTATATAGGTAAAATAAAGGTGACACATACAAATCAAGACTATAATGCCTAAGAAAAGGAAAGCTCAAAATATTAATTATCATCTATGACAAACAAGAAGCCTAGATCTGAAATACCTAAAAGCATGTCAACATATGCGTGCAGGTATAAATCTATAGATACATGAATCGTTTAATTTAAATATGCTTTATCTTCAATCTTATCAACCTGAATGATTTAATTATATTTTACAAACAAATTGACAAACAGAACATAACACCCTAAGGAAAAATGAAATTTATTGCTCATATAATCACAACTATCAAAAAACTATAGATCGACCAAATGAACCATCAAAGAACAAATTTTAACCTATACCAACATACACGTACGATAGTCAGAATCACAATCCCAAAAACATAAAATTGTCAAACAACATAAAAAAAAAATGTTTGCAATTACAACTAATACTACACATAAACATCTAGATTCAACCCTAATTGAATCATCATAAAAATGTTGCTTTACTTTACTTTCTTCTACAAGCACAAGAAATATCTTCTCTCTCCAGACCCTTCTCTCTCTCTATAAATATATTTCGAACCAAACATTTATCTAGTGTGTTCACTTGCTCCTCTAAATCTCTATATTTATGCACACAAAATTCCCAAAAACCTAACTGGACCCATCATAGGAGTCAACACATGTCTCTCCCTAAAAGGTATATGCACACGCATTGCCTCACTATACATGCATGCATATGAGTTAATTTGTTGCACTTTTTAGATAAAGCAAAAAAGGGAAAAAAACAAAGAAAAGCTAATCTGAATTCTTGTTATTTTCTCTCTCATTCAATACACTTGACCCCATTTTACTCTTTACTATCTACGGATAACACCATGCATATTTGAACCCACTATTTGAAAACCATTATCCAATTTTGGCAACAACATCAACAAAACCAACCACAACCTATAAAACCCTATATTATGTTTTTGAAAAAAATTATTACTCCTAGACCTAGATAGGTTTTTCCCTTATTTTTTTCTTGCTTTCTATTTTTCTCTTCAATTTTTTGGCAGTTGTTGACGGTGATTTCTCGACAGTCAACCAGTCAACGATTTAGGTTAGCGGAAACCTGTAAATATGAATGAAATAAAGGACGTAATAATGGTTAGTAATGAAAGATGCGAGATACGTGGTAAAGAAAGATGCGAGATACGTGGTAAAACTCCGGTGATCGGAGAAACATCCACAGGTTATTGCCTTAGCAACTCAGTCAAATCCACTATAATTGTTGTAATGATACACACTCTGATCTCTCTCTTGCTAATTCTCACATACCCTTCTCATTGTGTTTTGCAGGGGTATTTATACATGGTAGTACTAGGGTTTCCCGGTGCTGCTAGGGTTTTGGTGTTGTGATGTGCAAGCAAAGGATTATAGAGTTGGCTTAAGGATCCCTTTCCTATTTGGAGTAATCTTGTATTAAATGCTATTGAGTCCAAATCTGTCTAGAACTCTGACGTGTCTGTAAGACGTTTGTTTCCTTGTTGGATTCTCGGTGACAGTGTTGTAGTTAAGTTGGGATTGCTCGTTGTTGCTGTCGTTGTTGGTTCTGCTTTTGTAATAGAAGGATAGAGGCTTTTATGTAATCTTCTTTGTTGGTACCGAGTAGGTTTTATTGCCCGAGCTGGCTCACTCGGCTCTATCCGGTTTTATCCTCATGTCGCTCCACTTGGCACTGAGTAACTTGTTTATGTGAGGAGCTGTTCCCTTGGTTGACTAATCTTTTGACTTGTTGCCTAGGTGGCTATGTTGGTTTGCTCATTTATGATGACGTGTCCTCTATAATAATTTTTACCTATAACAATACCCCCTTAAATATTTGAGCCGAATGGAGCTGGTTCGGTTTACTCGGCAAAAGTATTTAACCTTCGCTTGGCTCTTTATTTGATAGCCCGCTTTTGTTTGAGTTTTGTCGTTTTCCTCATCAATGCTTCATTAATGCAGGAGTTAATTTTCCTTGTTTAATTCGAGTAATTAATGACGTGTCTTAATTATCTCCGCACACATTCAATTTATCCCTCATATAAAGTTTGACTCGAGAGGTTCAAAACAATCGTCGGCAGATGGAAGCTTTGGTTAGGCGTTACGGACATAACGAACTATCAGATGATGAGTCAGGCAGCCCTTTCACCAATAGAATTCTAAGGATTCCCTTCCCGGAAAGGTTTAGGATACCACATATGGAGCAATTCAAGAAGGATACCGACCCAAAGGAGCATGTTAGGAGGTATAAAAGCGCTATGGCCCAGTACATCCACAATGATGCCCTGCTATGCCTAAATTTCCCGTAAACACTTGAGGATCTAGGTTCTCGGTGGTTCGGTAGATTGCCAGCAGCAAGCATAAGCAGCTTCGGAAAACTGAGCAAAGCATTCTCGAGACAATTCCTTGGGAACGTGCATAGAAAGAAGTCAGTAGCTCACCTGTCCCAGCTCAAACAAGGGAAGGATGAGTCACTCAAGAAATACTTGGGAAGATTTGGCCAAGAGGTACCAGAGATTGGGAGCGCGAACGATGAAGCCATCATTGCAGCATTCATCAACAACTTACAAAATTACCAACTGTCTTTTGATTTAAGGAGAGCTCGTCTGACCAGTTATGCTGATATGATGGACATGGCTGGAGGTTACGCCTTAGTCGAAGAAGAAGAAATTGCAACAGAAGGTTATTTTGTACATGGTGGGCGTCCAAAAGGATCTAAAGCAAAAGATAATGCGCCCAAGACATAGAACACAAAAGGTGACAAGCAAAAGAACAGAACTCGGGATGGTTGGGATGGTAATCGGGCTTATGACCCGAAGATAGATCAGCAGTACCAAAAATTCCAGGGTAGATACACGAACTACACCCCACTAAAGAATGATCAAGAAGAAGTACTAGCAATCTTGGAAGAGAAGAACATGTGTAAAGAACCTCCTAAGCAGTCATTCTACGTTCGGAGGGACACCACTAAGTATTGTAGATTCCATAAAGAGAATGGACATGAGATGTCTAAATGTTTCCAGCTCAGAGACCACATTGAAACCCTTATCAGAGAAGGGCATTTGAAAGATATTGTCCTAAAGAAAGCCGAGAGAACAGATGGATAGAAAGATAATCGGCAGGAAAGTTGAGGCCGACAGGAAAGCCAAGGATTAATGAGCAATTAACACCATTTTTGACGGATCGGTAACTAGAAAAAGCAACAGAGAAAGGAACCAGGAAATCCGGGAGGCAATGGAGGCCCGAAGAGACCTCGATGTTAATTCTATCGAATCAGACCTAAAGAGAATCAAGGAAGGCTGGGACCCAATTATATTCACCGAAGCTGACTCACATGGTATAGATGTTAATCCGAATGACGCACTGGTCATTAGTGCATGGATCGGCCATAGGGAAGTCCACCGAATCTTGATCGACAACGGAAGCTCGGTGGATATTTTAAGTGCGGAGGTGTATGACCAACTAAGGTTGGATAGAAGAGACTTGCAACCCTTTCACACCCCGCTCGGAGGATTCGACGGAGTAGAAGTAAGATCTCTCGACACCATGAAACTTCCAGTTAAAATCGGAAAAAACCCCGTATTAGAAGACAGTACTATTTGATTTCGTGGTCGTGGATACGGGAAATTGGCCATGCAATGCCCTACTGAGCCATTTCTTTTATTTATTTGATCTTCACTGAGGAGATCCATTTTTATTTTGTATTGCTATTAAAATACTAAAATATTAAAATATTATAAATATTTATTTTTATTTATTATAGGATAAGGGTAAATGTGACTTTTCAGTTTGAAGGCTAGGGGTAAATGTGACTTTTCAGAAGTTAATGCTGGTCAACAATTAATCTTAACTTTAGTCAACGTTTGGTCAACGAAATCTAAGGGAGGTTTGTGGAATAAAATGATCTTCTGCCTAATAGTCCAATTTCACCTAAAGTTAGGGGATGTAAATAACACCAAAAAAAATTGAAGGAGAGACATGTAAATAACACACACATATAAAAGGTAAATTTTCTATTATATACAAGCATACAACACACACATATATAAAAGGTAAATTTTCTATCATATGTATATATAAAACGTTAAGCTTCCGCTTAACAAAGGTAAGGTAATTGAGACCGTAAATTTTGTTTTTCTTTTTTTCATTTTTTTTTCGTATTTTTGGTTTTTTAATTTCATTTAGCAGAACTTCTATAAACTATTGTACTGACTCAAAAGGAAAAAGAAAAAAAAAAAAAAGAGAAGAAGAAAAGCCAAAACTTGATGAACTTCAACATAACTCTGTTTGCCCATTAATAAAGTAGCTGCAGTTACAACCAGCAGGAATTGAAGGTGCGCAGTGCAGAGGCTATCTATTGCCGAGGAGGAAAAAGCATTAATGCTGCGGTGGATTGGGGTCCTGCAAGGACAATGCACATGGCAGGAAAACCACAGATTTCTCCTCTGGTAGGCACATCACACCCTCCTGCCCAGCCGCTCCTGCACTGCTGCTGCCAGGCGTTAAACCACCAAAGCCTCCATCAACACTTCATCGAAGCGCTGCTATTTTAGCAGAGTTTGCATTATATTTCAAAAGAGAGAGCCGGCTCTCAAGCTTTTTGATGTCTATCCAATATTTCTTCTTCTCATTCTCAGCTCTCAGCATGATCCTATCCTCTTCTGCTTTTGCATCAGCTTCAAGTTGTTCTCGCTCCTTCTTGATGGCAGCAGCCTGTGCGAAATATTTTTCCTTCTCCTTCCTCTCCTTGTTGATTATAGCCTGCAATTTTATTGTTTTTTGAAGGAGAAACAAAATGATACAAATTTGCATTTGGACTATTTAACGAGAGACATAGCTCAATTTGGCTGTACTGATTCGTTGCCTTGGCTATTTCTTGTTGCAGCTTAGCTGACTTCTGCTTCTCAGTCCGAATCTCCTCCTCCAACAATCCCCACTGTCCAGTCAGCAACAGAATGTTCTTAAGTGCCTTTAGATCCCTCTCTGATGCTTCCTGGCAACTAACAGCATTATCATGGACAGACTTCATCTCAAATAGCCGCTTCATTGTTGTTTCCTTTTCACGTTGCTCCGCTTCCTGCTTCTCTTTCCTAAGTGTTTTAAGCTCATCCTGGCTCTTGCTAAGCTTATGAGTTGCCTGCATCACCTTCTCAATGGCCCACTCAGTACAGCTGTCCAGTTAATTCTCCATTTCCCGCCTCCTAGAAACTAACTTCAGAATCAGCTCCTTTGAATAATTAGGCATCTCTGGAGACATGGAAATGCTGGTTTCAACCTTTGGAGCATGAGTTTTTTCTGTTGAGGACGTCACAAGATCAGAATAGCTGATGTCCGCAGAAGAGGCTGAATCTTTGTATGTTTTCTCAGTGTGTCCATGGAAGGATTTTTGCCTATTGGTAATTGGACACTAACCCTCTCTTTCCCCGCCTCTTCTGACCAGTTGTTGTTCTCTCTTCAGAGACATTTGTTAGGTTTATGGTCTGCACTCGTTCCCCAAGGGAACTTATAGATTTCTCAATACCCTCTGTATTAGAGCTCGGAGAATCTGATTTCGATATGGTAGGAGTAGGATCTCATTCCACTGTACATGCTTGTGAAATGTTCAAGTTGCACATTAACAATATCCACATTGCTTCTACAATGGATAAGGATGGCTTAACCTCCCTGAGCACATTTACCATCTCCAGCAAAGTGAAGTCCACTATCTGCTGCAAATTCTCAAACACTTCCTGTCTTGAAGCATCAATAATCTTTTTCTTCCCTTTCTTCAAAGTAGCCAGTGTACCATTCACAATATTTGACTCAAGGTCTTCACCACCACTGTAAATTGCACGCCTTGAAATGTATTTCTCAGCAACATCCTCACTATAGCCACGCTTAACAATCTGCTTAATTGCAGCCATGAAGAGTGTATGCAAACTGGAGGACAAAAATTCCTCTAGTGGATGCACAATTTTCTCTTGGGACTCTTTTGTGGGATTTTTTTTTGGGTTTTCTCAGTGGTTCGTCGTTCACAGTTAAACCACCGAGAGATTTCGATTAAGGATGAGGGAAGTCTAATTAGGTTCTGTTGAGAAGGATCATCTAATTTTCTCTTGTTCTTGTTTCCTTTCTCTTGTTCTTGTTCTTGCAATCGAATCCAGTGCCCTTTATCCTGTAACAAACACACTTTAATTTGATCAAAACTAGAACAATCCAGATATCAAACAACACCCTACTTGGCTATGCTATCAAGCTTTGAATGTAAAACTACATCATGAGACCAATATTAGACTAAAAGTGGTTGGACCAATTGTACGTGGTTATCCTAATAACTTCCGATTTATGCTCTACAAAAACAATATTTTAAAATATTTTTATTTTTTATTTAATATATATATATACATATTATTTTGAAATATATCAAAAATGTTCTAAAAAATTAAAAGTAATTCAAAACAATATAATATTAAAGTTTTTTTAAAAAAATATTAACACTCTTACATCTACCACACAATAATAAATAAATAAAAAAAAGAGGAAAGTATATATAAAATCGTAAGCGTTCAACACAAACAATATTAATGAAATTATAACTTCTTAACAAAAATAATCACTATGGAACAATAGCCTCGGGATTATGGAATAAAGGATTATCTCAGGTTTACACTAAACTATTGACGGTAATTCTCAAATATCACAGAACAGAATATGATATGATATGATATGATAGAATGTAATAGAAATGAATAATTAAGTAAAAAAATATATTAACCGACATGGTTGAAATCAAAGTTTAACAAAATTATTTTAGAAAAACTTTTGAAGAACTGTCTTGCAACGAAGATTGACAATATCAAAAGCCTAAACTGATCTAGAGAAAATTGAAGCACATATTAATTTTTTTTTTTTTTGGGGAATAACGATATTTATAGCAATTATACGTTAAACTGGCAGAAAATTGACAAGTAGAAATTTATTTTTATTAATTACTTTTATCTATAAAAGTAATATAATACATATTTTTAGCTGTATAGAACAATTTAGAGGTGCGTGGTGCTCATGAGCCGTGAGCGCGTACATACACATAAAAAAAGTGACCGATATGTAAATAAGAAAAATACATAGGTTTAGTTATAATTTTGCTATATTTTTCGGGATCATGAAATTTATAAAAACAATAATTTTTATCACATAAAAAATATTATTGTATATCTGGTTACAATTACACTAATGCTAGTCAATCCAAAAATTTAGTCCAAATTTCAATCCAAATGATGTGGCAAGTGATTTTTTCATTAACCACATCATCTCATATTGTGTGTGGTGATGACAATTCACTTGCCACATCATTTGGGTTGAAATTTGGGCTAAATTTTTGGGCTGTCTAGCATTACTCTTACATTTATTTTTCAACATCTTTTGATTACATGAAACATATTTCTAAAAGATAAAAGAAGAGGTTAGCCTAATGGTTTGCCCCTCATACCTACACCATGACGTTGTAGGTTTGAGGCTGTCCCCCTCCCTTAAATCCTTAATTATTATAATATATATAAATATATATAACATAATTTTAAAAGTACTTTACATAAAATTCATTTCAAGTTTTCTTTCCAAAAAAAAAAAAAAAAAAAGATTCATTTCAGGTTCATATAATGCCCCACAATTATACAAATAAATATAACTTGAAAGCATATGTGTTTTCCTCGTTAAAACAAACCACTTAAAATGTAATTTTAGTTTAATGGGAGACAGCAAAATCGTGTAATTAATTATATCTTGAGAGACTAGAGATGTCATATTACAACTATATCAATTTTCTCATATTTCCTTATTTTAAAGTTTGTGAGGGTTGATTTTTGGGCAACCTTGTATTATTTTATAAATTATGAGGGATATATTAAAATATAAAATAATGTTATATTAGTCAATATTCTATTTAAAATCGTGTTATTTTTTATTTTTATATTTTTTTTTATGTTGATTGTTTAATTAGAAAACCAAAATTAATAATAATAATAATAATAATAATAATAATAATAATAGGCATTAATGAGATTAGGCAAAATTTAGATGCATATCAGGTTTAAATTTTATCTTAGGCAATAATGGTAGTATAATGATTACACCAAATGGAGTTAGTTTCTTTAGAAAATCTACATTTGTTCAACCTAGATATGAAACCCAAATAGTACCCTTTGAGAAGAAAGAAAAGGATCGCTATAGTCTTCTCAAAGGTTCCCTTATTTTTGTAAGGAGGCATTCGTGGAAGTAAAAGTCCGTACGGTAGTCAGTCTCATAAGGTGTCAGAGGAGTTGTTGTCAGTCTTCAAAGTCATCGTTTCTAAGGAGCAGATTCCATTTTCGAGCACCAGTTTCGCCCAAGGTGTTGGTAGGATGAGTACGTCTGAGATCGTCAAATTGTGTGAATCCCTCTCTCTCTCTGACAAGGGTAGAGTGTTTCGTCTCCAAGAGGAAGTCAGAAGAGAGGGTATAGCTGATGTTTCTCGCTGCTTAATTGGGAAAGTTCTTTCAGGAAAGAAGGTTAATCGAGAGGCGTTCATCAACACGATCGTTCAATTGTGGAATCCATTCTGTCATGTTGAAATAGAAGCTCTTGCTGACAATACTTTCATGTTCTGTTTCTCTAAATCAGAGGAGCGAGAGACGATTTGGATGAGAAGTCCGTGGCAATTTGATAATCATCTGATTGTGCTTGAGAAGCCTATAGGGGCAGGAGAAATTTCTGATCTGGGTTTTGATAAAGTGGATATGTGGGTTCAAATTCACAATTTGCCTCTCATGTATATAAACAGAAGGGCGGCGAGATCCCTTGCTGAGGAAATTGGGCAGGTTATTGAATTACCGGCTGATACAAAGGAATGTCGAGATGATACAGAGAGGGTTGTAGTGGCGCCGCTCATTTATGAACGGCTGCCAGAATTCTGTTATGCGTGTGGTAAGATGGGTCATGTTCTTAGAGAATGTTCAAATGATGAGGCAAGGATTGATGCGTTGGAGGGAGCCTCAACTCAGTTCGGTGCTTGGTTGCAGGCATCTGGCACAGAAGTAGGGAAACAGAAGCCTCCAAAGCAGACGGGACAAAGTTTTTCGGGGTCAGGTGTTGGGAAATCCAATTCGACATCAGAAGGTTCTATGAGAGGAAATGAAGATTGCCGGGTTGGACCTAATGCGTCACAGAGCACTGAGGGAGCTACAAGTGGGGGTTCGGTGGGCCAGATCGTTAGTAAATCTGTAGAAACTCATCACCCTGAGATAGATCAGCCAGGAGATTCTTCCTTAATTAGTGCTGTAGACACAACAAGGAGAAACCAACGGGTGGTGGATAGGGGTCAGGAGAAGGAATCAGAGGGTGCCATAGTAGCCATGGAAGAAGAGGTAAATTACTCAAAAGTTCATACAGAGGGCAAGCAAGTTAGTATTTACGGTCCGGCTGTAAAGACACAGGGTCCTGAAGAAACCAGTAAGAAAAATGTCAGGACATGGAAAAGGGTGGCTAGAGGACATTCAAGGTCTCCACATGAGGACGATTTGGATTATTCATATTGTAAAAGGAAGAGTTCAGGCGAGTTAAGAGAGGCTTATACAGAGGTTAAGAAGGCTAGAACTGACCTACCATTGACTGATTATTTGATATCGGTGGAGCCTGAGGTTCAGGCCCGCCGGGAGCCATGATAGGTGTATGCTGGAACGTATGGGGACTGGGGAATTCCTGTACGTTCGAGGCCTTAAAAAGGCTGGTTAAAAAGGTATCCCCATGTTTGATTTTTCTGTCTGAAACAAAAATGCACCGATATAAAGTTGATAGAATAAAGGTTATGTTGGGTCTATGTGGAGGTTTTAGAGTCGATTGTAGAGGGCGAAGTGGTGGCCTAATGTTATTATGGTCTGATGAAGTGGAGGTGACAGTACAGTCGTTTTCTTCTGGTCATATAGATGCTTGTATTAGAATGACAGATGGTTTCCGGTGGAGATTTTCAGGATTTTACGGAAATTCGGATCCTAACCATAGAGAATCCTCGTGGGATCTTCTACGTAGACTCCGGGCTATAGATGATCTTCCTTGGGTCTGCGGTGGAGATTTCAACGAGATTATTTCAGTTTCAGAAAAAATGGGAGGTGCTGAAAAAGGGACAACTGGGATGAGAAATTTCAGACAAGCTGTTGATGATTGTGGATTGATTGATCTTGGATTTGTGGGACCTCCGTTCACTTGGAATAATCGTAGGGATGGTGGTAGCAATGTGCAAGAAAGGTTAGACAGGATTTTGGTGGACCAAAGGTGGCATGGAAAATTTTTAGATGGCACAGTTGAGCATCTCCATTACTTTAGTTCGGACCATAGACCGATTCTATTGAAATTTGGGGAAAGGCCCTATTTGGAAACATCCCATGGTAGGCCTTTTCGATTTGAGGCATTTTGGTTAAAAGAAGATGAGCTAGGCCGTACTATAGCAGCAGCTTGGGGTGAGAAAGGATCTCTATCTACAGTGGCTGCCCTACGTTCAAAGATTAACTGGTGTGCGGTGAACCTGGCTGATTGGAGCAAAGAACGATTTGGCAGTCTTAGGAAAAAGATTGCTAAAACTCAAGCCTATATTGAAACTTTATACCAAATTGTTTCTCAACCTAGAGTCATGACTAAAATAAAGAAACAAGAAAGAGATTTGGAGGGGCTTCTAGCTAAGGAAGAAATTTATTGGCGACAAAGAGCTAGGGCAGATTGGTTATCAGCTGGGGATTGGAATACCAAATTCTTCCATGCTCGAGCTTCAGCCAGAAGATGGAAGAATAATATCCAAGGCCTCTTTGATGATAGGTGACGGTTTCTTGATTCGGAAGAAGATATTGGTAGACATGTGTGCTGCTATTTTTCGGGTCTATTTCGGTCTTCTAATCCTGGGAGAAGAGACATCAGTAATGCTATTGCCAACATTGGGTCTCGGGTTGGAGGATCTGATAGAGAAAGGTTAGGGGAAATGTTCTGTGCAGAAGAAGTGAGAGCTGCTCTGTTCGAATTGGGCCCGACCAAAGCTCCTGGACCAGACGGATTTCCAGCAATCTTTTTTCAGAAGTTTTGGACAATAGTGGGACATGATATAACCCAGGTTTGTCTGCGAATTCTCAATGAAGGATATTCGATCAAGGAATTCAACAAAACCAACATTGTTTTGATCCCCGAAAGTGAAGAATCCAAGCACCATTAAAGACTACAGACCTATCTCGTTATGTAATGTGATCTATAAGATAATTGCAAAGGTGATGGCTAATAGATTGAAGCACTGTCTCCCGTCGATTATCTCCTCAAATCAGTCTGCATTTGTTCCAGGACGCCAAATATTTGATAACGTTTTGGCCTCTTTTGAAATCCTCCATTCCATTAATCATCGCAAGAAAGGTAACAGGGGTCTAATGGCTTTAAAGCTAGATATGAACAAAGCCTATGACCGTGTGGAGTGGAGTTTTATTAGAGAATTAATGGTTAAGCTAGAGTTCCCGAGGAAGTGGATTGATATTGCTATGGATTGTATCTCCACGCCTACGTTTTCGTTTGTCATTAATAGGAAGGTGATGGGGAATGTTATTCCGTCGAGAGGACTTCGGCAAGGATGCCCACTTTCCCCTTATCTGTTTATCTTGTGCGTTGAATCGTTGTCAAGTTTGCTTACGCAGGCTGAAAATGGTGGAAGAACTCTTGGAGTGCGGTGTGTGAGAGGTGCACCTATAGTTAGTCATTTATTTTTTGCTGATGACAGCTTGTTATTCTGTAAAGCTTCAGCTGAGAGCAGTTACCATCTTAGCAGTCTTCTTAGCATATACGAAAAAGCCTCTGGTCAGCAAGTGAATCTCCAGAAGTCAAGCATCATGTTTAGTCCGAATACTACATCCAGCTTGAAGGATACTATTAGGGGAATCTTAAATATTCCCCATGCCAATTGCCATGATAAATACCTGGGGCTTCCAACTTTGGTTGGCTGGAATAAAAGAAGGGCTTTTCAGGAAATTCATGAGAAAGTTTGGAAGAGGATTCGGAGCTGGAAGAGTAATCTATTTTCCTTCGGGGGCAAAGAAGTTCTTATCAAAGCGGTAGCTCAAGCTGTGCCAACTTATATGATGAGCATTTTTCGGTTGCCAGCAGGCCTTTGTCAGGAGTTGAGTTCATTGATGTCTTCGTTCTGGTGGGGATACAATGCTGGCCAAAGGAAAATTAGCTGGAGGCGGTGGATGAATTTATGTCGGCCCAAAGAGATAGAAGGACTTGGATTTAAAGATTTGACTCTCTTTAATTGGTCTCTTTTGGCTAAGCATGCATGGAGACTGCTGCAATATCCAGATTCTTTGATTGCGAGAATATTCAAATGTAAATACTTTAGGAGATCGGATTTCCTCCAGTCCTCTGTTAAGAATGGGTGCTCTCATGTGTGGCGCAGCATCATATGGGGCAAGGAGCTGCTGAAGCAAGGACTTCGTTGGCGCGTTGGTGATGGGACCAAAATTACGGCTTTCTCAGACCCTTGGCTGCCGAGGTTGTCATCATTCAAACCAATTACTAGTAACTCCAACCCGAACCTGAGAGTGTCGGATCTAATTCAGGTGGATCAACATTGCTGGGACATTCAGAAGTTAGAGTCCACTTTCCTACCTATTGATCAAGAGGTAATTCTTTCTATTCCTATAAGTATAAGAGGGGGTGAGGATTGTTTATCTTGGCACTTTGATAAAAATGGTAATTTTACTGTTAAAAGTGGTTATAGACTAGCTCTAAATTTATCTTTAAACAACCTTCCATCCTCATCTTCTAGCTCTCAACACTGGTGGAAAGGACTTTGGCATCTCAATATTCCCCCTAAAATTAAAGTGTTTATATGGCGTGTGTGTTTTAAAGCCATTCCTTGTTTTTATAATTTATGGAATAGGAGAATAGTTGCTCAAAATATTTGTTTCAGATGTCGAAGACAGCCGGAGACTGAGGGTCATGCGCTTTTCTGGTGCAAAGAGAGTAGCAAGATTTGGAAAGAAACTTATTTATTTGATAAAGTGTCAGAATTTAAGAACCTTTCAGGATTGGACACACTCATTGGCCTGTTTTCTAGATTGGGAAGGGATGATTTTAGTTTTGTTTGTATGCTGTGCTGGTGTATATGGAATTCAAGGAATATGGTTCTGCATAATGGTCAGGTTAGACCAGCTGAGGACATAATTAATACTGCTGGAACATTTCTTCAGGAGTATCAACATACTTGCAAAGCTCTCTCTTTAAGCCCAAAATCCCTTAATGCGACTTCGAAGGGCTGGATTAATCCTCCTCCTGGAAGTCTCAAATTGAACTCGGATGCGTCTATTAGAAATGGGAAGGGCTTTATTGGTGTTGGAGCTGTAATCAGAGATTCGTCAGGTAAGGTTGTTGCTGCCATTTCGAAACAGATTATGGGTAATCTCTCAGTTGAACTGGGTGAAATGCTTGCTTTACGAGAAGGATTACTTCTTGCTAAGGGATTCAACCTGAGAATTAGTTTTATTGAGGTGGATGCTTCAAATGTTGCAGCTATGCTTAACTCTGATGAGTCTAGTTTTGGTGACACCATGTTTATTAGATCAGACATTCAAGCCTTGCGTAATGAGATGGGAGCCTCTTCTTGTAAGGCTATCTCTAGGGAGTCGAACAAGCTTGCCCATGGCCTAGCCAAGTTGGCGTTCTCTTCTGATGGGGAACAGTTGTGGAGGGATGTTGAGTCTTTTTGTATCTTTCCAGACTTGTAGTTCCTTGTTGTTCATTGTTTTTTCCTTCAAAAAAAAAAAAAAAAAAAAAATGAAGAAAGAAAAGGATATTAAACCCTTAAATATATAATATTTTGATTCTTTATTAGAAGATTTTGGATTCTCCATCTCCTCCTCAATTGACCAAAACAGTTAAAGATATTTTAAGTGGACCTTACTTGAGGAGGGGTTGGTTTGGGTGATTAGGTCCACAGTCATATGTTACCTCTTCACCAAAAGCCCTCACATATAAGTGCATGCAAGAGGTTTTTTATTTATTTATTTATTTTTTAAGTGCATGAAAGAGTTGTAGAGAGTCCTCTATGTGGGCCCCACCCCTCTCCCTCTTTCTTCTTCATTAAGGCTTTGTTTGGTAGGAAGGAGAGATAGAGGGATAGGATTGGGAGTAGAGCTCCAATCCATTGTGGCTAGAGAGACAAGAGAGAGGAGAGGAGAAGAGAAGGGATCTCAACTCCTTCAGGGCCCACCAAAATGCATCCTTCCCTCATAGGACAGATGAGAGAGAGAGGAGAGACTTTAGCTCCCCCATGCCCTACCAATATAGTAAATTTACAATTATATATCAATCTATTCATTCAACTCTCCTTTCAATATCAAACAAAGGAACGAAGACTTATCTTCCATCCTTCCTAACTTACCAAACAACATAAAGGATATATGTTATCCTCTCCATCCCTCCTACTCTCTTTCCTTCTTAATTCATCCACCCTCCTACTCTCTCTCCCTCCTACCAAACATAGTGTAAGGCAAAATGAGTCTAGAAAAAGACAAAAGTCATCTTTTATTAAATTATTAAAATAAAAAATTAATTTGCACTTAACTAAAGTCTAAAATATACTAAAAGCTTATATTATACTCGGTCAATAAAAAAAAAAAATCATTGAAAATTAAGTTGAAAAAATGAAACAAGTCTTGTATCAAATTACAAAATTTCCATTTTAAACTCCAACTTAAGGTTCAGTTAGTACGTTTTACCTTAAAATTTACAATTATATATATATTTACAAGTCCAAATTGTATTTGAAACGAGTGTTTCATTACAGCACGTATTATATTCAATTTTGTAAGTTTCGCGTTTCAAATTGTAAGTTTGCTTCCACCGAAAAACTTTTCACGTTTTACTTCACAAGATTTGTGTTCTACTGTTCATATTTTGCTTTTAACTTTGCATAGTTTCATTCAAATTGACATGTTTCGATTCACTTTAATTGTAAATTTTGTTTCCAGCTTCGTATATTTTTCATTTGACTTTACATGTTTCATGTTAACCATTAAGACCATTTTGTACATAAATTCGGCCCCCATTTCCTATTGTTTTCGCTCGTTTCTTAGGGATTTTTAGTGTTTTGTTGAGCTTGTGTAGATAAGTATTCCTAAATAAGGTGTTAGAGCTTAATCGAAGAGATTTGGAGACAAAAAGGGCTGAAATTGTAAAGGCTTGTGCCGAATATCCATCTTTTGGAGGCCAAAACTTCCTCTTCAAATTGAACTGGGTTTCGAGCAACATATATTTGGAAAGCCCCGAATGTATAGTTTCCAGCAAACATTACAATTTGTGATTTCAAGTTTACTAGAGGAAGTTATGCCCGTTTTAGTAATTAGTGCGCGAAGCTGAATTTTTCTTTCTAGTGACTTAGGCGACCTCCCAAGCAACTTGCCACCAAGTCGCCTCCCAAGTGGCCCGAATGATTGCACCATGTTAATACTAGATTTTAGCCCCCATTTTCGATGCTTTTGGTTGATTCCCGGGTAAAATCGAGTATTTAATGGAGTTATATAAGTGTTTGTAGGTAAGTTTAGCAAGTAGGGGGTATTTGTGAGCAAATGAAGAACTATTGGGCCAAAAGTGAAGAAAGCTGGAAAAAATCAAGCTTCAAAGTGTTGCTACCACTTGTCGTCATGGAAGACCGTGGCAACCGAACCAGTGAATTTCACAGTCTAACTGCCATCATGGACGACCGTGAAATCAAGCTTAGCCAAGGCCGCAACGTGCAAACCAGTGGAATTTGCGGTCCGTCTCTCGTCATTTATGCCTGCAACATTTTAAAGTCCAAGGCCACGAAGTCACCTCCAGAGAATATCGCGGTCTAGCCTTCGTCATGAAGGACCGCGAATTTGATCAGCAAACTTTAGTCCAAAGAATGTCGCGGTCTAACTGTCATCATGGACAACCGCGACTCTTAGACCTCAACATAATGCCAGGTCAGCATATGATGTTTTTCTGCCCTAATTTTAGAAACCCATATAAATACCCTTCTTTTTGATTCCCTTACATCATGCACCCCAACCAGCAACATCAAGATACCCTTTATCACATTCCCTTACCTCACAAACACACATCTTGCCTTTTCAGACACTACCAAAACTTCATCTATACCCTCATCTCACCAAATCCACCGCATCTTGGAGCTCATCAGAGATAGGAGAGGAGAATCACTTGGTCAAGGGAATCTCAAGGACATCAAGAATCAAGAGGAAGCTTGTGAAGATCTATGTAGATTTTCTCTACAACTTGTCTATTTTCTTTTGCTTCTCCATTATGTACGTAACTAAACACCTTTGCTAGGGAATTGATGTGACCCTATTTAACTATCCAATGTTATAAATTCGTTTATATTTCATAATCAATCCATATTTAGTCTCTTTATTCATTGATCTCTACGCAGCTATTCTTCAATTTCATGTTGATTTGTGACAACAATTTGGCATATATTTGTAGAATAGTTCACATGAGAAGATTGAGGTTTGGTGTTCGGATGACTTTCCAACACAAATTTTAATCATAAGCTCTTATAAAAGGGAAGTTGGCTTTATACAAGGTTTAATTATTAGGAAAACTTGACTTAAAGTTTTTGAGAAAAAGTTTTGGTCAATGCTCATTGTATGACCAAACGTGAGTAGAGATTGGGACATTAAGTTTTATAACTTCCAATTGATTTTAAGAACAGGTCCTAAATCGGATTGTGGTACTTAATGAAACTAATTAATGCATTGGATCTTTTTATAGTGGTCTAGTCAATTCCCTAACGTTACTTACCATATCTTTAAACCTTTATTGTGCTTGAGATCAAACTTTTGCATTCGTTTCTTTTTTTTTTTTTTTTCTTTTTTTCTTTTCTTGTTTTTGATATTACCACCAAACCACTTTGGGAGACCGGTATATTTTTTCTATATTTTCTTTGTTGTTAGTTCAATAATTTTACACTAACACATTCTAATAATTTGGGGTTTCGTAATTTTGTAGTGTTCGAGTACAACAATCAATTTCATAACTTGAAGCGAGTAACACTACAAGATTTTCGATCATGCAATGCCACATGGGCTTCAATCACTGTCTACAGCAGTGGCTCAGACTCTATCAACCTGAAAGGACTTTGCCACTACTATTTCTTGGGCGACTATCTTGGCCATTGCCAAGCCGGACAAAAGATTGATATTCTGGTCACTCCATCTTCTTTCCGCTCAAGAGGCAGTCAAAGTTCAGCTCCTTATGCTTTGCCACCCTCAGGCTCATCTTCAACGATGACACAGCCTCCTATCCCGGCCAAGATCAACAGTGCTTCATCTCGCTCTTCATTTAAGCTTTGGCATGCTTTAGCTCTCCTTTGCACTTTTTGTTGCGGTTTTCGCACACACACTAGACTAGTTTCTTTTATTCTTGTCGTTAAAACTACTGAGAGATTTACTTGAACCATAATAGTATGGCAAGCTCAAGTTTTACGGTTAGTATTTGATATACAAATTTAATAAAATTACATATTTTTTTTATATGATGTTCATGTATAAGTTAAATTATAATAAACGAAATGTGGGTTGAGGAAACCAAATTAAGCTCGTATATTTGTTTGGTGTAATGTCTTTGTAATATTGTATTATAAAGGAGGCAATACAAGAAAATCAGACATTTACCACGGGTGCCTGTGGTAATTAGTATACTTAAAACAGGCAATGCCTGTGGTAATTGGTTTATATACAATGGGTAATTCTGGTTGCAGCTGATTTATGAATAAGCATATGCTATTTAATTATCATAATCTTTTATGACATTGGTGGTGGATACAATTTTTTTTTTGAACGAATCAGCAAATAGTGTGAATTTGTACGGAACTATTAATTCTGACCTATTGGTGATTGGGAAATAATATACGACCCTTGACTGGCCTTGAGCCTTGAGCGTCAATCCAACCCAATTAATCAATGGTCATAATTATTCATAAATCAAAAATCAGGAAATTTCTATTATAATTTTTTTCAAAACTAACTAGTTTTTATTTTAATTATTTGCTTGGGGAGGGGATTCAAACTTGGAACCTCATTCAATGCTGAAATATATGGTTAACACTGGACAGAGAACTCCCAAAACAAACTAGTTAAGAATATTCTTTTCAGTCATCAAAATTTATTTTTACAATTCCTAATGTATAAACTCACTCTCCTTGTAACTTAAACTTGTAATCTTCCTAATAAGCAAAAGCTATAGAAAAAATGCAACAACTCCTGCAACTAAAATTAATTGAGTTACAAGCTGATCATCAGAAGAATGTAATGACAAGGAACCACTAAAATCAGCCGATGGGTATATCATAGGGTCGCCAGGACCGAATGGGTATATCATAGTGTTGCCAGGACTAGATCCGCCGGCATCCGCACCTCCACAGTTTCGATGAGCTTTGCTAACCCTAATTGCAAATTTCAGTCCATCTTCACAGTGGTTGGGGCCAACAAAGTAATAGTGACCTGGTGCTTTTAAACTTATCATGTCCTTGCCTGTAGAATATGTACTAATCGGATCCGTTGGTTTGCATGACACAAAATCTCGACGGTTCACTTGCATCACGTTGTGAATTTGAGGGTTGTATTCAAATACTGCATTGAAATAAATTAAAATCCATATTTATAAATAAATTACATCAAAAAAGATAAAAGAATATGTTACACTTACATAGAGTGTCGCCAGCTCGAAAGCTTTTAGAAAGAGCCCACTTCTTGTAATCAACAACGTTGCCCTGACTTTTTGTATTTGTCCAACCAGCGGAGTCACCAACTTTGTAAATAGCACCAAAAGAAACCCTAAAACTTGTCATCATCAATAAAAAAATCGTCACGGCCTTAGCAAAAACCAAAGCCATGGTTGCTGCTGCTAATCACAGTCGATAGAAGAGAGAAGAGAGAAGAGATTAGTGAGTGAACGTGCAATTAAATTAAAATAAAAAGATCCTTGCATGTCTCTGTACATTTATACAGTTGTGGTATGGTATCAAGGAAGGAAATTTCCATCTTGGGATCAGATCTATCATAATTAATAAGGAAATTTCCATCACATGTAATATAATGTGACTTGATTTGAGACTAATGCGGGCATGTCCGTATTTAATTTCCATATTAAGGAGAATTGTAAATTGTAATAAAGAAGTCAATCAAGTTTCCTAGTTTTTTTTTTTTTTTTTTGGAAGATTTGGGAATTGAAAACAGAAGACGCGTGCAGTAGAATTTAGAAACAATAGTTTTTTTTTGTTTTTTTTGTTTTTTATTTTATTTTAAGTATTACATAAATTTGGGGATTTTGACAGGTAGAGAACTCGAACCCACAAGTATAGGTGTGACGGGTATACCATTGTATCAACCTCATCTTGTCGAATTTAAAAACAATAGTAATACTCTAATAATATATATAAATATAAAATTATAATTATGATTGGATTTAATTACTAATCTATTTCCTAGTTTTTTTTTTTTTTGACAGACAATCTATTTCATACTTAATATAATAAGGTGAAAAGGTACTAATCGGAATCTTAAAAATAGAATGTGATATGTTGATTTAATTTTAATTTTAATTATTTTTTAATACATATGCATGTATAAATTTATAGAATAATAAAAAGCGAAAAACCAGAACGAGATACAAAGAAAGACCAAGAGAGATGAATAATACATATGCATGTAACTACATTTAAACTGAGATATGCGGCATTTAGGCTCATTCAATTCTTCACGAAATTGTTAAAAAGTTATTGATGATGAATCACTCTGTCAATAAATTTTGATTGCTTTTTTTTTTTTTTTTTTAAAAAGAAAAAATTGATTGCTTTTCAAACTATATAATATTACTTTAATTAATGGATTTAGCTAAATTACTAGTACAATACCTTGTAACATAACAATGAAGTGGACATAGTACTTGTAACCTTGACTTAAAACACGAGGAGAAGGTTCCCAAACATCAATAAAAATCATTTCAAGATGGAATTTGTATACAGTTTTGGATGATGAAAAATACAATTGATGAAGCTTGCCAATTTACAAGCATCATAGAGGTCTAGAGATTGATGTTGTGCGAGTCAAGTTTAACTTTCTTAACATTTGTTTAAAAATAGGAAAAGAAAGGTGTCCAAGTTTAGTATGAAAAATCAGAATGCCCTTTTTTTTTTTTTTTTTTTTTGAAATGAGAATGTATTGTTCTAACATTGAAGTTGTTAATGGGTTCAAAAATTAAATAGCACTTTTTGGGGAGGGCTTATGCAAATAGCACCACTTTAATAAGTGTTGTTTTAATAGCACCAAAATAGGTGATGAGACCAAAATACCTCCACTTACTCTTTCCCTTTTTATTTTTTTTCTCCAAAATTCGAGACTTATTTACAGTTTCGAGACTTATTCATGATTTTTTCAAGACTTATTCATGAATTTTCGAGACTTATTCATGCATTTCGAGGCTTAATTCAAGTTCGTTCGGGACTTATTCTGTTCGACCTCCATCAATGGTGACAGTGACGATCCAACGATGGCGCCAGTTGACTCCGGAGATAGTTGGATCTGGAAGATTGAATAATGCCGAGTTTGTTGGTGCCATCGATTTCATCATATTCGCGACGAATCGTCATAGATCGGATGATGAAGATTTGCGACGGTTTGGGTTTTGCCTTGTTTCTCTCTCTACACAACTCGAAAATGAAAACGAACACTTCGGTTACAATGATTGGCACTCGACGAATGTTTTCCTGGTGGTTTTGCCGGTCAACTCGCCAGTCGGCGGTGGCTCCTCCATTGAAGCTCCATCAATGGAGGTTTTGGAAAAAGGAAGAAGAAGGTGAAGGACACACAAGAGAAAAGAAAAGAAGTTAGGGGGTATTTTTGTCCAAATTCCATTTTTGGTGCTATTAAAACAAGAGTTTTAAAGTGTGATAGTTGTACAAGTCAAAATTTAAAAAATGCTATATACCCCTATTTCCTCTTTATTAATTCTATTTACATAAATTGTAACTTGAGGTTGTAGTACGTGGACTTTATATAACATGAGGATCGTGCTCATTGATGGAACCGAAACCTCCATTTGATCCATTGTTGATTGCTGCCATGACTACTAGTCTAACTGTTTTGATACCATGAAAGATTTCGGAGTTGAAAGGGAAAGTGCAAAAGAGAAAATCTAAAAGAAAAATTGAGACAAAAAAAATGCACGCAATAGATTGCTTGATAATTACAGTTACAATATATAAGAAGAGAAAATCTTCCATGGGTGTCTAATAGCCGATGATGGTGAGACGGACCCAATAAAAGTGTGCCATGTGACATAACCATTAAAATCAAAATATACTTTTTCTTTTTCCAATCATAAAGTCAAAAATAATTAAAACCAAACTTTTACTCTTACCTTGGATATGTGGGACTGACCGAATACATAGTTCCATGTGCCAAAAGGGGAATACTATCTACCTTTCTCATTTGCCTTTCCCATTTATCACGTGACACATATACACTCTTTAATTTAATAAAAAAAAACTCTCACTTTTTGCTGCAGAGCTTGTTTACGTTTTTGTCCCTTATTAATACCAAACGACTTTCTTGATGGCTGGAATTATGATTGCGTACTATTCTACATAAATTAGACATCTTATGTTTGTTTTTACCATATTAGATTTGGAGCAGTTCTTGGAATTTCCTTGAATGCAATATGCAGACAGCACTTGAATAAATCTTTCAGGAAATTTGTTGGATTTGCACCATAAAAGTATGAACAAAAAGAGTATATTAAAGAGCATTAGAGAAAAAAAAAAAAAAAAAAAAAAAAAAAACCATGTTTCCATAATACACAAGTATGACTTCCATTTTTTGATTGTGGACTTCTAGAAAATAATTATGGGTGTGGTCTTGTAGGTGGGATTTTCTAAATTTAAAGAAACATAAAGATGAGACTTGAACAAAAATAAAAAATAAAAAAATAATTAAAAAAAGGGAGGAGAGAGTAGTGGTTTTTTTTTTTTTATAATTTTTAAAAAAAAATTTTTTATTAATTTGGTTGAGAGAAAAAACAAAAACATAAATAGGCTGGAGTTATTGTTTGGTCGATGATCACACCATAAATATATATATAGCCTAATTTCCTATATTTTTGTACTTGTTACTCGGTTAAAATTGGGCATTTAATATGTTAATAAGTGTTTCAGGTGAATTTGGTAATCAGGGGTAAAAGTGCAAAATTCAAGAAATGATTGAAGTTTTTATAATTTTGAAAGAGTTCAGGGGTCTTTTCGTAATTTGCCAAGAAGGGCAGCAAAGTTGGCAGTGAAGTTGACAACTAACTCAATTCTAGAGGAGTTCGCTATCCAAGTTTTGTTGTGAAGGGCAACGAATTGGACAGTGAAGGGATATTTTGGTAATTTCTACTGAAGGCTATTTTTATAATTTTCTAATATCGAGCCCTAATTTCGTGGATATTATAAATGCCCCATTTTGAGCCCTCTTTCTAGCCACCGTTAGAAATCCCCACACAAAACACCTCTCTTAGTTCTACAAAACTCCCAACACCAAATTAAGAGAAAGATCAGCCTTCAAAGGCATCCACGGAGGTTTTCCTCCATGGATGCCTCACCACCACACCTTCTACACATTCTCCACCTATCTTAGAGTAGATTTCAAGGAGAAAGGAATTTCGAGCAAGCAAGCAATGAGCTCTTGGAGGAATTTTCTTTAAGGGTTTTCTCTATAACTCATATTTTCTTGTATTTCTTGTTTTCTAGTTGTGTAACCCCACTTAAGAATATTTGTAAACCTTATGCTATTTATTTAATGATTTTTTTTTAAAAAAAAAAAATTCATTTGGGTCTTGTTTCATTATTGCTATATTTATAATTAAATCTCTTATTGTGACATGCACACTACAAGAAAAACCGCTATTTACTATGGGTGATGCTTGTTGTAGACGTGTAACGACTACGGGCATTGCCCGTTACAACGCCCGTCATATGCGAGCCTGTGATGGATAATGGCGCGTTTCGACTACGGAGCCTGTCCATGATAAATAGGCTCAACTACAACGTGCATCTACCGTAGTTAATCACATTTCGACTACGGATTATGTCTGTGATAAATAGGCTCAACTACAACGTGCGTCGATCGTAGTGAGTTGCGTTTCAACTACGGATTATGTTCGTGATAAATAGACTCAACTATAACGTGCATTGCTCGTAGTGAATTAGCTACTTACTACGACCTGTACACGTGATAATTTGTTTTATTTATAACATTCTATGCCCATAGTAGATGATTTTTTAAAGAAAAAATAAATGTTTAACCGCCTATTGATTTTGGTATATATATAATTGTAATTTGAATTTTTTAGAATTTATTATCACATTAAAATTGTTATCATTGTAGACATAGATATATCAATAAAGGTCTGCATATATATAATAATAATAAAAGTAATGTCACGAAAACATTTAACAAATTACATCATAGTTAAAAGTGTTTGACGTCCTAAAATTATGTTTACTTAAAAACATTCGCTGGAATTTTAATATGTAATGTATTTTGATGGCAAGCTATAAATGTGCCTCTAGCATCTTCAAGTGTTTGTAATTCACTAGTATCACGAATCAACGGAACATCACTCACCATTATCTTCTTGACACAAACACTCCAACAATCCGGACAAAGAAGCTTGTGATGAACTGATGCTTGGGGATCAGTGAAATCAATTTCAGCTTCTGCCACTATTTGTCTATTACCAATCCAATGCAATAACTTGCATTTTGCACCCTTTTGAGGTGAAGCATCCGTTTCACTTGTAGAAACCCCAAGTGGTGACTAGTGAAATTCTAATATGTAATGTATTTTGATGGCAAGCTATAAATGTGCCTCTAGCATATTTAAGTGTTTGTAATTCACTAGTATCATGAATCAATAGAACATCACTCACCATCATCTTCTTGACACAAACTCTCCAATAATCCGAACAAAGAAGCTTGTGATGAATTGATGCTTGGGGATTGGTGCAATCAATTTCAGCTTCTGCCACTATTTGTCTATTATCAATCCAATGCAATAACTTGCATTTTGCACCCTTTTGAGGTGAAACATCCTTTTCACTTGTAGAAACCCCAAGTGGTGACTAACATTTAAAAAAGAAAAAAAAAAGGTGTTAAAAGTCAAATTAGAAAATTAAAAAAACAGAATCATTAAAATAAAAAATGTGATGATTTCGTAACAATTTTAAAAAATAACTTCTTATAATATTTACCTTTGAAGATCCAACAAATTTCACACCTTTATTACTTCCTTGTAGATTCGAATTACTTGAATACTGTGGCTAAAAAAAAAAAACATAGGTATTAGAACTAAAAAATGTCAAACACAAGAAACTCTATTTATTTACCTAATGTATTCTTTATTCAGCCGTAGCTCTATCATTGGTCTGAAATGAACCAAACTTTTCTTTTTAGATTCATTGTATATATTGGTTTGTTAGAAAAACAATGAATTCTATCCAAATTATTTTATTTCACATTACTTGATTATTGAAAGCATTTTGTAATTCTTTGTCCAGTTGCCTAAGATCTTTCATTTCTGCTTGAAATTGCATTGTAGTTGTTTTGCCGATCACAGATGCATGTACTCTTGTTGGCGTAACACCCAAACCAAGTCCTTGAACTCGACCTCGATGCTCATTTCCTAAAACTTGAGCCATAACATCATCTTTAATTGATTTTGTCTTATCCAGGGGAATAGCCTCCATTTTTGCCTATTTATGCAAAATAATCATAACAGTAGATAATCAAATATAATAAACTTAGATTAAATTACAAAAAATATACGTAAAAAGTTATCAAATCGTACTATTTTGTTTGCAACATTTTCATTCACCGGTGTCTCATCTTTGTGCTTATGCCCAGCTATCTAAGTTTCCACTCTATCTACTTCGTCGAGATCTTCATTTTTGGATATTTTTGCAGACCTCTAACAGCAAATGACACAAACAAAGAAAATCATAATTTAACTTCATAATAATAACAACAGATTTAGTTGATATTATACTACTTCATAATTTAACATACCAATTCTTCCCGTAATCGTGCAAATCCCTTACGACTAGTTGTATGTGGGGTTTCATTCTTCTTGGCCAGCTCAGTATATGATCACGCTGCAAATGTTCACATTTAGCGCTCCCATTTCCTATCTTTTGTGTTCGTTTCTCGAGTAAAATAGGGATTTTAATGGTTTAAATAAGTGTTTCAGGTAAATAGAAGAATTTAGGGGCATTGTGGTAATTTTGGAGAAATAGGGGCTAAAGTGCAAATATTCGGGACTTTATTGAATATTCAATGAATAGGGAAGAGATCAGGGATACAAATTGTAATTTGCCGCGCAAAGCACAGCTTCAGCTGCCACGTCACGCGACAGAAGACATCGTTTTGACCTGCTTGTGTCAGCGTGATGCAAGGCTGACGTCTGTCGTCTTCTTCATGCATGCAACCCGACCCGACCCAGTATCAAACCCGACGTCAACCCGGTAGCTTTCGACCGTTTTCTAGCTACTTTTTCGGTTGTTCTCTACCAAGATCGACGGCCCATGTTCCTCCGGTCACGATGGACCCATTTCCAGCCTCTCATGCATAAGTTCTCTCTCTCCTCCAAGAAGCCAAACCTCCATGGAAATGCAAGCTTGCAAGCTTGGTTTAGCGGCTTCTTTCCAGCGAACCAGACATTCCAAACTCGCGGAATCTCCGTGACTTCATGCAACAAGAACATTCCCGCAGTCCAAAAGATCTAAACTCGTGGGAAAAGCACCAAAATCCACCGCGACTTCATGCGGCGGGAATGAACCCGCGAGACAGGGGTTTGGAACCCGCAAGCATGGCGTTTCAGAGGGTTTTTCTTGTCCTTTCATGTGAAGATATTTCCCAAACCTCTTCCTCTATAAATATACCTCTTTTGTGCACAAAATCATCATCCCTAATATCCAAAGTTCACACAAAAACCCTACAAACCTCAAGTTTACACATATAGCCTAGAATTGTACCCAAACCAACCTAGCTCACAAAGAACACCTTTTGACTCCAAGCTTGGGAAAGACAAGGAGAAGTCTAGCTAGCTTGAAGACTTCACAAGAGATTGGTTGTCTTCTTTATCTTTTTGTTTACTTTAGCTTGTTGTTGTATTTTGATTACATGTTGATGTTGGGAATATTGGTGGGATTGTAATAATATTCATATTTTGGTTGATGAGTTTATTTGCTTGAGCTTAATAGATGCATGTTAATTGATTAACCAATTAATTGATATGTAATAGGATTTAGACTATTTGAGATATCAATAGCATGCATGAATGGTTATTTGTGTATGTGTCTTATCCTAGGTTAGATTGGTTAATACCAATCTTGTAAGCTTATTTGCTATCAACTAGGAATTGGATTTATTGCATGAAAACCATTTCCTAGCATTTCTGTGCCCTTACCACCTCACAACTAAACTTTCCCATGACCATGCATGAGTGTAGTTGGTAATTAGTTTAGTTTAGTTCATTAGTGTTTAATTAGTTAATTGATTTGGTAAGCTTGTTAGTTTAGTTAATTTAGTGAATTCATGCTAGCTTAGTTGTAATTTAGTTATTGCCATCTTAGTTTAATTCTAGTGTAATCGTTAGTTTAATTTGGTTGTGACCATTCCCTTTTACTTTCTTGCATGTAATTAACGTAAATAGATTGTATATATATATATATATATATCTAAGACTTAGAACCGACTTAAGGTAACACCTCCTTGTTGGGAACGATACCCTTACTCGTAACCACTATACGTGGCGAACGATTCGTATACTTGCGAAAGGGTAAAAACATACTCATGCGCCATATCAATTACTGTAGTTTATTAGAACCGGTCCGTGCACCGATCAAGTTTTTGGCGCCACCGGGGATATATTTTAGAACTACCACGTGCATGTCAGTATAACGTCTACTTATTTCCTACAATAATAAAAAAGTAAATCATATACTTGTATAACACTTTGCTTGCTTTAATGAAGTGAAATTCGAAAGACTTACATCGAATTCTTGAGACTGTTGAAATTTGACAAATTTGTTCCATTCCGCTATATCTGAAATGTTATTCGGCTTCAGTAGTTGGAGCTTTCTAGATGCCTCAGGACCGGGTGGAACATTTCTAATGTGTTTTGTTATCCTACTCTTATATTGTCGCCAATAAGTGCACATTGAAGCAAGTACATGATCCTTAGCAATGCCATCCAAACCAAACCTATTTTGCTTTCATAATTAATGTTCACTGAGAGAATGAAAATTGATACAGATTACAAAGATTTTAATATCTAGTACCTATTATGCATTCTTAACAATGAATAAAAAAAATGAAGTGTATACCTTTGTAGTCTCCCACACGCTTTCTTTCATATTCTCTGGGACCTTAGGCCAATTTTTGTATGTTACTAATATCAACTGAGTAGCCATAGCCCCACAATATGTACTTAAATGTATGGAAGATTCTCCATGTGGTTGGCCCAAATCATTAATAGGAACCCCAATTTCCTTAACTTTTACAATTTTATTAAAATCATATCAATTTGAGCCCCTTCCCTCTTTATTTATTTATTTATTATTATTATTTTTTTATCCCTTGTTATTAAGACTTGAAGATGGAGTACCAGTATTTTCTTCTGTCAACATCTCAAAATATCTAAAACCACAATTTTCATGTATCAAAGTCAAAAGCATGTACACCCACATCAATAGTAGTTATCATTTTGCACACTAACATCAGTAGAAAGTACACCTAAGTAAAACACATTTTACACCCAAGTACACCAGTAGTTATCATCACAAATAAAAGATGTAAGTAGTTTCAAAAAAATATAATAAAAAAAAATTAAAAATCAAAACATAACATACTAACCATATTTATATCAATAATGCTTTCAATTTTATATACTAAACATATCAAAAGAAGATTACAAGCAATATCACTAGATTTTTACAACAGTGTCCTCACAGTCAATTTAGGCATATTCCTCATCATCATCCATACTAGAGTCAAGTTGAGATACATCTAATAGTGTAGAGGTCATATAAGCATACTAGTCAAACTTTTCTAGATCATGGAATCCTCTTGAAGGTGCTTTTAGGACAACTTACCAATTAGATATATCATTTTCCCTAGAGTAAAACACTTGTGTTGCTTGCGAAGCTAAAATAAAAGGATCTCTATCAAATTTATTTACATGTGGGTGAAGATTAACACTAGTGTGAACCCGTCTTCAATTTTAACATCACTCCCGCTGCCCACCTAATCACATTTAAATAATGGGATACGAAATGCATAAAAGTCTAAAAGAATAATTTCTCTTAAAACCACGTAGTAAACAATCTTTTTGATAACTTGAGTGTCATCTCTTGCATTGATTGTGTAAACAATTTCTGCTTCAAGGGAAACACCACCATTTTGAGTAGATTTCTCACTATCTATTGTGCGGTATTGTTTCCCATTGACAACACAGCTTGTATATGATGTTACTTGCCTGGTTGGTCCAAATGCAAGCCATTTTAAGGTGTTTGATATATTCAAGCTACTTGCTTCATCAATGACCTGTTTAAATATACTAAGGAGTAAGTTTATCTAAAAAAAAAAAAATATGAAAAAAATTAACTATCATTTGTGATAAGTTTATCAGCCTTAGCTTTGAACCATGTTGAGAAAGTTGATGTATGCTCCTTTTGTAGTAAAGAGGGTCTACTTGTAAGACTTGAATCTAAATGTTGAAGCTCTTCAATGTGCATGCTAATAGGATGTTAATAGTAAGATATAACTAAAAATTAATTTGTATTTAATCTACGAAAAAAATTAATTTTGTTGTACTTACTTTATGTGTGGTTCCACTTCTGAACTATTAAATAGTATATAGCGATATGCAATGCATAACATGTTAGAAGACATGTTCATTGATATCCTTGTAGAAATAGAATGTTCCACTACTACATTATCATAAACAACATCCTGATTTCTATCATCCTTATTACCAACACCTACTACTTGTGGTATATACTTGCTACAAAATTGCATACATTCATATGCTAAATAACATTCTGCTATGCACCCTTCCGGTTGTGCACAATTTCTTACATATCCTTTTAGTAACTTCATAAACCTCTATATATATATATATATATATATATATATATATATATATATATATAACATAAATTCACCATCTATATTTGTTGTCTATCATTGATGAAACTAAAAATATTTTATATATATACCATAAATGCTAGGGGATTACCTTTTGAAAGGATACATCCAACGATATTGAACCGGTCTACATATTCGAGCTTCTCTAGTTAAATGAATTGTTAGATGAATCATAATGTCAAAGAAAGAAGGAGGGAAATATCTTTCAAGCATACACATGGTCACTACAACTTTATCCTCCAATGATTCTAACTTACTTCTATCAATCACTCTTTGACAAATGTCATTAAAAAAAAAAAAAAAAAAAAAAAAAAAAAGCATAACCGAAATATATCTATTCTCGGCCCTTTAGGCAAGAGACCTTGTATTGCTACCGATAGCAACTGTTGCATTAATACATGGCAGTCATGAGATTTGAGCCAAGCTATCTTGCACTCACTTAATGATATACAATTGCTAATGTTTGAGCAATAACCATCAGACATTTTTAAACTAAACAATCATTTACAAAATAGTTGTTTCTCTACCTTTGATAGAGTGTGTGGTGCTGCAGGTAGATAAAGTCTATTGCCACACTCTTTCACATGAAGCTCATGCCTAATGCCTAAGGCTTGTAAATCTCTAAGATAATTCACACTATCTTTTGTTTTCCCATTTATGTTCAATAGTGTGCCGACAAGACTCTCACAAATGTTTTTTTTTCAATGTGCATCACATCTAAATTATGACGCAAACATAATTCCTGCATATTAACAAGTAAAAGTAAAATTTGTTTTGGAAAAAAAATAACATAACAGATTTAGAATAAGGCTTTTTTTTTTTTAAAAAAAAAAAAAATTGGGAATGAAGGAATTACCTGCCAATATAGAAGATCAAAGAATATTGACTCTTTTTTTTTTTTTTTTTTTTTTTTCCATATAGGATTTAGATTTTTCTTTCTTTTCCCATTTTTTTCTCTTCTTTTCAAAATCATTTTCAACTTCTACATATGCAAGTCGAACTTCTTTACAATAAATTATCCAAGGCTTATCACCTGTTTCTTCTGCCCTATTAAATCATGAATTCATTTTCCGTAATGTATGATTCATTGGAAGAAATGGTCGATGACCCAAATAAACATTCTTTTTACTAAATTTCAATCTCTTGGAACATGTTTTTAACCCGCATGCAGGGCAAGCAAATCTACCTTTCACACAACACCCTGCCCAGTTTCCATAGGCGAGAAAATCATTTATGGTCCACGTTAAAATGACCTTTAAGTTGAAGGTGGAATTAGAAGATGCATCATATACTTCAACTCCTGTACGCCATAACTCATTCAAATCATCTATTAGTGGCTGCAAGTACACATCAATATCGTTCCCCGGTTGCTTTGGCCCTGGAATTAGTAATGTCAACATCAAATTTTCTTTAGACATGCATTTCCATGGGGGAAGATTATATGTAACTAGAACCACTGGCCAAGTACTATGTGTAGAGCTTAGGTTTCTAAAATGATTAAATCCATCTGCAGCCAGACCAAGTCTTAAATTGCATGGATCTGATGCAAAACATGGCTATGTATCATCTATTGTCTCCCATGCAAGTGAATCTACAAGGTGGCGCATTTTTCCATATTGACTTGTATGGGTAGAATGCCATGTCAACTCATTGGCCAATTCAATTATTCTAAACATTCTTTTAAACCTATGTATTATTGGAAAGTATCGAAGTACTTTGGCAAGCACCCCCTTATATATATGATTAGTATGTTCGTTTACTTTCCACCTAGATTCATCACATTGTGGACATTCCTCAAGTTGCTCTAATTCTTTTCTAAAAAGACAACAATAATTGATGCATGCATGTATTTTCTCATATCCTAAATCAAATACTTTAAGCAACTTTTTTGTTGAGTACAATGAATCAGGGAGTACATTATCTTGTGGCAACATGTCTTGAAGAATGCCAAGAAGTTCATCGAAACCTTTATCAGATAGACCATGTGTAGCTTTATGTTTGTATAAAACTACAATGTCAGACAATTTGGTAAATTTCGTAATGCCATGATACAAAGGTGTTTCTGCCTCTTTCTTCCATATTCCGAGTGAGTTCTTCATCTTGTATTTCGATCTCCGGTTCCATATTACAAACATCTTCAAACAAAGCATCTCTATACATTCTAAATGTATTTGAACTGTTCTCATTTTGTTCGGAACTTGTTGGGTTTTCCCCATGGAAAACCCAATTAGTGTATGTAGGATCCATCCCATTAATGGCTAGGTGTTCGTACACTATCTTAGTAGGATTGAAATTTTAATTTATACATTGTTTTGCAAGGGCAAACTATCAAATCACAATTTCTAGCATTTCTTTTAGCGGCCTCAACAAAATATTTGGCACCATAACTATATTCTTTCCTTACTCTACAGATGAAAAAGGAAAAAAAAAAAACCATTACATTATCATTACTTGAAATCTTATATGTGTATTCATCCAATAAGATTTATTGAGTTTGGTGTATCTACCTTGAAAATTTTAGTCAATCTTTATCCATTTGTATGGAACCAACTCTGAAAAATTGATCAATAATTTATTATACCAATCAATATAAAAAAGATACATTCACAAGAATTTGAAAGAACTCTTTACAGATTATATTAAAATATAACAAGGATGTCATACTCAATACAAAGTGCCACCAAGGTCAAAGTGAAGCTTTGAACAATAAAATTCCGCAATTTTAGCAGGAAAATAAAAAGAGGTATAACTATATATAGAAGCACTTGATATTAACACATGTACACCATGTATAAATCCTAGAAATTAAGCATGTAGGACTGGAGAATATATGCATGAAAACTAAATGAGAAGTAGAAAAATATATATAACAAATATTGCATTCAATGGTGGATAAAGCAGAGCATGAAAGAAAAAGAATGAGAGATTATAAAATTAAAATAAGTAAAAATGAACCTTTAAGTGGTCTGCAAAACCTGTTAGTTGGTGTGCCCAACAAAGCTGCGACAACAACAACCTACCAAGGTAAAGACAAAAAAGAGCCCAAAAAATTCAATAATATCAGGTATATAGCCACTGTAGATAATTACTGAGGCATGAAAGTCACTGTGTCTGTGTGTCTCTTAGAAACAGAACATTTTCGAAACTAATTCCATGGCATGATCATTTTGCCAACAGTTTAATCAACTTCTATTACTACATTAACTACAACACAAAACAAAACATAATCAATGACAAAATTCTTGAACCCATGTAGATAAAAACTAAAAATTTCTAGAAAAATTTATCTAAAAATATATAAACCCAAAACACAATCGAATAGAACATTTTCGAAACAAATTCCATGGCATGATCAATTTGCCAACAACTTAATCAACTTATATTACTAAATTAACTACAACACGAAACATAATCAGTGACAAAGCATTAAGTCTAAAGTACAACACGAAACGTGGTGGTGGCTAGCACCACCATCTCTAAAGTATATCATGAATCATATATAATGATGCAAAGACATCACAAAGCATTAAAGTCTATAATTTTTTTTTATTTTTTTTTATTTTTTTTTAACTTCAATAACATAGAAACAAGCCTTCAAAGGCCAACACTAAAAACAGAGCAAAGACCACTAGTAGGAGGCTCAAGAAAAACACAAGAAAAAAACAAAGCTAGAGCATGAACACAACAACCCATAAAAAAACAAACACCAGATATCCCACCCAAAACTAGTCCACCCACAACGAAGAGGACAATAGGTAACACAACAAAGCTACAAATTGCTCCAAATCAATCTATAAATTATCGTGAATAATTTGAAGATTAATTGCACATTTGTTTGACACTTTAATATAATAATATACTAAGTAAATCTATGCAGAATCATATGTGCGTCTTTTTGCAAGAAGGTTGATTCTAATTGTAGTTGCTTAAGTAGTTCAAGCTCTGCACCAGAGATATAAAATTCGTTTTGTTACTGCCTTTTTCTAAGCATATAATTATATAAAGATGTCAAAAGCATTATATAAAACGAAATTTGTGGATGGGTAACAACAAAAAAGTGAAGAAATTTTTAGAAATTTATCAAAAAATTGCAAATTATACCAAAAATTAATTGATTGAGGAAGTAGAGAGTAGAGATTAGAGTTGCTAGTAAATATATCTTACCAGAAATTAGATTGACAGAAGAAACATAGAGTGAAACACGCGTACTTTGAAACTGCTTGAACCAATTTGGGGATTTAGGGATTTACTTTCTGAGATAGAATGATTTTCATGGCTTTAGGTAAACATGAGAGGGATTTTGGTAGAGATCGACTTCAGAGAGGACTCTGAATTGATTTAGGGGATTTTTGGCAAATTAGCGGGATTTATTTGTAATCCCTCCAAATATAATTACTTTCCAATACAGACTTTGCTCGTAGTGAATAACTTTAAGGATTATGGACAAAGCCCGTAATACATACATTGTTCACAACGAGCCCATTTATGCTTGTAGTAAATAATTATTATCCATCACGGGCTTTTAAATGCCCGTTTAAATGATTTTACAAAACAAACTTTACTATGGGCTTTTAATTGCTTGTAGTCAATAACCGTTTTCCATCACAGGCCTCTTAAGCCCATAGTGAATGGCCTGTAGTGGATGACCAATTTTCTTGTCTGCACATATGTGTGGAGGATTAGAAATTGATGTGTATTCATGAATGAGATTAGGAGTAGAATAACTTAATTTAGGAGTAGTGTAATGTAAACATTCCACTCTTGTCGTATGTTGATGGATTATTCAAGATACTATGTTTGGAATGATTTGAGTGAATGTGAGTTAGGGTTATACCTTTGGATGACCTTCCGGATATGACCTTGACTACTTAGCTCTAAAAGAATGGATGAAAGTTATTGCATGACCTTGCTAGAATAGGTTTTGACTATATATTCTGGTGCTTAATGGGTCTTTGACCTTAAGACACAATTGCTCATTCCATGACCTTGGTTGAGTGATGAGTTGATTTCGGTAAATTCTTTAATCAAGAGAATGAGCCATTAACTTGAATTGAATGTGTTTTATGTTTAACAATCAACTTGATGTGCATTTGTGTTTGGCGAACTCATTTTCCTTGTGTGACCACTATCTTGCATCTCTCCAAGGCACATTTGTTTTCGTAACTTAGACTGTATTGCCTTAGGAGTAGATTAATTTAGCTTAGGAGTAGTGTAATTTGGAAAGGTAAGCACCCGGTTACTTTTCTATCTTTAAGTTTTAGGTTATTTCAATTTCCATTCTCTCACACACAACCGCAATATGCTTACACTTCACACACACCATTCTCACTATTTCTATGTTCTAATTATATTGCTTTTAATAAACTCTAAAACTTTGACATACAAAAATAAAGTTATCAAAATGGGGCCGTTGCTGGGGAGGTGGCTTTTTCGTTAGCTATATCTAGTTTTAGTTTAGGTTCTGTAAATAGCTTAGATTTATTTGCTTTGCGGATTTTGTAAATGTGTTTTGTTTTGTTGTTAATTTTTATGTTGTGTTTGTGTTTGTTATTTTTGTTTAAAGCATATGCATTTGATATTGTTTGAGTTGTGTTGTGCTAGGAAAGGAAAACTTTTAGGTCAGATGGACCGCACAACTTTTGAGAACAACTATAAAGTGCTGATAAGACACACAACAACTCCATAAAGAGAAACGGCAACGCACGATGGCTTAATTGGTTGAAAAACCAAGGACGCGGGATGGACCGCGAAGGAGCGTAAAGAAGAAAAAAAGTCAATGCGTGGCCACAAGAGGTATCCTCTAAACTTGCTTCTCAAATATTAATTTCTCCAATCGACTCCTCCATGTTTGGAGTTGAGACAATTGTGATTGAGATTTAGTTTTGTGCTTCAATTATAGTGGAATGCATGATTGTTGAGCTTATTTGTAGTTACTTGTGGATATAGTTGTTGAAAAGGGTGGAAACTGCCTATATACTTAAAGATCATAATGCCATGCTTACTTTGTTTGTGATTTTTATTTTTGCTTAGATCTAAGAGTGGATTTGTATTGTGCTTAGATCTTAGGACATGTTGGTTTTTGTTTTTCTTAGCTTTTGTAATTTGTGTTGTTGTCCTTATTTCCAAACTCTAGCTTGCATTGTCCAATTTTGTAAGTGGAGATGGTTCCACGGAACAACATTGAGGACAATGTTGAGATTAGGTTTGGGGGTATAGACAACTTTCATTGTTTTGTGTTCGTTTTTGTTTTTATGTGTTTAGTTAGAATTTTTTCAAATCTTTGCAAAAAGTGCCCTGATTTGAAATTTTTTTAGGCAAATGTTTCATTAAAGCTATACCATTTGGTGAGGAAATTAATTTTTTCACCCATGATTCATTCTTCAATTTTTCGTGTTGATTCCGAATATATAAGGAACATAAAATTCTGGGTTGTGGTTCAAAAGTTATGAGCATTTCTTCGACCAAAGGTCAGGGGCGATGCCCTAATTTTCGAAATTGTGCATACACTGTTTTCATCATCCATTTTCACACTTTTCCAATTCAAATTTTGGAAATATTTTCTGAATAAAAAGTGTGTATTTATATGTCTACTTTATGTTGTAAATTTTTTTATCAAATTATTTGGAGTTCATTTAATGATATGCACTAGAAAGTGGACATTGAACAATTTTGAATTTCAACAGTTTTTGGAATCTTTGGCCTCCATGTTGAGTTGTCTTCCTTTGTGTACCAGTAGAGACATATCATGTATGATTTTTGCTTTGTGTTTAAACTAGCATCATGCCATCTATAATTTTTGCATCACTATAAATTTGCATGTACATTGCCAATCTTTTGATGTTGAGGTGAATGAGACCACTATGCTTGTTTAGCCTAGGAGAATAGTGGAGACTACCTTTGTGAGATTGTTGTGCCTTTTAACATTTCATTTTAGAGGGTTTATGTCATTTCTACTCTTAAACATTTTTCTTGTTCTTCAAATGTATAGATTGATCTCTAAGGTTTTGCATTGGATATTAAAGAACTATCCTTTTATGATATCACATGTGTGTTTGCTTTGCTTTTGTGTTGGTTGACCCTTGAGAAGTGATACTAGGCAATGTGTGCTTAAACTACTAAGTGGCATAAACACTAACTCCTACCCTATGTGTGTGCTCCCTAAGCCAATTTAAAGCCAAACACATAGCCTTTTTTTTCATTACCCACACTTCCAATGAACCAAGCTTCTAAAATGAAACCGTACCTAATTAGCTTGTGACCATATGGTGATGAAGGAGGCAGTGAGTATTGAGGTGTATTGTAAATACTAGATTTTTAGTTGGGAAGAAACCAATGAGTTTCTTGGGTTGAATTGTAAACTGTAATTGCATTAAGGCTTGAATGTAAAGAATCAAAATAGAAATTATTTGTAATTGTCATTCAAGGTATGAATGGTGAATCAAAAGAAAAAAAAAAAAACATCAATCAATATCTACTCAAAAAAAAAAAAAAAAAAAAAGGAGTATGAAAAGTGTTAGAACACAAAAAGGAAAGCCTAGATGTAGACCTCAATGTATTGTATTTTAGACTATGTAATTGCATTGTAGATGGTCAGCAAAGTCCTTTGATAAATACATTTTAGGATTACGTTATTGCATTGTAGATGGTCAGCAAAATCCCTTAATGTGGTCCTAGGTTTTTGTTTTCACTTTTGTCCTATTCTTTCTTAGCCTACACCCATGGCCCCATTACAACCAATGAAAAAACCTAGCAGATCTCTTGGTGATGCTTGCTTGAGAGTGAGCTTATGGATGTGCTATATCTATGTTCTTAATGTTTGATTCCATTCATGAAATATTTTGCACTTATATGAGCGTCTTTCTAATTATACGAATATGCGAATATATTTTGATTTCCATGTACCTAAACTCCATTTCGCATATGTTTGATGAGTGTTATCGTCTAGGTTTTGAGTGAAAGTATGAGTTATCTCTAGTAAGAAGTAGAAGTCGAGGTGAATTCTATCTTGGGCATTCAAGCATGGTTGTTTTGTAAACCAAAAGCATCTTATGCATTGGCATACATGCATTGCGTGATGTATTGATTTATATGACATATTTTTAGTCTTTAAATAGAGATTCTAATGTGCATGTAGTCTTTGTTGGTATTATGAAATGGCATCTCAACGTTTTTGCCTTCGCAGAGTTGCGTTTGTGGGTATCATAGTTGTAAACCCTCAGGAGACTATAACTCCTCCTACTAAGGATACCTAGTGGTTTAAAGGCTTGTGGCACATACTAAGTGCCATCGTGTTTCCAACGAAAGTGGACTAGCCTAGTTTTTATCTTTTGTATGTTTTAATTTGTTTTATTTAGTTAGTTTGTTTGTTTTTAGTTTTCTTGTTTATTTGTGTTTTTGTTTTTAGTTTTGCTCGAGGACGAGCAAGATATAGGTTTGGAGGTATTTGATCACACCATATATATATATCAGTAATGCTACACATCCCACCTAAAATCCCACCTTTTTCATCCTAACACATGTGGTAAGTGAGGTGTCAAATGGTGAGTGGATACATGTGGTAGGTGAAATAAATCATCATTAATGTATATCCACTCATCATTTGACACCTCACATGCCACATGTGTTGGGATGAAAAAGGTGGGATTTTAGGTGAGATGTTTAGCATTATTGTATATATATATATATATATATATATATCACACCATATATATATATATATTTGACCACACCATAAGTTTTTGTGATCTTTTGTTGAGTAAAACTGGGTATTTAATATATTAAATAAATGTTTCAGGTGAATTTGGTAATCAGGGATAAAAGTGCAAAATTCGAGAAACGATTGATGTTTTTGTAATTTTAGAAGAGTTCAAGGGCCTTTTCGTAATTTGACAGCAACGAATTTGACAACGAACTCAATTCCAAAGAAGTTTGCTTTCCAAGTTTTGTTGTAAAGGGCAGCGAACTGGACAGCGAAGGGATATTTTGGTAATTTTTAGTCGAGGGCTATTTTTGTAATTTTTCAATTTTGAGCCCTAATTTCGTGGACATTATAAATGCCCCATTTTGAGCCCTCTTTCCAGCCACCATTAGAAATCCTCCATGGATGTCTCACCACCACACTTTCTATACATTCTACCCCCATTTTAGAGTATATTACAAGGAGAAATGAGGGTCTTTTGACCAATTTCGAGCAAGCAAGTAAAGAGCTCTTGGAGTGGATTTCTACAAGGGTTTTCTCTACAACTAATGTTTTTTTGTATTTCTTGTTTTCTAGATGTGTAACCCCATTTGAGAATATTTGTAAACCTACACTTGTGCTATTTATTTAATGATTGTTTTTAAATTCATTTGGGTCTTGTTTCATTCTTGCTATATTCATGATTAAATCTCTTATTGTGACATGCATGTTTGTGGAGGATTAGAAATTGATGTGTATTCATGAATGAGATTAAGAGTAGAATAACTTAATTCAGGAGTAGTGTAATGTAAACATCCCACTATTGTATGTATGTTGATGGATGATTCAAGACGCTATGTTTAGAATGATTTGAGTGAATGTGGGTTAGGGTTATACCTTTATGACCTTCTGGATATGACCTTGACTACTTAACTCTAAAAGAATGGATGAAACTTATTGCATGACCTTGCTAGATTAGGTTTTGGCTCTATGTTCTGATGCTTAATGGGTCTTTGACCTTAAGACACAATTGATCATTCCATGACCTTGGTTGAGTGATGAGTTGATTTCAGTAAATTCCTTAATCAAGAGAACGAGCCCTTGGCTTGAATTGAATGTGCTTTATGTTTAACAATCAACTTGATGTGCATTTGTGTTTGACGAACTCATTTCCCTTGTGTGACCACTATCTTGCATCTCTCCAAGGCACATTTGTTTTCGTAACTTAGACTGTCTTGCCTTAGGAGTAGATTAATTTAGCTTAGGAGTAGTGTAATTTAGAAAGCCAAGCACCCGATTACTTTTCTATCTTTAAGTTTTAAGTTATTTCCATTTTCATTCTCTCACACACAACCGCAATATGCTTACACTTCACACACACCATTCTCACTATTTCCATGTTCTAATTATATTGCTTTCAATAAACTCTAAAACTTGAAACGGTTAATAGATGACGGATGACACCTCTCTACGGAACGATACTCTTGCTTGCTGTAATACTTATCTTTTGACTCGTACACTTGCGGGGTAAAAAATACAAAATATAAATCTTTTGACATACACAAACGATGTTGTCAGTAGGTATTTGGAGAAGTGACCAAAAAAAAAAGAAAAAAAAAAGAGATAGAAGCAGCTATCAGGAAAGTCGTTTGGTATTAATAAGGGGCCAAAACGTAGGCCACTACTATTTGTTGTGCGGCTACCCTGGCCATTGCCACTCTGGACAAAAGCTTGGTATTCTGGTCACTCCATCTTCTTTTCGCTCATGAGGCAGTCCAAGTTCAACTCCTTATGCTTCGCCGCCCTCAGGCTCATCATCAACAATGACACGGCCTCCTATCCCTACCAAGATCAACAGTGCTTCAAGATCAATAGTGCTTCATCTCGCCCTTCGTTTAATCTTTGGCCTGCTTTAGCTCTCTTTGCACTTTTTTTTATTTTTGCAGATTTCTCGCACACACACTAGACTAGTTTCTTTTATTCTTGTCATTGAAACTGCTGATAGATTTATAACTTGAACCATTGGCAAGCTCATGTTTTACGGTTAGTATTTGATATACCAATTAATTTAACAAAATTATATATGGGTCAGGATATATTAACTCTAATTTATGACTCAATTGTTTTACTTCAATATCTCAATCACTCATTTGCTCATGTGCTCTTTAATCCAATGGTTGAGATAATGAAGTCAAACAATTGAGTCAAAAAATTGAATTGATATAGTCTGACCCATTATATATATATATACATATATATATATTTATATATATGGGTGCCGATGTTGACACTCATAAATATGATAAGCACACCCATATTTTAATAAAAAAATTTAAGTACAAAAATATCTCAATAGAAATTTACCAATATGGATAAATCAATTTAATTAAACCAAATATCATGTACACCCATTAATTACACCAATATTTTCTACTATATCACTTTAAAAAAAAATAAAAAAACTAAAAACCTTAATTAAACCCTAATTTTATTTCAAATATCAAAATCTCCCATTATCATATAACAAAAAGAATTTCTAGAGGACTTTGGTCATACAGAGGTACATATTTCTTTATTTCTTTATTTTTTTTTTTTTATGAACTCTATCAATAAAAAAAGTGAGAAGTAATTTTATTTTATTTTAAAATAAAAAGTGAGAAGTAATTTTTTTTTAAAAAAAAAAAAAAAAAGATAGCAGTACATATCCCATTGTTAGAACAATGATCGAATTTTTATGAATTCTCAACAGAGTATGAACAATGTCGGAGTCGAATGTACTATGGACTACATGCGTGAATTTACAAATTACAAGGTATAAATAAATTGGGTGTCGGACACTGCTCTCTCTAAGACTAAATTTTCTTTTTTGCTTTTGTTCTTGTTCTACAACTGCAAACATCTCTCTCTCTCTCTCTCAAGATTTCTTTTTCACTTTTGTTGTTGCTTCTTGCAATTTGGAAGATGAATTTAGTCAAAATCAGACAGGTTGGGAGTTTTAATATGGATCAAGAACTATTATTGTTCGATCAATCCTTATGGCGACACAATTTGCTCTCCGTTGACACTGAATTTCCTTACGGCGTCACAATGTTTTCAAGCCTAGAGAACTTAAGAATTTATAATTTATGAAATTGGGTGTGTTAATAACTTAAGAGAGTTTATAAATAAATTGTATTAAAATGAAAACATTCATTTAAATAAGAGTACTATTGGCATTAAGATGGATGTTTATAGTAATGTTTTTATTTTAAATTTTAGACATGGGTATACTTATAAATATGAGTATGCTTATCATATTTATGGGTGTCAATATCTGCAACCATATATATATATATATATATATATATATATATATGGTTAGGCTATATATATATAGGGTTAGGCTTTAGGACACTGGTGTTTTTGAACACCGTGTAGGAAAAATTGTGATTGTAATTTGAAAAAGTATGATCTAAGCTTAAATCGCAATATTTTCTACACGGTGTACGGTACACCGGTGTTCTATAAATTGTCTCATATATATATATATATATATATATATATATGGTATATCAAATACTAACCGTAAAACTTGAGCTTGCCTTACTATTATGGTTCAAGGAAGCCTCTCAGTAGTTTCAACAACAATAAAAATAAATAAAAATTAATCTAGTGTGTGCAAAGATTATGATAATTTAACTTATATTTGATAATCAAGTATAAGTTAAATTATCATAATCTTTGCACACACTAGATTAATTTTTATTTTTTTTTTATTGTTGTTGAAACTACTTAGAGGCTTCCTTGAACCATAATAGTAAGGCAAGCTCAAGTTTTACTGTTAGTATTTGATATACCAATTTAATAAAATTATATATATATATATTTAATGATGATCATGTATAAATTAAATGATCATAATCTTTTTAGGGACGACATTGGTAGTGAATACAATTTTTTTTATTTGACCAAATAGTGCGGAACTATTAATGCTGGCCTATTGGTGATTGGGAAATAATATGAGCCTTGAGTGTCGATCCAACCAAATTAATCGATGGTCATAATTACTCATAAATCAAAATCAGGAAATTTCTTTTATAAATTTTTCAAAACAAATAGTTTTTTTTTTTCTTTTTATTTACTTGGGGAGAGGATTCAAATTTGGGAGACCTCAATCAATATCAAGATGTATGACTAACATCAGGCTATGTCAGCCACATCTCAAACCAAAAAAAAAAAAAAAAAAAAAAAAACTAGTTAATAATAATCTTTCCAGTCATCTAAATTTATTTTTACAATTTCTAATGTTAAAACTCACTCTCTCCCGTAACTTTGTAATCTTCCTATTAAGCAAAAGCAAGAGAAAAATATACAAGAACTCCTGCAACTAAAATTAATTTAGTAACAAGTTGATCATCAAAAGAATGTAACGACAAGGAGCCACTAAAATTAATAGATTTGCAACGACCGAATCTGCGGGCATTCGCACCTCGACACTTACGATGATCTTTGCTGACCCTAATTGCAAATTTGAGTCCATCTTCACAGTGGTTGGGGCCGACGAAGTAATAGTGACCAGGTGATGTTAAACTTATCAAGTCCTTGCCCGTAGAATACGTACTAATCGGATCCGTTGGATTGCACGAGAAAAAATCTCGACGGTTCACTTGCATCACGTTGTGAGTTTGAGGGTTGTACTCAAATACTGCATTGAAATAAATTAAAATCCATATTTATTAATAAATTACATCAGAAAAGATAAAATAATATATTACACTTACAGAGAGTATCGCCAGGTCGAAAGCTTTTAGAAAGAGCCCACTTCTTGTAATCAACAACGTTGCCTTGACTTTTTGTATTTGTCCAACCAGCGGAGTCACCAACCTTGTAAATAGCACCAAAAGAAACCCTAAAACTTGTCATCACCAACAACAAAATCGTCACGGCCTTAGCCAAAACCAAAGCCATGGTTGCTGCTGCTAATCACAGTCGAGAGAAGAGAGAAGAGATTGGTGAGTGAACGTGCAATTAAATTAAAATAAAAAGATCCTTGCATGTCTCTGTATATTTATACAGTTGTGGTAAGGTATCAAGGAAGGAAATTTCCATCTTGGGATCTCTATCCTATATAATTAACAAGGAAATTTCCATCATGTGTAATATAAATATATAATGTGACTTTATTTATGACTAATGTGGGCATGTCCGTATTTAATTTCCATATTAAGGAGAATTGTTATAAAGAAGTCAATCAAGTTTCCCAGCTTTTTATATTTATTTATTTATTTATTTTTATGTCTTTTGGAAGATTTGAGAATCGAAAACAAAAGACTTTACTAATCTATTTTATAGTTTTTTTTTTTTTTTTTTTTGAAATATAATAATAATTCAGAATTTGAGGTTAGATGATAGATTTGAACCCACAACCTCATGGTGTAGGTGTGACTGTGTGAGGGGTAAACCACTAGACCAACCTCATATTGTCATGATTTATTTCATATTAAATAAGGTAAAATAGTATTAATCGAAATCTTATACATAGAATGTAATATGTTGAATAATGGGCGAAGCCAAGGAGGGCTGGCAGGGGCATGACCACAAATAAAAAAAATATTAAAATTTTCTTTTAAAATTTATAAATATCATATTAAATTTTATAAAATTTCACTTTGATCTCTCTAAAATATTATATATTACTATATTGGCCCACCAAACAAAATTGTTTTGCTTCACCCCTTGTTGATTTAATTTTTTTATGTTATTTTATTTTATAATACATATGCATTTAAACTGAGATATATGGCATTAAGGCTCATTCAATGTGATCAAATCAGAATTTTTCACGAAATTGTTAAGAAGTTATTGATGATGAATCAAACTGTCGGTAAATTTTCATTGCTTTTCAAATTATATAATATTACTTTAATTAATAGATTTAGCTAATTTACCTCCCCTTTGGATTCTATTGTGGGTGATATTTACTCAGATGTTACGGGTTGTGATATTCCTGCTTCTTTTCATGCTTCCCACCCGGATGTTGCTTCTGAGATTGAGAAGGTGGTGGTAAACATTGACTCAGACTCATTAGTTTGGACTTGTTCCCTGGATGGTGTTGTTTCTTGTAAATCTGTTTATGATTCTCTTTCTGAGGTTAGGAGTTCTGCTTTTTGGGGTAAGTAGATTTGGGTGTCTTTTATTCCTCCTTCTCATTCTGTCCTCATTTAGCGCTTGTTTCATGGTAAGATTCCTACGGACATTGCATTGCGTGCCAGAGGTTTTATTTCCCCATCTCATTGTCGGTTTTGTTGCACTGCAGAGGAATACTTAAGATATCTGTTTCTTGACTGTCCTTTTGTTCATCGGTTGTGGGATATTGTTTCCTCTACATTTGGTCATAAGCTTAAGTTGGATGGTACTTGTTTGGACCTTTGGCAGGAGGCGATAAAGGTTGTCTTTAGCACTCAACTGAAAGCTCTCTGGCGGGCTTCTATCATCATAGTTTTCTGGGTGGTGTGGTTCCTCCGGAATCAAGCTACCTTTGAGGGTGGCAAGCTTATTTTGCTGATGCTCTATCTTTAGTTTGGCATTCTGTTCGCGAAGCAGACTCCTTTCAGTCTGGCACTATGAAGAATTCAGTGGATGAGCTTTAGACTCTTCAACGGCTTCATGTCTTTGATCGTCCTTCCAAGGCTCCTCGCATTTTAGAGGTTAATTGGAGCTCTCCCCCGCCGGGCTGTCTTAAGGTTAACACAGACGGAGCTGCTTTTGGTAGTCTTGGTTTTGTTGGTTGTGCAGGGGTTTTTCGCACATGTAGGGGTTTCGTTAAAGGTTGTTTTGCTATTCCTCTTGGTGTCTGCTTTGCTTTTGAGGCTGAATTGGCTGCTACCGTCCACACTATTGATTATGCTTGGACTTTTGGCTGGCATCGGTTGTGGTTGGAGAACGACTTGGCTTTTGTAGTGGATATCCTTCGTTCTAGGTCTCGTAAGGTTCCTTGGCATTAGCGCCCTGCTTGGGATAGGTGTTTGAGCTTAATTTCTCAAATGGACTTTGCTGTCACTCATATTTATCAGGAAGGTAATTGAGTTGCTGATAGTTTAGCTTCTAGGAGCCCTAGTATCGTCTCTTCTACATGGTGGTGGATTGCTCCGGATTTTTGCAATTATTTTATTTTCAATGATTTTTGTAGCAGACCTTCTTTTAGATTTTGTTGATTTGTTTTCTTCTTTTATTTTCTTTTCTATTTTGTTCTCTTTCTTTTTTCTTTAATAAAATGTTGGGCTGGGGTTGATTCCGATCCCCAACAACCTTATCCAAAATAAATAAATAACAAGAGCACTTTAATAAATTTAGAAATCAGCATACTGGACAAATCATACATGTTGAAGATCTTTGCTTGTGAATGATTCAAATCCTCGAATCATTCTCTATAGGGGTCATAATAAGCATAGTTGCAAGATGGACCGACAACTTTATACATATATATACAGTCTTTCTATTGTCAGTTTGTCCTGACAATAAATATATCAGGACGAAGGATATGGACCATAGATTATGGAGAAGTTTTGACAAGTGCATACATTTTAAGTCAAAGCATGTAAATCTAATGGTCCAAATTCTTCGTCCTGATATATTTATTGTCAGAACGAACTGATAATAGAAAATCTGTGTATATATATATATATATATATAAAGTAACTTTCAAGTGAAGGATCCTTGCCTTTAATTTCGGTCCACATTTTGATGAAATCACATCGATTTGTATGAATTTTGATATGAATCTTTTTGTGGATGATAAGTAATTTTTCATTTTTTTCAATTTTATTTGTTTTTTAAAATTGTTTTTTTTTTTTTTAAATTTCTGTTTTTTATTTTGTTTTTTAAAATTCAATTCAAAGATCCATTTTATAAAATAAATAAAAAATGTTTTTTTTGTTTTTGTTTTTTGTTTTTTGTTTTAAATTTAATTTAGGGATTGAGAGTAGTTTAGTCTTTTGATGGTTGTTATATGTATATATTCGGCTAAAAAGACCCGTCAGGAAAGTAAGCAGGGGACATGGAAGAAGTACGATTCCACGTCATTTGTCAACTGGTCAATGAAGAAAACATTGATTATTTTCCACGTCATCAAGAAGATTAATGAAAGCTGGAAGCATACTCGCTATGTAACCAAGTCTTAAATGGGCAAGGATCATACTCGCCAAAGACCCCTACTCGGTAAGCCCAACTCGGCTAAAGCAGGAAAAGCAATCATATCAAGGTATGCCTTATTAAGTGAAGATTCATTCAGATACAAGGTCTAAGAGTCACACTCCAATAAGCAAATATCCCTATTTCCTCTCCAATACTAGAGAAGTCTAAACAGGAAAGAACTCAAAGCTTCCAAAAGGATAGACGCCAAACGGGAAACGAGTCCCAATCAGTCCGCTACACTAGAATCCCAACATGATTCTATTTAGCAAATCCGTCACTAACACGGCAAGGGCGGAGAAAACCCTAGCTCGGATGGTATAAATAAAACCATGTAATCTACGAGTAGAAGATCTTTGGAAAAAGGACAATTGTGTGAGAGAAGAGAGACAATATTGAGCGTGTAATCTAAAAGAATTCATAGTATTATTTCCTGCCCTCAAAGGCGTGGAAGTAGCAAAGATGATGGTAGAGAAAGATAAGAAAGTGTTCCAATGGCAACTTCATGTTGATGGTTCATCAAATATGCACGGCAACGAGGCGGGGATAGTGGTGTTAACCCCGGAAGGAGATTCAGTCGAATGTACCTTACGATTTGATTTTAAAGTCACCAACAATCAAGCTGAGTATGAAGCATTGATAGCAGGGCTGAAAGTATGCATGGCCTTAGGGGCCGATGAAGTAGAGATTTTTAGCGACTTACGGGTCATTGTCAATCAAGTAATAGATTAGTACCAGGCAAAAGATAAAAACATGATCGCCACATCATTTGTCAACTAGTCAATGAAGAGAACATTTATTATTCGCCACATAACCAAGACACGTCATCAAGAATATTAATGAAAGCTGGAATCATACTCGCCAGGTAACCAAGTTTTAAATGGGCAAGGATCATACTCGCCAAAGACCCTTACTTGGCAAGCCCTACTCGGCCAAAGCAGGAAAAGCAATCTTATCAAGGTATGCCTTATCAAGCGAGGATTCATTTAGATACAAGGTCTAAGAGTCACACTCCAATAAGCAAATATCCCTATTTGCTCTCCAATACTAGAGAAGTCTAAACAGGAAAGAACTCAAAGCTTCCAGAAGGATAGACGCCAAACGGGAAACGAATCCCAATCGATCAACTACACCAGAATCCTAACACTATTCTATTTAGCAAATCCGTCACTAACATGGTAAGGGTGGAGAAAACCCTAGCTCGGATGGTATAAATAGAACCATGTAATATATGAGTAGAAGATCTTTGGAAAAAGGTCAATTGTGTAACAGAAGAGAGACAATATTGAGTGTGTAATCTAAAAGAATTCATAGTATTATTTCCTGCCTTTAGAGGCGCCGTGGTTATTTCCCTTTCTAGGGTTTTCAACGTAAAACTCGTGTTTTGCATGCATTTATTGATATTCTTACTCTTGTAAACGTATTACTATTGTTGGATGTGTGGAATCTAGAAATCGCCGTCAACAATTGGCGCTAAAAGAAAGGGTGTCAGACGTAAACTTCGAGGAACCTTTTCGAATAGATCCGAAACAGGAGCAACACTAGCGACAAAGACAGAAATTCTAGTGGCAGTAGCAACCGCCAGGTCCTCGAAACCATTGGAATAGTAGGAGACGGAACATTGATGACTGGAGAACAATCGGTAGCAACGCTGAAAACTAGGGTGGCCAATCTGGGAACCTTACAGCACTTTCAAGTCGCCCTGATGAACTTAGTCAGCGAGGCCAACAAGTTAGGGCTCACACTTCCGATAGGCCTGGGGATTTCTTTACCCTATGATTTAACTACAAGCATGCCTAGGGAGGCTAAGGTCAGAAGTCCATATTGCAACCCCAGAGGCCTAGACGAAGCCATCTATGGAGGAAACACCCCACGGTCGTCCTAAAACCTTTACAGGAAGAAGACAGAGAAAAGGAAAAGAGTTACTAGATGAAAAATCTCTAGAAAGGCGAGGCCACACCCGAACACACGGGACGGCCCCTGATGGTACACACCAGAAGACCCAGCAGAGACACCATTCTATTTCCTTTGAGGATAAAAGTCATCAACTAAGGAGGGGATTACATCAAAACGGGCTAAACAAAGAAGATCTGAAAGCATAGAAGATCCGAGATATGAAGGTAGCATGGATAGCAGGGAAGATGGTTATCGAAGAATGACGATCAAGAGCTAGCTTGGTCCGGAAGGAGAACTAACCGGCTGACGAAGCGTCACTCTCCAAGAACTATCAAAGAAGGTCTCAGCAATGGCTCAGAGATATGGGCACAGTGCCTCGTCGGATGGCGAATCAAACAGCCCATTCCTCGATTAAATTGCTCGCACCCAATTCTCGGAGAGGTTCAGGATGCCGACTATCGAGCAATACAAAAAGACTAGGGACCTAAAGGAACATGTTAGGCAGTTTTGTAACGTCATGGCATAATACACATCCAACAATGGACTCCTATGCTTAACGTTTCCATAAACCTTCGGCGATCTCACTTCTAGATGGTTTGGGCGACTCCCACCTAAAAGCATCAGTAATTTTTCTAGTTTCAGCAAAGCATTCGTGAGACAGTTCATAGGAAGCGTGCAAAGGAGAAAGTCACTCGCCTACTTGTCGAATATAAACTAGGAGAAGAATGAGTCCCTCAAGAAATATTTGACAAGATTCGGGAAAGAAGTCGCTCAGATTGAAGACGCCAGCGATGTGGCTGTCATAGCCGTTTTCACCAACGGTTTACAAAGTGGTTGACTGTCTTTTGACCTATGAAGAGACCGACCAAAGACTTACGAAGAGATGGTGGATATAACCGACGATTATAAATTGGCTGAAGAGGAGGATGTGGCACAATGGGGTAGCTACGTGCATGGCCACAAACCCGATGCAAAACTCAAGTCCAGGGTTGACAAATCGAAAACGCAATCGCATGATCGTCAAAGAGATGAAAAAAGTCAGAAGGATCAATCCAGGGAGAGCAAAGGAAACAATCGAACTAGTAGGTTCCGAAGCAAGTATAACAGCTACACTCCTTTGACGGGCGACCAAGAAGACATACTTTCTGTAGTGGAAGATAAGGGACTCGCCAAATATCCGCGTCAACAATCAACCAATGTAAGGAGAGACACGACAAAATACTGTCGTTTCCACAAGGGCCACGGGCACGACACCTCCAAGTGCTATCAGTTACGTGATCATTAGGGATGGGTGTGGGGGTCCAATGGGGTGGGGGAGGGTACCCCCACCCCCACCCCTACCCCTATTCCTCAAACCTCCCCCAAAACCCATTTGGGGGGACTAGGGGTGGGGGCGTTTTAGGGGCAGGTCCCCCCTCCCCCACCCCCAAAACCCATTTCCCCCATTTCTTTTCAATTTCAATTCTAAATTTCCAATTTCCAATATGCAAATCAGAATTCAAAATTTGGAATCCAGGTATTCCAATCATTAATTTGACACTGTTAAAATATTCAATCCAAAAAGTAATAAAAATATAATACAAAATCCAAAATACAATACAAAACAAGCACAAAATACAATGTTAATATTATAACCACTATCCAGTGACTCATGTTAATGTTAATATTATAATTTTTTTTAATTACTACAATTTTTATATATAAATAAAAATAAAAATAATATATATATGGGGGAAATGAGGTTTTGGATTTGGGGGGAGGTACCCCCACCACCTCCCCCAAAATCTATTTGGGGGAAAAATTTACCCCCAAAACCCCATAGGGGCCTATGGGGGATGGGGCTCCATAGGGAAACGCTCATCCCTAGTGATCACATCGAAAGTCTAATCAGAGATGGGCACCTTCAAGATTTTGCCCTAAAAAGAGGAAGCAAACAGAGTGATCACCAAGATAACCACTGAGGAAGTGGGCAAGAAAGAAATAGCCCAAGGAAGAGCAACCTAGGCATCGTGATAAACCACCATTTTCGGTGGACCCCACACTGGTCGAAGCAATAAGGAAAGAATGTCGGAAGTCCAAGAGGTAATGTATGAGAACAGAGACACATATGTAAATTCTATACAGAGAAGCCTTAATAGGGGAAAGAAAGGCTGGGACTCGATAATTTTCACGACCGAGGATTCAGAGGGGTTGATGTAAAACCTAACGATGCAATTGTAGTTGGAGTCTGAATATCTCATAGGGACATTCTCCGAGTAATGATAGATAATGGAAGCTCGGCTGACATTTTAAGCACCATGGTATATGATGAATTGCGGCTGGATAGAAAATACCTAGAGCCTTTCCATATACCACTGAAGAGGTTTTGAGGCTCAGAGGTAAGGTCTTTAGGAACTGTAAAACTACCAGTGAGGTTCAGCACAACACCATGTCAAAGGACGATCCTGTTAGATTTTGTTATCGTTGATGTTCATCACTGGCTGTATAATGCACTGATCGGTCGACCATTCTTGAACAAGGCCCAGGCAGTCACATCAACCTATGCGCTGAAAGTAAAATTTCGGACAGATTTTAGGATCGAGGAACTCAAGGGATCACCAGAGATGGCTCACCACTGAGCCAACCTTTCAGTTTTTAAAGATAGAACCGGAGTAGAAACGTTGAGCATATGTGAACTTAGCCAAGGGCACAGAAACAAACCCCAAGGAGCTTTGAACTTGATCCAAGGGATAAGGTAGACAAAAAGAAAAAGAAGATGACCGAATTCGTCGTCCTAGATGAGAAAGAACCCGATTAAACTATCAAGATTGGGACGAGATTGGCCGAGCCTGTTAAGATAAACATAGCGAACTTACTAAGGGAATACAAAAAAATCTTCGCCTGGAGCCATGAAGACATGTCGGAAATCAGCACGAATGTGATTTCCTACTATTTGGCCATAGATAACAAAAATAAGCTGGTAGTGAAGAAAATGAGGAGTTTCAATCCGAAAAGAAATGTAGCCATAAGGGAAGAAGTGGTCAAATTACTCGCAGTAGGCTTAAGTAGTGAAGTCAAGTACCCCGAGTGGGTGGCGAATGTCATGCTAGTGAAAAAGAAGAACAATCAATGGTGGATGTGTCGACTTTACCGATCTACACAAACCTTGTCCCAAAGATAGCTTTCCACTACCAAAGATCGACCAGTTAGTTAACGCTACGGCCGGACATGAGCTTCTGAGCTTTATGGATGCATACTTGGGCTACAATTAGATCAAGATGCATAAGTCAGATGAAGATAAAATGACATTCACCCCACATCAATGACTGTACTGCTACACGGTCATGCCATTCGGCTTAAAAAACGCTGGTGCAACATATCAGCGGCTAGTCAATAGGATGTTCGCCAGTCAAATAGGGAGAAATATAGAAGTATATGTAGATGATATGCTAACAAAAAGTGTCACGGTCGATAGAAATGTAGGTAACTTGCGGGAAACCTTCAACGTATTGACCAAGTATGGAATGAAGATAAACCCTGCCAAGTGTGTATTCGGCATTCCATCTGGCAAGTTCCTTGGGTTTCAGGTACATCAGAGAGGAATAGAGGTGAACCCGGACAAGATCCAGGCATTAGCTAACATGGCTTCCCTAAAGACCTTGAAGGATATTCAGAAGCTCATGGGATGTTTGACATCATTAAACAGGTTCATTTCAAAATCAACGGACATGTGCTTACCATTCTTCAAGGACCTAAAGAAAGGTAAGGGGGTCGACTGGATTAAAGATTGTGAGCAGGCGTTTCAGCAATTGAAAGACTACTTGGGCCAAGCACCACTATTGTCAAAACCACTGGTCAGAGAAACACTATATCTGTACCTATCGGTCACAAAAGTGGCCACAAGTTATATATTAGTAAGACAAGAACAGGGCATTCAGAAGCCGGTGTATTACATAAGCAAGACATTTCTACCCGCCGAGACAAGGTATTCACCGGCCGAGAAGATGGCACTCGCGTTGGTAACATCGGCAAGAACACTGAGGCCATATTTACAGGCCCACAAGATCGAAGTGTACACAAACTGTCCTCTCAAGATGATCTTACAAAAACCGAAGGGATCCGGCAGACTGACAAAGTAGGCAATTGAGTTGAGCAAGTTCAATATAAGGTACCTACCGAGAACATTAATAGGGGGCCAAGCAGTTGTCGACTTTGTGGTAGAATTCACTGAATCAAATGTGGAAGTAGCAAAGATGATGGTAGAGAGAGATAAGAAAGTTTTCCAGTGGCAACTTCATGTTGATGGTTCATCAAACACGCACGGCAGCGGGGTAGGGATAGTGGTGTCAACCCTGGAAGGAGATTCAGTTGAATGTGCCTTACGATTTGATTTTAAAGCCACCAACAATCAAGCTGAGTATGAAGCATTGATAGTAGGGCTGAGAGTATGCACGGCCTTAGGGGCTGATGAAGTAGAGATTTTTAGCGACTCACGGGTCATTGTCAATCAAGTAATAGATTAGTACCAAGCAAGAGATGAAAACATGATCGCCATGTCATTTGTCAACTGGTCAACGAAGAGAACATTAATTATTCGCCATGTCACCAAAACATGTCATCAAGAAGATTAATGAAAGCTGGAATCATACTCGCCAGGTGTTATAGGTAAAAATAGTCATGAAGGACACGTCATCACCATAAAAGGCCAGGCCAGCAGGAGTCAAGATAAGTCAACTTATGGAGCAGAAACCCCCACGATAACTTACTCGAAAAAGAGAGTAAGTAGTCCGACCACGAACGAAGACGATCTGCTTGGGCAGCAGATCTCATTCGGGCATACTCGGTCACACTCGGGCACACTCGGGCGTACATACTCGGGAATCAATGAGACAGTCGCCAACACTCATATACCAAGCATAATCAGCGACTAGCATGTCCACAATAAGCAACGATGTGGACCATTAGAGTTTAAAAAGGAAACAAGCGGTTCTCTCGCGAATAAAGGAGAAAGAATCTCGTCCAGAATTGGACTCAGCCGAAAGAGGAAACATAATCTAATTAGGACTAGGAAACCGCTTGAGACTTGGGGACCACAACACTAAACCCTAGCGGCCACCTTAAAACCCTAAAAACAACATGTATAAATACCCCCTCTATTCACGAACAGGGGGTATGTGAAAAACAGTAAGGGAGAGAGAGATTAAAAGTGTAGTACTTTTGTAACCATTCTTGATAGTGAATTTGGCTTCGTTGCTAAGGCAACAATCCGTGGACGTTTCTCCAACCATTGGAGTTGTACCATGTAATTGCTTGTTATTTCTTCTTATTTTAAATCGTTCTCGTTCATATACTGTAGCAATTCGAAAATACATCATTGACTTGGTGACCATCAAAAATCACCGTCAACAATTGGCGCTAGAATGAGGGGCAACCCAAAAGTTTGTGACAACAATGGCTGGCGAAGGAGATGGTAGCGATTCCAGGTACAGCCAAGGCATGCCAAGTAACGAGCTGGAAGAAGACACCGGGCTCAACACGGCAAATGCAACCCTAACGGCGGTAGACCAATCAGTCGCCCTGGCTGGTATTCAACGTTTCCCTACAACCAACGAAGAAATCGTGCAACGACTCCGCGCTTCCCTGCAACAACTTATATCAGACGCAGCAAGGCAAGGAATTGACCTTTCTATCATGGAAGGTTTGATGTCGCCTCACAATCTGTCCGCCCCAAGCCAGCAGACAGCAAGATTGCGTTCTGCAGTGGTGATACCAATGCCTGATGCACCCCCAAAGGCAAGACGAGATCCTACAGGCAGACCAGAGATGCTATCTGAAAGAGTGGCCAGGAGAAGTAGGGAGCATAGAGAGGGGAATGATTCTGACAAAGGGTACGATCAAGATCGGATAGCTGGGGATCGAGACCACCCTGGGAGGCGCAGTCATCGGAGAGACCGGTCATCCTCCTCTGAAGAAAATGAGCAGAATCATCATCATAAGCGCCAAAGGGGCACAGTCCGGCTGCATGGCCTAAATCGAGATCGTAGAGAGTTAAATCCAGAGGAGAGGGGCCAAAAACTGACCATAAGTCAAAACTTCAATGCGTTAGGGGAACCTGAAGGAGACAGAGACATACTCATACAGAGTCTAACCCGGGAAGTTCAGAATAATCGTCGACAAATGGATGCTTTAGTCAGACGATATGGGCGTAACGAGTTGTCAGATGATGAATCCGGAAGCCCTTTCACCAACGGGGTTCTGAGGATGCCTTTCCCGGAGAGATTCAGGATGCCCCACATTGAATTGTTCAAGAAGGACACCGATCCAAAAGAACACGTCCGGAGGTACAGGAGTGCTATGGCGCAGTATGTCCACAATGACGCACTGCTATGTCTGAATTTTCCCCAGACTCTTGGGGATCTAGGCTCCCGGTGGTTTGGTAGATTGCCAGCAGCAAGCATAAGCAGCTTCGGCGAGCTGAGCAAAGCCTTCTCCAGGCAGTTCCTCGGGAATGTACACAGGAAAAAGTCGGTGGCTCACTTATCCCAACTCAAACAGGGAAAAGATGAGTCGCTGAAGAGATATCTGGGGAGGTTCGGTCAAGAGGTGTCCGAAATTGGGAGTGCAAATGACGAAGCAATAATTGTCGCATTCATCAACAACCTTCAGAATGGCCAATTGTCCATTAACCTCAGAAGAGCCCGACTGACCAGCTATGCCGATATGATGGACATGGCAGGGGGTTACGCCCTGGCCGAAGAGGAGGAAATTGCCACAGGAGGTTACTTCGTGCATGGCGGTCGCCCGGAGGGATCCAAAACCAAAGACCAAACAAAGGAACCCGATACCAAAGGAGACAAACAGAAGAATAAAACGCGGGATGGTCGGGATGGACGACGAGCATATGATCCAAAAACCGATCAACCGCGGCAGAAGTTCTAGGGCAGATATACAAATTATACCCCATTGAAGAAAGATCAAGAAGAAGTCCTGGCAATCCTAGAAGAGAAGAACATGTCTAAAGAGCCGCCTAAGCAGTCAACATATGCTCGGAGGGACACCACCAAATATTGCCGTTTCCACAAGGAGAATGGACACGAGACATCCAAGTGTTTTTAGCTCAGGGACCATATCGAAACCCTCATTAAGGAAGGGCATTTGAAAGACATTGTTTTCAAAAAGGTGGATAGGGCAGATGGACAAAAGGATAGCCGACAGGACGGGCGAGCAAGAAAGCTTAGTCCCAAGAAAGCCGAGGATGAAAGAGCAATTAACACCATTTTCGGAGGACCAGCGACTGGCAAGAGTAACAGGGAGAGGACCCAGGAAATCCGGGAGGCCATGGAGGCACGGAGAGACTTGGACGTCAATTCTATTGAACCCGACCCGAAGAGAATCAAGGAGGGCTGGGACCCGATCATATTCACAGAAGCTGACTTACACGGAGTAGACGTGAGGCCGAATGATGCGCTGGTGATCAGCGCACGGATCGGTCATAGAGAAGTTCATCGAATTTTGATTGACAAAAGGAGTTCAGCAGATATTCTTAGTGCAGAAGTATATGACCAGCTGAGGCTAGATAGGAAAGACCTACAGCCGTTTCCCACACCCCTTAGAGGATTTGGAGGAGTCGAAGTAAGGTCGCTTGGCACGGTAAAGCTACCCATGAAGATCGGGAAGACTCCTTGCCAAAAAATAGTGCTGCTCGACTTCGTGGTGGTAGATACAGAAAACTGGCCGTACAACGCTTTATTGGGCCGACCATTTTTGAATAAAGCCAAGGCGGTGACAACAACTTATGCCCTCATGATGAAATTCCCGACCGAATATGGCGTTGGAGTGGTCAAAGGGTCGCAAGAGATGGCCCGAAGAGCAAACTTGTCAGTGTATAAAGATAGGGAGGTACACCAAGTATACACAGTAACGGCCCAACAAAAGGCTGGAGAACCTGAAGAGCAGGCAGAAGTGCCAAAAGATTTTGAGTTGGATCCTAGAGAAGAACCGGAGGATAGGAAAGACGAGTCGACCCAAGAGGTGGCACTAGATCCAGAAGATCCGAGTAGGACGGTGAAGGTAAGGGCAAGTTTGAGCGTACATTTCAAAACCCAACTTGTTACGCTGCTAAGAGACTATAAGGATGTTTTCGCTTGGAGTCATGGAGATATGCTGGGGGTAGACCCGAGGGTGATTTCACATCATCTTTCTATCAACCCAGAGTTCCGACCAGTGGTACAAAAGAGGAGATTATTCAATCCAGAAAGAAGCGTCGTAATCAAGAAAGAAGTGGAAAAGCTGCTTTCCGCAGGGTCGATAAGGGAAGTCAAGTATCCGGAATGGGTAGCCAATGTTGTGTTGGTCAAGAAAAAGAACAAACAATGGAGGATGTGCGTAGACTTCACAGACTTGAACAAAGCTTGCCCAAAAGATAGTTTCCCACTGCCAAGGATCGACTGCCCAAAAGATAGTTTCCCACTGCCAAGGATCGACCAGTTGGTAGATGCAACAGCAGGACACGAATTGCTGAGCTTCATGGACGCCTACTCGGGATACAATCAGATCCGGATAAACAAGGCAGACGAGGAAAAGACATCGTTTACCACGGACCAGGGCCTGTATTGCTACAAAGTGATGCCATTCGGATTGAAAAACGCCGGGGCAACGTACCAGAGGTTGGTAAACAGGATATTCGCTCGGCAGATTGGGAAAAACATGGAGGTTTACGTGGATGATATGTTGACCAAGAGCACCACAGCAGAAAAACACACGGAAGATTTGAAGGAAACCTTTGACGTCCTAAGGAAGTATCAAATGAAGCTCAACCCAAGCAAATGTGTGTTCGAGGTACCTTCGGGAAGGTTTCTAGGTTTTCAGGTACACCAGAGGGGAATTGAAGTAAATCCCGAGAAGATCAAAGCATTAGAAGGAATGGCTTCACCAAAGACACTGAAAGATGTGCAAAGGCTAACGGGATGCCTTGCGTCACTCAACCGGTTTATAGCCAAGTCAACAGACAAATGCGCTCCATTCTTTAAAGCAATAAAAAAGGGGAAAGGGCTCGAATGGAGTACAGAATGTGAAGAAGCCTTTCAGAAATTATAAGAGTATTTGGGGAGAGCACCCATCCTTTCAAAACCGGTGGTGGGAGAAACATTGTACTTATACCTCTCGGTCACAGAAGTGGCGACAAGTTCGGTGTTGATCCGACTAGAGGAAGGAATACAAAAGCCAGTGTACTACACAAGCAAAGCATTGTTACCGGCAGAAACCAGGTATTCGCCGGTAGAAAAAATAGCGCTAGCTCTGATCACATCGGCCAGGAAATTGAGGCCGTATTTCCAAGCGCATACAATAGAGGTGTATACAGACTGCCCACTAAAACTCATTCTTCAAAAGCCAGAGGTGTCGGGAAGGCTGACTAAATGGGCCGTGGAACTTAGCGAATATGATATCAGATACACACCAAAAGCGGCAATCAAAGGGCAGGCTGTATCTGACTTTATAGCGGAGTTCACCGAACCAGACGTCGAGGTAAGAAGGGTAATGGAAGATAAACAGACTACTAAATTCCAATGGAAATTACATGTAGACGGATCATCAAACACACATGGCAGTGGGGCGGGAATAGTCATAACAACCCCCGAGGGAGATACTGTGGAATGCGCCATGAGGTTCGATTTCAAGGCAACCAACAATCAAGCAGAGTATGAAGCCTTGCTGGCCGGCCTAAGGGTCTGCATAGCATTAGGGGTAGACGAGCTGGAAATTTACAGCGATTCGCAAGTCGTGGTTAATCAGGTACTGGATGAATACCAGGCAAGGGAAGAGCACATGATAGCTTATTTGGACATTGCAAAGAGGCTACTTAGAAAGTTCAAAACGTACAGAATCTCTCAGATCCCTCGGGAAGAGAACGAAAAAGCAGATGCCTTGTCCAAACTAGCTTCAGCCACCACAAGTATCAGGTCCAAAGCAATACCAGTGGCACATCTGATTAAACCAAGTACAGCGGAATCCGAGGAAATCACAATAGCAGAGATCCGATCGAGCCCAGGCGACTGGACATACAAACTCAGAAAGTACTTAGAAGAAAACATACTACCGGAGGATGATGTGGAAGCTAAATGCATCAGATACAGGTCAACCCGGTACACGATTCTGAGGGGAGAATTATACAGGAGAGGATTCTCAAAAGTGCTGCAAAGATGCATTTCCGGTGAAAAAACCAGAGAGATCCTGAGAAGCGTCCACAGTGGAGTGTGTGGGAACCACACCGGGGGTAAAAGCTTAGCACACAAGATACTCAGGCAAGGATTCTACTGGCCGACTCTGTTCGCAGAGGCGCAGCGATTAGCAGAGAGTTGCAAAATATGCCAAAGAATAGCAAACGACATTCGGCGACCCCCAGAATTACTTAGAAGCTTAACCTCACCTTAGCCCTTCGCCATGTGGGGACTCGACCTAATAGGACCAATGCCCACAGGAACGAAGGGAGGAGCAAAGCACGCCATTGTGGCAGTGGACTATTTTACCAAATGGGCAGAGGCAGAGGCACTCGTACACATCACTGAGGCAAACACCACCAGCTTTGTTAAGAAGAATATAATATATCAGTTCGGGATCCCGAGTATCATCATAACAGACAATGGAACTCAATTCGACAATAAGAAGTTCAGAGAAATGTGTGAAGAATTCAAGATCGCAAACTACTATGCATCGCCTGCTCACCCTCAAACCAATGGCCAGACCGAGGCCGTGAATAAGGTGATCAAGCACACATTGAAAGCAAAACTAGAGGCAAAGAAAGGTGGCTGGGCGGACAAACTGCCCGAGGTACTATGGGCATACCGAACAACTGTAAGGTCATCCACGGGGGAAACTCCCTTCACGCTGGCGTTTGGGACAGAGGCTGTTATCCCAGCAGAAACAACTTTTACATCCCCCAAGGTTCAGTTATACAGCCCCGAGCACAATATAGATATGCTGCAGCAGAACTTAGACGAGCTTGAAGAGATTAGAGATGCAGCACAAGTAAGAAATTCCGCATACCAGCAAAAGGCTGCTAGGTACTACAACTCCCACGTCCGGGAGCGGAGATTCCAACTCGGGGATTTAGTGCTAAGAAGAGTATCCCCAAATACCAAGGATAAATCATCGGGATCTCTCGCCGATAAATGGGAAGGGCCATACATCATCAAGAGAATCATAGGGCACGGGGCCTACATGATAGCCCGACCAGAGGGTAGCCTGGTACCCCGACCATGCAACGCACAATATCTGAAGATCTTCTATCCCTAGAGAACCCGATTACGGTTCTACGATTAATTTATTCTGCTTTAGCTCAGTTTTAGTTTCCGCTTTGATTATTTCAGATTTATTTATCGATTTCATTATCATATTGATCATCTAATAAAGTTCAGTTGCTAAGTATGGAGTAGCGGAATCAATAAAATCCATGAGCAGCATTTCAATAGCGGCCACTTAGAAGCCGGTCAAATAAATACCAAAAAGAATCGGGCGCTATAAGGCCGCGAAAGAGCGGACGAGTGGTGCTCGAAGGGCGGAAAAGCTATAGTAGCATGCCCGCCTAGTTAAGGCGATGCGAGCGCATCCCTTAGCAAAAAGGCGAAACCGAGGCACCAGGATAACTGGAAAACTGCTCGGAGCACCGCTAGAAAGACTAGTGAGATGCGCAGCCATGTTGGCCGGTACAAATTACCCCAACGGTTCGGTAAACCCTTGTACAGATAAAACCAGGAGACGTCCTAGGTGACTTGTGCAAGGACCTCAACGTATGGTCTTAGCGAGCCTCGGCGTAACGTTGAGGTAAAACAAACCTCAAAAATTGAAGGATAAAAGCCAGTTACATAAGATACTCGGCAAAAATTAGTTACCAGTTAAATAAGATACTCGGTATAATCCATTAAAAAGCCAGTTACATAAGATACTCGGCTAAAAATAAGTTTACCAGTTAAATAAGATACTCGGTCTAAATTGATTAAAAAGCCGGTTACATAAGATACTCGACTGAAATTAGTTACCGACCATAAGGCACTCGGTCAAAGTATAGCTAAGGATTCCCGAAGGATCCATGAATTCAAAGATAGCCGAGTACAAGCAGACTAAACAAATTCAGATCGTCCCATTTATGCATTGGTCGTGCAGTAAAGTAGAACAAAGATAAGAATATAAGAATAAAATTTTATTCATGTATATATGGAAAAAGTGAAATACAAAGAAGTGAAATACAAAGGTAATTACAAGAAGGCTTGAGATAGTCCGATCAAAGTCAAGAGGGAGGCGCTGGAGGTTGTGAGCTGCTTCCGCCGACATCCGGGTCAGGCTCCATCACATACTCGCTCAAAAGACTATCGTCAGAAGGCCACAAGTCAGGTCTCTTCCTCTTCATTGTCATCCATCCAGTCGCTATAGTCGGTCCCAGGAACGGGGCCCCAAGTCAGGTCTCTCGTTGTTAATCCCCGCCTTCTCGCAGGCGTAAAAAGTAGAGAAAGACTCGGCAGTGGGAACCTCAAGGTGCATGGGATGTGGCGTTTTACCTTTACTTCTACAATATGCTCGCCACTCTCTCATCTGAACCCGAAGGGATTCCAGAGATGTATCCACATGTTTCTTGATCGAAAGGCTCCAATTGGTCCTAGCCCGATCAGTTGTCCTATTCTTCTGGTTGAAGAATTCCCGAGCCGAGACCATTCCCTACTGGAATTCACGCAGAAGTAAAGCATCATAGGCTGGGGACCTCTTGAAACGGTCAACATTTTGTAGTTCCAGTTCCAGCCTAGCTTCCTTCGATAGGGACTCGACTGACAAAGCCTGACGCTCCAAGTCATCAATTCTGCACTCATAGGATGACTTAGCATCTTCAGCATTCTGCTCAGACCGAAGCAAGGCCTCCTGAGTGGACGACAACTGATCCTGTAGAGTCTTGACCTCCTCCGCAGCAGAAGATGCTCGTTGCTCAGCTTCCATTTGCCGTGCTAGGCATTGATCCAGGAGCATCTGACTCGATCTAGCCTCCTCTTGACGAGCCAACTCAACCCGAGAGCAATGGTCTTCACTCTCTTTCAATTGGGCTTCCAGCCTCCTTATTCTTTCGGCTTGAGCTTCGCCGGCCTGGCAAGCCCCGGACATCTCAGCCACCATATACAGCAAGTCAACAACAAATAGAAGTAAGTAAAAAGAGGAGGAATACGAAGTTATGCATACAGGCCAAGGCGTCACTTACATAGGAAGCACTGTTAAAAAAATTGCAGAGCCGGTCAGATACAGTCCCGGTCTGGAAATGACTCCAACGATCCTCCCCAATATAGGCTCGGTCTGAAGCCATGGCCCTTAGCATGGTCTCGGGGGTAGGATCATCAATCTGGGGAGAAGAGCCCAAACCACTTACACCGGCTTCAGGGAGTCCGGCAGATGAGGCTGCCCGAGGAAAGTCGGTTGAACCACCAGCACTATCTCTGATCTGCTCCTCCAGAGGGGCCATGCTCGCATCTTTTTCAACATCACCCTCCCCCTCATCGCCCGATGAAGAATCAACATATGCAACTACTCGGGGAATCTTGGGGTAAGGGCGACCAGAAGAAAACGAGGCTTTCCTCTTCCCAGGCTGCCCCGCTTCAACGTTGATGCCTCTGAGGGTGGAAACCGGATCAGCAGGAGTTGGAATCTCCGAGGCAGAAGGATTCGGCTCGGCTGAAGTCGAAACCTCAGGAGCTACCGCGCCCGAATGTCCCCCAACTGCTTCAACACCTTGAGAGGTAACGTCTGGCATGTTCACAGCAAAGCGGGGAGAACTAGGTCCGTGGGGAAAAGTTGCCTGCTCGGGCTCAGAGGGATCCCCTACCTTCTCTTTCCCCTTGGAAGAAGGATCTGCTCGACTGTCTTGATCAGGAAAGGCCCTACCTACTCCAAAGTCTTCCGGGTCGCCCACGGCCTCCGTAGAACAGGCAGTCATTCCGTGGCCTTGAGTCTCCTCGGGCACATAATCGAGCACTCCCCCCCTCATCGTCTCCCTCGGGAGGGTTCTCGGGAGCATTTTCATCGGATTCGTCTTCGGGAGGGGCTATCCCGGCGTCCCGCTGACGAAGGGCTGCTTTCCGGCTCGCCTCCACAATGCCCTTCATCCGGCGAGCCAGGGCGTCGCAGACCACATCCACCTCAAACACTTCAAGTGAAAGAGTCCGAGTTAGTAAAAAAAAAAATTAAAAAAAATTAAAAAAATTAAAAAAAAAATTGTTAACTTACGGCGTTTGCAGCGTGCAGAAATCTGAGGAAACAGACGGGCTTTAATCATCTTCCCCTCGTTGTAGAGATAGGGTTTCCCCCTTTTCCCCAAGGGGCGGACTGCCGCCCGAGCCAAAGTCTTTAGCTCCTCGTCGGTAAAAGCTGAAGTCAAATGGTTCCACTAGGGCGTACAGAAGTATCGAGGAACCCGACAGGTCATCCGAGTGCCGTCCAAGTCAAAACTGATTAACTGGCCCCAGTTTTTTCCCACAAAAAACCAACTGTTTTTCCAAAATTTGTTTGAGGTGGGGAAGCCCCAAACAAATCCCTTCATCTTCTCGTTTGTGGTCGGCTCGATCTCGCCCTTGACCACTACATCCTTTGGGATCCACAACTCGGGTTGGGTCGACTGAAGGAAGTAAATCCCGGTCTTCCCCACCGGCCTCAGCGAATAGAAGTGACGGATCTCGCAAGGTGTGGGAGGTGGCCGCTTCATTCTATGCCACATGTTCCACATGCACATCAGGATGCGGTAACTATTCGGGGTTAGCTGTGCCGGAGCGAGTCGGGCCTCAGCCAAAAACCATGTAATGAAAGGCTGGAAAGGAAGGGTGACGCCACAAGTGAGCATTGCCCCATAGACCGCCATATGGCCAGGCGGGGGGTTCCATGCAGCCCGACCCTCGGTTGGAATCAGCGAAATCTCGTTGCTGTCCAAATCGAACCGCCGCATATATCTCGTCACTTCTTCAGGGCCGACCACATTCGGTTCAACGTCATAAATGCATATCTGCTCGGGAGAGAAGGAAATGCGAGCGGCCCTATGCTCCTCTTCAATGTCATCCTCAATAATCCTTTGGGCCGCCACTCGGCTCTCCCGAGAATGGGAGTCCTTATAAACTTTGTGAGTACTCATTCTTTTTCCTAGTCTTCTCCTCGGGCGAATATCAACACAAGCAGAAGAAGAAGAATCTGACCGAGCTTCAGGCTGGTATGAGTAAGGTGGTGATGAACTCGTAGAAGCAGAAGGGATCTCTGAAGCAGGAGGAACCTCAGAAGTAGCAGGCCTTTCCGAAAAAAGTCCAGAAATGTTAGCATCAGTATAGCGCGGCTGATTGAAACGAGGCTCGTCTAGTAACCTGTGAACAACCGACGCAGTGAAAGCATCATTTCGCTCAATAGCAATCATACCAACAATAAAAAGACGGTATCTAGCTTCAGAATCCATAAGAACTAACCTTGGTATAGCGAAGAACGAAGACGATGTAGATTGCAGAAGAAGGGTCTTCAAGAAAAAGTCTAGGGGTTGAAGCAAATAATCTCAAGAGAAGCAGGGTTAGGAAAACAGGCTGGGAAACAAAACAAAGCACACAGAGAAGCAAGAGACATAGGGAAGTTTCTCTCGAAGAACACACGAAGATAATGGAAGAAGAGATAAAAATGGAAAGGTAAAAGCGAAGCCGGAATATATAGGTGACGTCTCGATTTCAAAAATATCAAAACCCTAGGAGATGCTGTAGAAAAAGCGGGAAAACAAAGGGGCGTGGGCCGTGACGTGGGCTGCACGCAGGCGAGCAGAAAGGTTACGTCCCATAAATGCACCGTACCACAGCCAAACAAAAAAGGGACAAGTGGCAGCAAGAGAACATCTTGAGCCGTCGGAGAGCAAAAGCGTCACCGTCAAAAGATTTGAAATGATTGATAAATCGAACGTGTGCGGTCGCAATTAAGACACGTCATTTAAAGCTCTGATTCAAACGAGGATACATTAATACAGAAAACAACAAATGAGGACTAGTTATAAAGAAGTATTGAGGTTAAATATTCGACCCGAGAGGGCCTCACTAAACGTGATCGGCTCAAATATTTAAGGGGATATTGTTATAGGTAAAAATAGTCATGAAGGACACGTCATCACCATAAAAGGCCAGGCCAACAGGAGTCAAGATAAGTCAACTTATGGAGCAGAGACCCCCATGATAACTTACTCGGAAAAGAGAGTAAGTAGTCCGACCACGAACGAAGACGATCTGCTTGGGCAGCAGATCTCATTCGGGCATACTCGGTCACACTCGGGCACACTCGGGCGTACATACTCGGGAATCAATGAGACAGTCGCCAACACTCATATACCAAGCATAATCAGCGACCAGCATGTCCACAATAAGCAACGATGTAGACCATTAGAGTTTAAAAAGGAAACAAGCGGTTCTCTCGCGAATAAAGTAGAAAGAATCTCGTCCAGAATTGGACTCAGCCGAAAGAGGAAACATAATCTAATTAGGACTAGGAAACCGCTTGAGACTTGGGGACCATAACACTAAACCCTAGCGGCCACCTTAAAACCCTAAAAACAACATGTATAAATACCCCCTCTATTCACGAACAGGGGGTACGTGAAAAACAGTAAGGGAGAGAGAGATTAAAAGTGTAGTACTTTTGTAACCATTCTTGATAGTGAATTTGGCTTCGTTGCTAAGGCAACAATCCGTGGACGTTTCTCCAACCATTGGAGTTTTACCACGTAATTGCTTGTTATTTCTTCTTATTTTAAATCGTTCTCGTTCATATACTGTAGCAATTCGAAAATACATCATTGACTTGGTGACCATCAAAAATCACCGTCAACACTAGGTAACCAAGTTTTAAATGGGCAAGGATCATACTCGCTAAAGACCCCTACTCGACAAGCCCTACTCGACCAAAGTAGGAAAAGCAATCTTATCAAAGTATGCCTTATCAAGCGAGGATTCATTTAGATACAAGGTCTAAGAGTCACACTCCAATAAGCAAATATCCCTATTTCCTCTCCAATACTAGAGAAGTCTAAACAGGAAAGAACTCAAAGCTTCCAGAAGGATAAACGCCAAACAGGAAACAAGTCCCAATCGGTCCACTACACCAGAATCGCAACACTATTCTATTTAGCAAATTCGTCACTAACACGGCAAGGGCGGAGAAAACCCTAGCTCGGATGGTATAAATAGAATCATGTAATCTATGAGTAGAAGATCTTTGGAAAAAGGACAATTGTGTGAGAGAAGAGAGACAATATTGAGTGTGTAATCTAAAAGAATTCATAGTATTATTTCCTGCCCTCAGGGGCACCGTGGTTATTTCCCTTTCTAGGGTTTTCCACGTAAAACTCGTGTTTTGCATGCATTTATTGATATTCTTACTCTTGTAAACGTATTATTATTGTTGGACGCGTGGTAATTCATAAATCGCCGTCAACAATGGTCAAACTTGATCAATAGTTAAGTTTGACTAACGGTAGGGGGTGTTAGTGTCAATTTATGATAAAGTTGTTTTTTGGTGCAAGAGGGCAAACCTCAGGGAGGTTTAGTGCAATTTGCTCTTAAATATAATATTTAAATAACTTTTCTTTCTTTCGGTATTTTTTAAATCTTTTTTTAAAATAAAAGTTGCTACATGCTTCATTGTGAGTGCCCCAATGCACCAATCAACAATGGTGATTAGTGCACTGGGTGCACCCAAGTTTTTCTCCTCCATGAGATTTTTTTGGTGCATATATTGCCACCTATAATACTAAATAGTATACCCATTTTTATAAGTACACTTTGTTGGGATTTATGCCCTAAAACTTGTAATTTGTAAATGTTATAAATCCATTAATAAATGAAATAGTATTTTCATTCAACAAATATGACTCATACGTTTATATCATATGTGCTAAATATCCAAGATTGCTAGATGTAATCTCAAACTGAGTATATGAATGTCATATGTAGAGGTATTCGATTTGAGACGTGTAATCTAAAGAATCCGTAGAGAGCAAATAAAGTTGGGTACTTTATTTGTGGTTAATCTACAGTTGTGATTCATTCCGTAATGTATGGTGGTCTTATCCTAGACTACTCATATGGTGATATGAGAATGGAGGTACCTTATATGATGTGATCATATAGGACTGGGCCACGATCTATATAAATCTATCACCAAGATCCGTTAGTTGAACAGATTCATATATATCGACAAAGGATGGCTGTATATGGGTGATCTGAATCCTGAGTGTCTTACTGACTCCTTCAAGTTAGATCGTGTTTCTTAACATACCATGGGTAAGATCGGAGTAGCATTCCCGATCAATAACTCTGTATCTTTGAATCACGATTTGGCTTGTGACTATGTACACAATAGAGGAATCCATTCCTTCTTGCAAGAAGTAGAGAAGTAGTTCCCTTAAGGGTTGATTTGGGACTTAAACGATTAAGAGCACTCTCCTTCTTCCGTAAAGGAAGTAAGGATATAATTGTTCATTAGAGAATCAATGGTACTTAAAGGAAAGTATATAATTAGAGAGGTATAACGGATTTTATGGCCTAGCTCTAATTATGAACTACTGTGAAGGATCATACCATATGTAATAGCTATATCGATGGACATTGATAATTTGGTTGTGTAAAACATCTACAATTACGAGAGTACAACTTTTGGTTTTTAGTGGAATAACTCCGAGGTTAATAATCGTGAAATATTAATTAAAAAGTTTAATTAATTTTTTCTAAATATTATTGGAGCTCAAAACTGTGGGTCCGTTAGGTCCCTTGCTAGCCCTTTACGATTATTAGTAACAAGGCTCACGGTGAATTGGATGGTCCAATTAATTATGTTACGAAAGTAACTTAGATATACTATGGGAATTAATTAAATGATATGATTATTTAATTAATAAATAATTTAATTGATTAATTAAATATAATTAAATAATATGATTATTTAATTGACACATTAATAATTGAGAATTATTAATTGTTATTTGGAGGTTACAGGTTCGAACCTTAACAAGAGCAAAGGAATAAAATAATAGAGATTATTTTATTTACTTTAAAGAGGTCAAAGGTTCAAGTCCTAGTAGTGACCGAATTAAAAAGGATTTATAATCCTATTTTGACTTAGTTAACTAAACCCTAGGAATCTTGTATATAAGATATACTTATGAGGAAACAAAACTAACCAAAACCTAATACAGAGAGAAAGGGGTGCGGCAAGTAGGAAAAAAAGAAAAGAAAAATATTTTTTTCTTCTCAAGGTTGGTCGAACTCAAGCAAGGGGACAAGTTGTTGTCTTCTCCATCTCTGAAGCCTCCATTCAAGTATGCCCGAAATCCATGACGTGCACACACACAGAGTTGCTAGATCGTAGGTCATAGCTCGGAAGGCTTAATGGTGAAAGATTGAAAAGAAACGAATGAGAGATCTTCAAAGGTATGAAAACAAATCTCTCCTCATATTTGTATAAACAAAAGGTCCAAGATGATAAAATAAATAAATGAAAAACCTATCTTTTTTTCCGCTACATGACTTACACACTTATGTCTATAATTTTAAAAAATAAACATTACTATAAGTACTCATCCTAATGCCAATAGTACTCTTAGTGAAATGAATATATTAATTTTATTTATAAACCCTATTAAATTATTAGCACACTCAATTTATATATATATATATATAAAAAAAAATCATATTATATTTGGAATCAAATCATCTTCTAATGATGATCCAATTTACTATTGGAAATGTCTCGAATGTAGGAGACTTATGAAAGAGAAGATGTAGAAATAGATTGTATATGGGGGTCAAGAGATTTTCAATTTGGAATTCTGTTATATATACATCTATCTTAAAATAATAATAATAATAATAATAATAATAATAATCTATCACTTTTTGTTTATTGATAGAGTTCATAACTAGATATAAAAAAAAGAAAAAAAAAAAAAGAGTAAAGAAATACATACCTTTGTATGACCAAAGTCATCTGATATTATATGATAATCATGTGATGATGAGAAAGTTTGATACTTGAAAAAAATTTTAGTTTATTAGGGTTTATCATAAAAATAGGGTTTATCATAAGTTTTTTTTTTATATAAAAAAAAAATAAAAATATATAGTTGAAGATATGAGTGTAATTAATGAGTGTAATTAGTATTTGGTTTCTTTTTATTTATAGTAATTTGTCCTTATTGGTAAATTTCTATTAAGATATTTTTGTAATTAAAATTTTTAGATTTTACTCCATCAATTGTATAAAATCCTAATCAAATAAGCTTTTACAATGATGAGATGAGGTTCGTTCAGTGGTAAACCCTTCACACCTGCAACACAAGATTGCGGGTTCCAGTCATCCCTCTTCAAAAAAAAAAAAAAAAAAAAAAAAAAAAAAAACTCTGAATTTATGTAATAGTGTAATACTTCATACAAAAATAAAAAGTCAAAAAATAAAATAAAATTAGTTAGGTTTAGAATTATGTAAAGAGTAATATTAATTCACTAACTAAAAATTGAGGAGATAAGATCTGGTGGTAGGACAAGGATCCTCTCCTCACCTCACCTCACCTCACCTCATCCTCACCTCACTTAATTTTATGACACATAAGCATTACAATGAATGAATGGTTAAGATGTGATTAACACTTTATTAACAACCAATCACATGCTTTTAAAAGGTGAGGAAAAAGTGAGGATGAGGTGAGGTGAGGAAAGGATCCTGGTCCTGGTGGTAAACCCCTCACACATGTACCACGATATTGCAAGTTCGAGTCCATCCCTTAAAAAAAAAACCCTGAATTTATATAATAGTGTAATACTTTTAAAAAAAAATACTAACTAAAATTAATTTGTCCTTTAATTAAATTCCTTTAATGTATTTTTGTGATAAAAAAAATTATTAAATTATGGGTGTCAGTAGAAATTGTTTGGGTGGCAAAAGACTGCGAGTAATACTACTTTGCCCAAATGATGTGGCATAAAAAAAAAAACCTCATTAATTTCAATCATCCAATTCCAGGACAAAGATCAAATCAGTATAGGATTTTAAGGGCTAAGGGTTAGTTTGGTATTGTTTTTAAAAAGTTAAAATCAACTTCTTTTATAATTTTAACATAAAATGATATTTGATAGAGCTTCCAAAAGTGATTAATTGACAATCTTACAAGTTTTGACAATGATTTTAAGAAGTATGTGGGATGTTACTTTTTGAAAGTGATTAGGGAATAATATATTTCAGTATTTAATGAATATTTTAGAATATCATTATTATCATTATGAAATCAAGTTAAAATCATTTATATACTTTATTTCATCTTAAAATTAAAATTCAATTTAAATATTTGATTTAATTTACAAAAAAAATTTAAAATATTTTTATTGTTCTTATGGAATTTTTTTTTTCTAATTTAAATATTATACTTAAATATTGATTTAATATATATAATTAATGAAAATAAAATAAAATAAAATAAAATAGGCCCTTTAAGAAAAAGAAAAAGAAATGAAATATAGTTATAAAATCATATCTAGTAACTAATCTCAATAATTCTATAATAAAATCATTAAATATATGTTTACCGTCTTTTGAGCTAAACTATAATTTTAAATTAACTTTACGGTTGATTATTTATGGGGCACAACTAATCACTCTAGTAATACCAAACTGGCCCCAACTCAAATACAAATTCTACGGAAAAATCTAACGATCTACTTTATTTGTGCAAAGAAACATTACTGTTCATATTAAATCAGTGCAAATTGCAAATCAGAGAGTGTGAGTTGTTGAAGACTTGAAGTTCATGCTAGATCTTCTCCTCACCGAAAAAAAAAATGTAAACAATAGAAAAAAATATAAAAATGTGAAGTTGAATCGAAATTGCAAAAGTCCAATCAAACTCTCCCAAATATAGTCTCAATTCTCAAAGTCCACAGATCCCTCTCTCTCTCTATTTTTTCAAGAGAGAGAAAACGAAAGAAAAAAGGAACCCAATTCAAATTGCAGCCTCAACATGCAATTGAAGCCATTGAACACACTCACGATCACACTGATGTTGTTCATCACATTCCTGATCCTTTTCTTCTCTGGTTTCCTCGAATTCCCGTCTGTCTCGACCTCAATCGAACACCACCAACAGCAGCAATCACTGTTCAACGCCGATTCGACACTGCCCAGTATCGAAGAATCGGCGCCGGAGCCTTTCACCGATCTCTTGAGCGCCTTCTCGAAATGGGACTCACAAGTGGGCTGTGCCCGGTTCAGAGAGAAGCACAAAGGGAGTTTGACCCGACCCGGGTCAGGTAACGGGTCTTCTGCTTCTCTGCAAGAGGTTGGTGGTAATTGTAGCGAGTTGAAGATGGACCACGTCAATATTCTGGTCAAAGGGTGGACTTGGATTCCTGATAATTTGGATAATTTGTATTCGTGTCGATGTGGGTTGAGTTGTTTGTGGACCAAATCTTCTGTTCTTGCTGATCAACCTGACGCTTTGTTGTTCGAGACGACCAGACCTCCGCTTCAGGTACTCAGGAATTTAGCCTCAAAATATATTTGTAATTTATTGTGTCTGCTGTCTTTTCGCGAATTATATGGATATTGAATTAGTGATTGAATCATGATAGGTGGCCATGTATGTATAGTAAATACTAATTTTTATATCTTTTTTGTACAGTTTGAGAGTTATAGTCTTTGACATAGCTAACTAGTGCAATTCTATTGTTTTGTTTATTTTTCTGTGTTTGTGATTTGCTATGTAATCGATTGATCTATAGAGAAATAGTGTACATGGGGAGGATATGAGTAGGAATCTTTATTTATTGTTTTCTTAAATTTGCGGGTGCTGATGATACTGAGTTCTGGAGTTGGTGGATAAATCTCAGAAGCAATTTTGAAGCGAGATTAGAGTTTCTTAATGGTCATAAAGGTTTTACGGAAGGAGGTTAGGCAGAGGCATGGACAATAGGAAAGTTTTATTTGGCTTCGAACTTGGGGAATATAAATAAGCTTATAAATGTGCTTCGATATATGTGGAAGGATGCTTGATTTGATTTTTTGGCATGATTAGCAGTCATATGCATTAGAATCAGATAATATCAACCAAAACATTAAAAAGTTAAATGAATTTCAGAAAGAATTGTGTAGGGATTCAATTTTATTTTATTTTCTATTTAATTTTCATCTCTAGCAAAAGTTGAGCATTAGCCTTCATAGAAAGTATAAACCCCTTAATTCTTCTCACTTTGTTAGTCAGATGTTTATACATTTATCAAATAGAAGAAAAGTTTATATAGATTTTTCAGTAAATGCAATTTGGTAATGCCATAGGAATATGTTGAAAATTTGCTAGAAAAAAACATTATCATGTCTTTGTTACACAAAGTAACATTTGTATAGATGGACATTGAGTACTAATTCATATATACTCATTGCATCCTATAAGTGAATTTCCTGCTAGCTTAAATAAAAAATATATATATATATTTTAAAAAAAAAAAAAAAAGATAAAGAAAAAAAGAAAACACTATATCAATGAAGATCAAGCATTTTTGTTATTATAATTTTCTTCTCTTATGGTGGTGGGGGAAGCAGTCCATCTAATGTATCAAGGAGGATGAATTATAGAATGAATCTAGGCATCACCCCATCCCTCCTTGGATGATCTCTGATTTCTAAATATTGCAGGGATATGAGAGCATGGTTTGTGGAATTGTAACAGATAATTTTTTTAGATTTAGGTTTTCCTTGTGAAGTTGAAACCAGTTAGTTGCTTACTTAGCAATTTGACATCTATTCAGGGTTTATCGGGAAGAGAATCATAGAATATATATATCAGTACTGGGCATAAAGGGAGGTAAGATGTTGAAAAACAAGTAAAAGAGAAATTATTTGATATGACATTTATGAATCAACTCTTTCTCACCGTGCTATGCATTTATGTTCATGATGTATGTACAGATATGCTTGCATGTGTAGAAACCCACACGTGCTAATGTTAATACCAGATTTATTTTCTTGGCCATAATTATTCTTCTTTGATATGGAATGATCATGGATAGTTGATTAATTGTAATCTGTAATTTGAATTGGGTTTTTCCAGCCTTGGGTTGTGGTCATATACCGATAGAGTGATAGAGATAAATCTGAATCTACTCAACATAACTGATGTTAGAATTTAGATATATAATTGATGATTTATTTGGCCGAGAAAGACAGTGCTCATTCTTTTATTCTTTTTCTTGTTATGAAACCTTCACCCAATTAGTTTTCCTGATCAAAATTATCTGTCATCTTGATTTCAATGGTGTGAAATGTATGGTTTCTGATGAAGATGTACATATAATAAGATGTGCATAAGAGGAGCATGCAGGCAAAAGCACAACCACAGCCACTATTCTGACATCTTCACAACTATTAATGTAACAACATACTTGTCATTATTGTCATCACGTTCTTTCCAGTTCATGTCTTTGTGCTTTTACAGTATGTGTTTCCTATGTTTAACTAATGTTTTTGCTACCATTCATATTAGCAAACTTAAAAGTAGTTTTTCCTTGTGCTTTTCAGAGACACAGTGGAGATCCACTTCGTGTTTACATGGATCTTGAGTCTGGGAGGAAGAAATCAGGTTTAGAGGATATATTTATTAGTTACCATGCCGAAGATGATGTGCAGTCAACTTATGCCGGTGCACTCTTCCACAATGGACGAAATTATCACGTGTCATCTTATAAAAACAAAGTAAGTTTTTTAACTTATAGCTGTTTGCTTGTTTTGATAGCTTCTACTGATGTTTCTGCCAAAAATATGTTATTACAAGTGAACAGAAATTTGTATTTGTAACCCAATTTGTTTTCTTCATTTGAAGGATACACTTGTTTATTGGTCTTCATCCCGTTGTCTTGATCAAAGAAACCGATTAGCAAAAAGTATACTCAGCTTGCTGCCTCACCATTCATTCGGCAGGTGCTTGAACAATGTCGGTGGCCTAGACATGGCCCTTTCTCTCTACCCAGAGTGCACCAAGGATGCCAGAGTCAAACCAAAATGGTGGGACCATTTACATTGTGCCATGTCTCACTACAAGTTTGTACTTGCCATTGAAAACACAGTGACAGAGAGTTATGTGACAGAGAAGCTATTCTACGCCCTAGACTCTGGTGCGGTTCCCATCTATTTCGGTGCCCCAAACGTTTGGGATTTCATCCCGCCTAATTCTATCATAGAAGGGACTAAATTTAGCTCCATGGAAGAACTTGCTTCTTATGTGAAGGCCCTTGCAAACAACCCTGTAGCCTATGCAGAGTACCATGCATGGAGGAGATGTGGTGGGCTGGGTAACTACTTAAAAACACGTGCAACAAGCCTTGACACGTTGCCATGCCGGCTGTGTGAGGCTGTTAGTAGAAGAGGTGGGAGAAATGCGCATTAAATGTTATTTCAATTTGGGTTGCTTCTTCTGGCAGAGTGATTGCTGGATTTTGTGTTCTAATTTGATGGGGTTGATGTAAGGTGGTATACACTATACAGGCTAGAATGATTAGATCTGTAAAGAAACAATGAATACAAATTGATGTTACCGTTGAGAAATGCCACTATTAGCCATACGGCCCTAGTCTTGAGCCAAGTATGTTAACCAGGCCCAGGCGAGGTTCAAGCCTAGTAAGAATCTAGATACACAAGGAAATTGACTAAGGGGTTGTTTGTTTGTTTTATCTTAAGTATTATAAGATCTTAATTTGTTCGACATATAGATAAATCTTACAAATTAAGACATTATGATACGTTTGTTTTTTCATTTTGGATGACTTATTACAAATGTGAAATTGATTAGGTTGTGTTAAGGTGTTTTCAAAATTTGGAATTTTTAGAAAATTAATTTTTAGGGTTTTATTATGTGCGGATAAAATTATAAATATATAAATAGTTATAAGACATTTGTGGAAATTTACTATTAAAAAAAAAACTCTACTGTAGCACTTTTTTAATAAGATAAAAGTCAATTTTTTTTATTTTTTCTAAAAGATATATATCTTAAAATAAGATTTAAGTTGGAAAAACAAACAAATGATTTATCTTAATTTAAGATATAAAAGGCAATAAGTCTTATAGTGAAAAAAAAAATAAAAATAAAAAAATAAAAAAAAATAAAAAAATAGTCCCTAAGTCTATTATAATGGGCAAATTCTAGCTTGTAGCCCATACAAAGTAACCCAAATAATTAGATAGAGCCCAAGTTAAGAGGTTATGCCCAAACACAAGTCCAAAAATGGTTACAAACCATGACCAAGTTTGTAAAGACCAAGTCAGTTTGGTAAAGCACATGGCTATCTCGAGAGAACAGATATTATCTCATCCCATGATCTTAGTCCGAAATTATTGGGAACATATTAATAGATTCATCTATTGAGTGAAGCTTGACCAACTATAAATAAGAGGCCCCTCCATTTAAGGGAGACAATTCTTCTTCCCACACTCATGTAAAAGCTCTTAAAACTCTTTTACACAAGCAAAAGCTTTGAAACAATATAATGCAGTATACCTCATAAATTTCCACATGCTCATAAATTACCAATACAGTATGTCTCTTCTTCTACATAGACCGACGACGGCCTTGCCTCGTCTTCTGCCAGCCTCTCAATTGCACGCTCTAGTCACATTCGATGACTCTAAATTGCTTCAACGAGCACTTGACAGAATATTAAACAATGTAAGGTTTGTGTTCACAATTATTTTATTGCTTTCAATCTGTGATAACTCTATTATAATTTGATAACTGACTTGAGTATCGAAGAGTCCTTCAATGGACCACCCTATCTTGATGCTATTTTTTGCTCTACCTATTTTGTAGGATTGTTAGTGCCCACCGTCCTACAAATTTGATTGTGGATTTTTTGGATCTACACATGCTAAGTTTTTCATGTATGGGAAAAATTAGATTTCTTTTCTTACCTACCAAACACAAGGCGTTGAAGACTCAAAAGAGAGTATTGTTGTTTTTTGGTTCTTCTAGGGTTTTCTTTTATTTAGGGTAATTTTTATTTGGCTTGATACGTCAGTAGAGAGCTCAGAATTCATGGAATCAAATCTCTATGACATTAGGCTACGTCTGCTCAACAAGCCACATATGGTAGAGGTGGGCTGGAAACCAAAGAGCAAGTCGCCCATCAAAGAAACCAGCTTGCCGAAGCATCCTTAAGTGGTGAATTGACAAGAGCTTGTCACCTACAAAACAAATAGAAGATATCCTCAATATCATTACAAAATTGGATTCTGTAGTCGATCGGGTTTACAATTAATTTGAGGTCGACGAGGTAAACACTGTCAACCTATAAAATAAAGGACAAAAAGAGCGGTGGCGAACCACATGAGGGGATGTTCCATTGAGGGAACTATTCGATGCTCAAGTCAGCGTGTGATAAGATAAGTCAATTAAAATGAGCTTGAGATGACAAACCATTTTGCTTGATGTATCGAGTCGAACTATTTGTTGATTATCGATTGATCTGGTGAACTAAATGGGATGGGTCCCGGATTCAATGTGGATCGATCTGTGATTGGGTCGATATTATACTTCGATCACTTTGATAGATCGATACCTGGGAGGTTTCTTGATTCGATGTCGATTGATAGAGGATTGGGTCAATCAACCTCTTTGAACTGGGTCGATCTCTTGTTTGATCATGGAGCAGCCATTAATGTTGAAGAAGATTGCAGAGTTTATGTTTTCAGAGCTTTAGCGTATCAATTGAGAAAATCTGGATCCCCTTCTTTGAGAAGGGGCCCTGGTATTTATAGTGAAAAACCTGGAGCCTTCACTTGTTGTTCCCCTTTATGAAAACGTGATCATTGGCCCCTTTAATACCTATTTTGATTAGTTTGAATCTGGTATTAAAGACCTTGTCAGACGTTAGGATTCACGTAACGTCTGACATGATTAAAGTTGTTTTCATTTGATATTAACCACGTGTTTGTTTGGCCAAGTACCCTAGTGGGTCACGTTTTTGGGTCTGTTCCTTTGTTTGGGTCACGTTTGGGCTTTAGTTTATTTTGTTTCTTATTTTCCCCACTTTAAAGGTCTTAATTTGAAGCACGATCTTTTGATTTACTAATGGGCCTGCCTATTGGGCCGAAGGTCTGTTTTTTGACCACCTCAAATTCAAGTATGTCTTCCACAAAATATGGCCTTATATTACCCAAGACAATGACTAACAATTCAGCAGTTGATGAATCAAATAATAAATACGAAGATTTAGATGACAACTCCCACGAGGAATGAAGATCCTTACATCATAAATGCACGAAGATTTGATTCATCAGGAATCTCGCCTAGATACGATCTTTCTAGGATCTTGCCTAATCATAATCTCTGCTTGCACGCCAAGAATTAGGGTAGCACCCTATTCCTTATATAAGCACATGTATCAAGCAAAGAAGTAAGGGAGGCACCACAAGCACACCATCAATTGTAAATTGTAACCATTTTTACATAGTGAACATTTTCTCTTTCTCTATCGTTACGACGATCGTGGTTTTTTCCCTACCTCAGGGTTTTCCATGTATAAATCTTGGTGTCTCTTATTGTTCTTTATCCTTTTCTTTTATATGTTACATAGTTCATCAACTCATACACATATCAGAAAGACATTCTGATCACACTTCATTAGTTGATCCATGCATCGATTTGCCAATGTGTTGTTGTTGACTAGACCAATCAAAAATCGACCTCAACATCTTCCTCTTTCTCCCACTTTCAAGTTTCAACTCACCATTGACTTGCCCTACAAACTCAGCCATTTCATATCAATTTGGTCCATTTGAAACAAAATGAAAGAAAAAAAAAAAAAAAAAAACGAAGCATATCTGCTCTGTATGAGAACATATCGATTCCATCAGATGGAGCAATCCGCTTCATCAAATGAAGCTATTGAAGAATCTTTTTTTTTTTTTTTTTTTCTTTCTAGATCTATCGCTCATCCAAATGAGGGGATTTTTTTTCTCCAGATATATCTGGATGCACATATATTTATTTATTTCTTTTTGTTTCAATTATTTATTTATTTATTTATTTATTCTAATAGTGATGTGGTTGATTTGTTTATAGTGCTCCATCAGACGGTGGAACAATCTGCTCCCATATAATGGAGCAGATTTAAGTTTCTTTATTTTTCAACATTTCAACTTTTTTTTTTTTTTGGTTTTTTTTTTTTTTGGTTTTTGTTTCTGGAATAGATTGCATTCAGGTTGATTTGTGTTTAGGAAATTGATTGAATCTAATAATGAACAAGGAAAGTTTTGTTTCCAGCTTGATTGAAGAGTTGTGTTTCAGTTTAATTGAAAACATACTCATATTTGGAATTTTTTTTCCTGTTTTTTTAATATAAAATTTTAATTTGTTATTAGTTTTTCTATGGTTTTATCCAGTTCACAACAGAAATGACCATTTTATCCTTGTTGCGTTAAGTTTTAACGGTTCTTTCTTAATGACAGGGTATATTTGTGTAATAAACATAACAAGTTGAATATTAAGCTATATGGAATAGTTTGGGGTACTTTAATGCAATTTGCTTTTTTTTAATAGAATTGTTTTTGTTTTTGAAAACGAAAAACCTTTTCCAAAAACAAAACCAAACAAAAATTAAAAATAAAAAACAGCCACCTTACGATGCAATCTCGCGATAGAAAGCCATGGGACTACTAGTTAGTGCTGCTATAAAGCTCAAACCTTCTCTTCTTCTTCTTCTTCTCGCCTCTCCAACTTACCTCCGTACAAACACAAACAAAACCGTTTCGTTTCGAAACGGTTCGGCTGTACTCTTCCAAACCAGAAACCTAGGGTTTTCGCGTCGCAGAGCGTCCTCATCCTCCATGGCTGAGACGACGTCGGTGCAAGTGAAGGAGAAAATTGACTTGACCGACACCGAGAAGAAGATCTTCGACACGCTCCTCAACACTCTCCGCCACTTCGACCTCAACACCAAGCTACGTGTCGCCGGCGGCTGGGTCCGGGACAAGGTCCGTCGTCACCTCATTCTCGTCTACGCAATTTTATTTTGTTTTGTTTTGCTTCCTTTTTTTAATTTTTTTTTTTTAAAATTTGTAATGAATTTATGTTATGATTTTTAGTTCTTTTTCTTTATTTTTTTTTTTTTTTGTCTTTAATTTAATTTACAGCTTCTCGGCAAAGAATGTTACGACATTGATATCGCTCTGGACAATATGTTAGGAAGTGAATTTGCGGATAAAGTGACTAAGTACTTATCGGATACCGGCGGAAAGCCACCTGCAGGATTCGGAATTATTCCGAGGTACACATCTTGCTTTCACGAATTCGATTTCAATTCTGTATGTTTGTTTTTTTTTAATTGTTTATTTACCATTGCTTGTTTAAATATGGACCTTGTAGTGAGACATCCTTTTATAATTAATATAAAACCTTGGATAACAAAGTATTTTAGGAGATTTTCTGTGAATTAAGTTTATGTTCGTGTTGACCTAACTCAGTAGTTGTTGCCACAGAGTATACAAATGAATTTTCATCCTTTTCTGATAAAAATAGATATACTTTTGTAGCTTATGGTTTTACTCTGCTATATGCTGTCATGATACTATTTATGTGTTTAGTTTGCATTTTCTGTATTTTCATGTAATTATAAAAACAATATTGTTGTTTGTGGCTGTGTTATAGTTTAAATCTTGATTTTGCAGCAATCCTGATCAGTCCAAACACTTGGAAACAGCAAGAATGATGCTTTTTGATTTATGGATTGATTTTGTGAACTTAAGATGTGAAGACTACAGTGAAAATAGCCGCATTCCAACAATGGTATGTGGCTAAATTGGCAGTTCATCTCTATAACCTGTTACTCATGCATTTGCAAATGCATTTGGATGCTCTGTTTATGTCTTTCTTTCCCCTTTTTTTTGTCTGAGTTATTATGTAACTCTTTGCAATATTGTACTCATAATTTTTTGCTTTCCAGTATACTGCTTCTATTAGGGCAATAGGGCATAGATGAGAATGAAGTGAAATGTGAACATTTTAGAAGTTTATTGTCACGCTTCAACACAACACCCATTTTCATTGATTAATTAAAATTTACATGCTTGAAAAGACCATTTATTGGAATGGAAGATAATCTTAGTTACAGACTTACAGTTAGTGAGTTTAGAAAGGACTAAGGAGAGGGATTTCATGGCATGATAGAGCTTGTCTGTTCACAAACATGCATGTGCAACTATTACTGTAAATCATTATATTGATAAAGATAAAGAAACACATTTAAAAAAAAAAAAATAGTTCATTTATTTATTTATATGCAGTTAGGTTGAAATTGTGTATGGAGCGATATTTTTTTTCCGTACTAATTAATAACATATTTGGCTTGCTCAACAAAACTAAAACATTTACATGCCCACTGCAGAAATTTGGCACAGCAGAAGAAGATGCATATCGAAGGGATTTAACCATCAATAGGTATCTTTCTTAGCCATATACAATAGGTGACTGTGTCAAATTAAAACAATGGCTCTGTGGTTGCATTGGTTTAAGAATAATGATCATATGGAATGATTATGTTATGGCAATTTTTTTTGGTTTAATTGATACAACTTGTTGAATGATCAAGAATTCATCTGATATAAATCATGTCTATGTTTATGGACAACTTGGTCCCACTTCTCTGACCATACTTCAATTATAGATGCATGTTATTGGTTGAAATACGTATGATATGATCAAGGATTTCTTTTCTTTTGGCAGCTTGTTCTACAATATTAATACCAACTCAGTTGAAGATCTTACTGGCAGAGGTTGGTATGAATTTCATTTGCTTCTTTCTTTTCAAGAACCACTCATTTACATAGTTAGAATATTCACTTTTGTTTACTTTTCCTCTTTACTTTCCAAATTTCAGGAATTGAAGATTTAAAATCTGGAAAAATTGTGACACCATTGCCTCCAAAAGCTACATTTTTGGATGATCCTCTTCGAGTTCTCAGAGCTATCCGTTTTGGTACTTGTTTTATTTTATTATATTTTTGTATAATTCTCTTGTTCTTATGTATCCAAACTTGCTTTTTGTTCCTTCTTTTACTATGTTAGTAACCACTTGACCCAAAAGCTTAAATTGTTAGGAAATGACCTAACAATAGTCAATAGTATTTAAGCACTTTAACACACATCTTCACTTGCAAGATTAACATGCTTGCCATGTGGCCCAAGCCCAAGCCCATTTCCAAACACCAATTCAGAACAAACACATTCAATAAATACGAATTCAATCACGTGGGGGATTCAAACCCATACACTCTTGGTAAAACTAGCTCTGATACCATATTAGTAGCCATTCAAATCAAAAGGTTAAGCTTAGGAAAAGGCCAAACAATAGTGTTTAAGCACTAACATGCTCATCTGTGGTCATTTAGGTTCAAGGTTTGTATTCATACTAGATGAAGAGCTAAAGAAAGCTGCTACCTCCAATGAGGTGAAAGCAGCTCTTGCAGCAAAAATCAGCAGAGAGCGTGTTGGAACCGAAGTAAGTTCATTATCATTCATTAGATAAAAATTGCTTGGAATTTTTTTTTTATTTCTGGAAAGTCAGAGTTCATGTAGATTGCAAATATAATTTAATCGGTTTCATATTTAGTGTGAAACAGTTATTTATCTGTTTCCTTGTCACTCATCTTTATGCAGATTGACCTCATGATCTCCGGCAATCAACCGGTTAAAGCAATGACATACATTTGTGACTTGACATTATTCTGGATTGTCTTCAATCTTCCTCCTAAATGTGAGCCTGCAGTATCAGAAGGATGCGATAGGTATGATGAGTTCAATATTATTATATATCATAAGGACTGGTTTTGTTATTTTATTGGAAACAGAAACTGTACTGTACATTCACTATTAAGTAGAAGTTTAGGAAAAATTAATCTTAAATGCTGAATTCGATATTGGAGTATGTATTGTCAGTTGAGGATGTGTAATGCGGCAAATATCAATTATACATCATTTTATTGCCTTTTTTGTAAGCATTAATTTTTTTCAAACATGTTGCATACATGGCGTTACTGTTTTTAAATCATTTCCTGGTACTTGGTTTTATTTAGTGGTTTTATTTATTCAAGATGGTGTTACCATCTTGAATATTGACTTTGATTTTGGAAAATGAAGTCTCGGAATTTATGTAATTTTTTAACATATGTAAGAGCTTTCGGTTGTCATTTTTAGGGAGTACATTGCTTCTATGCTCTTGTTCACAATTATATTAACAAATGATCTTCCATTTCTGTGGTAGACATTGGACATGGTTTTGTTGTTCTGCCTATTGCTTGGTACAAGGCTTTTACATTGTGGAAGCTGGCATAATGAATGTTCAATTTTGTGGGGATAATATAGAAATAAAGAATTCAAAATATAGATACCAATAATCTAAAGAGAAACCCCACTAGCATTTTCTTGATCTATTCTTCTTTTTTTATAAAATTTGCAGCATCATACTCTTTTTGCTACTTCGCTATTAAGTGGCTTTTTTTATTGTTTATGTTAATTTTATGTCTGCTGAACTTTGATAATTCTTATTTAAGTGAATGCATATTTCAACTTTTTTGGGTCAAGGAGTTTTAATATTTATATGTCAAAACACATGGTTTACTTTGTGCAAGCATCCGCATTGCCCCTAGGTTGTAGGAGAGCTTAACAACTATTTTTTTGCTTGTAGGTTAAGATAGCTACACTATTATTTGCTTAGCCAATGAAATAAAAAAATCTACAGTTTTGTTTACGATATTCTTGGCATTTAATCAAAACCAGACCCAAACCCAAATTATGACAAAAAATTAAATAGTATTCTCTTAATCAATGTTATCAGGCCATGAGAATTTTGCAGCATGTAGATTAGTTTCCTAGCTGATTTTGTATCAAGCTTGTAAATTTTTCTTTGCTTATGTAGGCTTTCTGTTGCATACTTGGATGCTGCATGGAACCTTATTCAGTTGATCAGATGTTGCTCATTCAATGTGAGTGTTATTTTCCTGTACGCTGATCATGATCTTTGTTCATTTTCTTCCGTTGTATGTTCTATTTCTTGTGTTAGGTTTTGAATTTATGGTTCTTTGTTCTGTTAATTAGGACGAACAAAGGAGGCTCTCCCTATATGCTGCTTTGTTTCTTCCTTTCAGAATGATCACATATAAGGATAACAAAGGGAAAGAGGTATTGTTATAACCTTTTAGTGTGATGGTTTCTAATTATTTCCTTTCATATGAAATTTGTAAAGGTTCGAGGATGGATTTATTGGTCTTATACTTTACTGTTATTCATGAATGTTTTTTACCCTCAAAGTGGTCATTGCTTATATTGACATTGCAGCAATGGTCACTTGCTTCCAAATATGGGGATTTCAGATTTCTTGATAAGTTTTGTACTTTGGTGGATTCCATTTGTGTTTAATAGTGTGTTTTGGTATTTAAGTGTTTCTTTGACATGACTTAGGTGTGTCTAGTATTATAGAAGTGTCATTAATAAATAGAAGTTCCAAAACAAGAGATGAACAATTTATTGTTACTGGTTTTCACCATTAATGTACCCTAGTCCTATAACATTTTTTTTTTTTTTCATGTAGTTGTGTCTTTATTTCTATTGTTTTATAACTCAACATGAATCTTTTATTTCTCACTTAAAGCTAAACTTGTGTCATATGCTGCAGATACCCATTGTCAACTACATTTTTAGGGACTCTCTTAAGCGAAAAGCCAGCGATGCTGAAACAGTAAGTCCATATCTTATTTCTTAACTTTGCATGTTTTAACATATGTTGTTCATAGTCAACTTATTTCATGACTTTTTGAATCAACTGATGTCTCATGATTTGCTATTTTCTCTTCCTTGTAGGTAATAAATATTCACAGGGCATTAAAGAAATTTTTATCGTTGATTCCTTCTCTTGTATCTGCTGACAACGAAGTGTCTGAAATTGATTGGGCTGGTGAATTGGTTGATGTCCCTGCTCCTTCAAAATTGCGAGTATTAACAGGTAGAAGTTTTAACTGAATGTTTGAAATTTGTAGGTACATTTCTTAAGATACCCCAATACTATTTTATCTTATCATTTATTTACCTTGGTTGTATAATATCTTTATATTATTATAATATGCTTGTTTAGATTCTTGAGTGTATAAATACATATGTACTTTATGTAAAGAAACAAGGGAGAGGAGGGGGGAAGAATTCGGCCCAGTTAAGAAAAGAGAAAAAGAAGAAAAATTAAAACCCAAGGCCAATTCAATTAGGGTGTGGGACCTCTCACCTTTAGTTAGGATACTAAACTCTTTTTGTGAATTCAATTTTGACACCCTTTTTCATCTTCTTGTTGCCATTTTTATTTTATTTTACTTCAACCATCATTTGATAAATGAAGGGAATTTTTTATCTCCTTTTGCAATGAAATTCCTTATTCTAATTATGTTTGAATTCGCACCCAAACCCAAGTATAGACGTAATCCATAATGTATACTCACAAAAACCTAAGCAAGTATTCTGCAATAAAATATATAACTATGTAACTATAGTATAAATTATAAAATATAAACAGTATGATTAAAAAATATTTTTATATTACATTTCTATTTCATCCAACTATATATTTCAATGGTAAATATGAATGATCCAAATTTTAGTATGATTTTATTTATGCATCTAGAATGGAATTGTGACAAGAAGTCAACAATAAAGAAAATCATAACATTTTTCTTTTAGATTGCTATTATAGGAGATTGCAGAATACAATCAACAAAATTTAATAGCATATTTCATTTGTAAAGATTGCGAAATTAAAGCTAGTATGTTTCAATGGCTCTAATTGACTGGAATTTTTAAACAAACATTATAATTCCATATTTTAGGCACATTATCTGACTTCATATGGTATGTACTTTTGAGTTGCATAAATGTGTGGTACCTGACTTCTTCTTTATCTATTTAGGACTTCTTCTCAGAGAAATCAAAGATTTTTGGCGAGTTGCCTTGCTAATATCTACCTTGTTATATCCCATTGATGTTGATTGTACTCAAGATATTCTAAGCAAGAACTTTCAACTGGATAAGAGACGAGATTTATTTACAGAAGTTGAGAATGCCATTATCAAACTAGGTATGGGGCGGTGTCTTCTTTCTATATTCCATTTTGTTCATTGTTAGTTTTAATGGGAGTGTTATCAAGTCCATCCTACTCATTTTTAGTACTTCCACTTTTTAAATACTCCAAAATCTATTCAATACTAAAAAGCGGGGGTTACTAGAACCGATTGGGATGCATTTAGAGCAGCACTCTGTTGGCATGTAATGATGTAATACTTGTTGGATCCTTATAGATGTTTTAAGTTACTTTTGTGGAAATGCAGGTCTTGAGAAAGTGTGGGATGTAAAACCACTAGTCAATGGGAAAGAAATTATGAATGTTTTGCAGCTCAAGTCTGGAGGACCGATTGTTCGGGAATGGGTAAGGCATTCTTACTTGCACCAATGATCAGTAAAAAGTTTATATATATTGCAACTTTGAATGAATCAAGGGTGTGACAAAAACCCAATGCAATCCAATACTAATTGGTTTGGAGATTTCTTAATCCAATCAAATCTAATCTAGGATTCGAATCCAAATCTATCCCACATCCAATTATATTATACTTATCATATGATATGTTAATGTACCAAACTCAGGATAGTTGTAAGAAAAGTTTAGGGTAGTGCAATTATGCATGTAGGGGTGAAATTGATATGATGGTAAATGTCGAGGTGTGATGATCAGTTTCCAAATTTGTTTCATATCTTATAAGTGGCTGTTCGTTAAAATTAGGAACCTACCCAATCAGCTAATTTCATAGAATTTAATAATAATTAGTCTGGTTTGAATCAAACAAATTGGATCAATTGGTTTATTGGATTTGGTTTGAATTTTGAACACCCTTTGAAATGAATCAATGATAAGTTATTGTTTACTTTTCAGCAACAAAAGCTGCTTGCATGGCAGCTTGCCTATCCCTCTGGTACTGCAGAAGAATGCTTTGACTGGATGAAGGAAACCCATCAAAAGCGCATAAAACGGTAGTAACCCATGAATTCAATCTTTCCATCTAAGCATTGAGGTTTTGTTTTCCGAATTATCTGGGGTTAAGCATTTCTGAAGACCCACCACACACCAAGGAGTTTTGGATGCCAATGTTTTATTACATGAACATGCCTGAATTTGCTTTTTCAGATTTGAAATATTGAATTAGCAAAGGAGATTTTAGCTTCGGAAGAGATAGATTATAGGAAGTTTAGGAGGAGAATACAAGATTTAAGGCCTGCTGTTTTGATTAACAATTTTGTATATATCCTCAAATATGTCCATATAAAACACTATTGTTAAGTTTAAATGAAAAATTTTGAAATCTACAGTCAATAGTTTGAAGTGTGATTGATATAACTTTGAATTTTCTCACAACGTTTACATTTTCCTTTCTTTAAGCTGCCGACTCTTTTGAGAAAAAATGAACATGGTTGACTAGATAATTCGTGTTTGCACCGTTGGTATCTGTTCATTTAATTATAAAATTATAATTTTTTACGGGGAAAGTATCATTTCCCCCCTGACTTTTGCTATATGGACAGGTTTTTACCATATGGGCGGTTTTCCCCCCCAAAAACAAAGAAACTTTAAAAATGCCCATTCTGTCACACTTTCCGTCCATTTGGGGCGTTGACTCTTAAATGGAAAGGGTATTAATGTAATTGAATCCAACCAGATCTTAAACAAATTATTAAAAAATTTAAAAAAAAAACAAATAATTAAACAAATAAAACCTAACCATTTAAACCTAGATCCATGAACCCAACCAAGAAAATCCAAATTAAACCTAGATCCACCACCACCAAACTTTAATAATTAATAATTATTAATTAGCCACCACTCATCCTCATCTTCAACATCATCGGCCACCACTCATCCATCGCCAACATCTCTTCCTCATCTATTCATCTGCAGCCTCACCATCATCAAAAACAAAAATCTTCATCTCCACCAGATCGCGAAATGGTATCTTATCTCCAGTCTCTCTCTCTCTCTCTACTCAAATCCCTCTATCTCTCTATCTTGAATCCCTCTCTCGCGGTGGCTGTGGGGTTTGAGTCGCTGATGGTGGTTGGCGAAGACAGGGAAGATGAATGGTGGCCAGGCTAAGGTTGGTTTTTGGTTTTTGGGCTTGGTTGGTGGGTGGGTGTTGTACTGTTGGTGATTTGGTTGGCTGGTGCGATCTTGAGATGATGATTTGGTTGGATCGGTTTGGTGATGATTTCTGGGTTTGGTGGTTGATAAATGGTGAGTTGGTGGTTTTTTATTTTTATTTGATAAGAGATGGATCTGGTAGAGATGAAGAAGATACCATTTTGCTGATTCCAGGTGAGCAAGGAAGAGTGGCAAAGAAACTGGATTAAAGGGTTATGAAGAAGATACCATTTGGCTTGATGATGATCCATGGATTTAGGGGTGTGTTTTGTTCTTCAGTTTCAGTGGAAGTTCTGGGATTAGTGTTGTTGATGATGATGAATGGTGTTGGGGTTTCTGGGTTCTTTTTTTTTTTTTTTTTTTTTTTTTTTTTTTTTTTTTTTTTTTTGAGATGGGACTGATCTAATGATCTCTACCAAATTTACAAAAAAAAAAAAAAAAAAAAATAAAAAAAAAAAATAAAAAAAAATAAAATAAAATTGTGTTTTTTTAATAAAATTGTGTAATTATGTTATTCAATTTTTATTTTGATGAGAGGGGATTCGATTTCTAGTTTGGTGATGATGGTGGATGATTGTGGATGATGGTGGAGATCAAAGAAATGGATCTGGATTCTGGTACCAGATCTACAAATTAAATTATGCTGGAGAAGATAATGATGATTGTTGGGTGAAGATTTTTTTTTTTTTTTTTTTTTTTTTTTTTTTTTTAAAGCAAAATGAAAATTTGTGAGGTAATATATATATATTGAAGTAAAGATTTTATTATTATTATTATTATTATTAAATATAAATAAAAAATTAAAAAAAAGATATCTCTGTGGAGATCGATATTTTTTTAATTGTTTTTTTAATTTTATTTTTTGTTTTATGTTTTTTTTAATATATTTTTTATTTAATGAATATTTTGAGGGTTAAATGGTAATTATATGGAGCAAACTGAAGGATAAAATGGTCATTTGACCTTCGATTTTAACGGTCAACGCAAAAATGGATGGAAAAGGTAACAGAAGGGGCATACAATACATTCTTTCCATTTGAGGGGGGAGACCGGCCAATATGGCGAAAACCTGTCCTCATCTTAACAATATAGCAAAAGTCAGGGGGAAAATGATAATTTCCCTTTTTTATATCGTCCATCCTTTTTGTTCATGGCTGGGCTTTGAGTCTAGTACTCTAGTCTAGTCTCACTTTGCTTGTAGTGTTTTAATTAGACAAGTCATCAGAAAAAAAAAAAAAAAAAAAAAAAAAAATCCTTCCATTTTTTATATATATTATTTTAGTAATGTTAGATATCACAACTAAAATCACAATTATTCCAACACAACACATGTAGCACATGAGATGTCAATTGGTGAGTGGATACACATTAGAGCATCTACAATGCAAGCGTGGCTTGTGAAAAAAAGAGATGCCACGTACGATAAATAGATGTTATGTTAATAATTGTGTCTCCAATGCAGCCGTGTATATTCAATCTCAAGCTGACATGGCAAAAAAAATATTAGACTTGTCAACATGACCGTCCACTTTCAGACGGTCTGTTGCGCAGCTATTTTTAGGTTGACTTAGCAAACATTTAAAACTGATATTAATTTTTCATATATTTTTGGTAAGGAAATAAAATAAAAAATATAATAGGAAAAAAAGATTGACACGTCATTGAAAAAATTATGTTTTAGACGGAAGCATTGGAGACCAAATTTTGAGTTGATTGTCTATCAAGTCTATTTTTATGCCATATAGGAAACAAGTCTTTTGACATTGTTGCCATGTTAACAATTATTGGTATGTATGCCACTTTTGCATTTGAGATACTCTTAATAATGATTTATCTCACCTATCTATGTATCCACTCACCAATTGACACCTCATGTGCCACATGTGTTGTGTTGGAATAGTTGTGATTTTAATTGTGATATCTAGCATTACTTATATTATTTTATCAAATAAAGTCATTAAAATTAAAAATGACTAGTCTCTAATGCATTTTGGTCACTTTGGTTTTAATACCAAACCTTAACTTACTGGATCAAGATAATGGTTAATTGGACACAATAAGATTAATTATTTTTTTAGGGTTTATACCCTTCTCACACGTTTTTTTAATTATTTTTTTTAAAGGACGTTATTATTATTATTATTATTATTAGATGTATTTCTAAATAATTCCGCTTGTTAACTCCCACTATTGAGGAGGTGTTTCCATTATGGAATTGTACAACTGCAGCTGAGTTTATAATGGAACGTTAACAATACTTTTATTAAATTTTTAGGGAATTAAATTCTGTAGATTCTATTCACAAATCAGGAATTAAGTTTCTGTTAGAGAGAGAACTTGATTCCTCTCATTCATCTTGGGAATGAAGTTCCCTGTCTGATTGAAAGAGAAATTCATGATATTTTTACTAAAATATCCTCAGCTAAAAAAAAAAAAAAAAAAAAAAAAAACAATCGTCTACTTTACGATCGTTTTCTTTATGATTATTGACTTTTGTTTTTAATTTACGTAAATCATATTGGTTTACTTTTTTTTTAGAATCTTCATATTGGTTTACATAATTAATAAGGGTGCCGATATTGACACCCATAAATATGATAAGCACACCCATATTTTAATAAAAAATTTAATTACAAAAATATCTCAATATGAATTTATCAATAAAGACAAATTAGTTTAATTAAAAATAAACAAAATACTATTTATACCCATTAATTACACTCATATCTTCAACTATATTACTTTATTAAAATAAAAATAAAAATAAAAAACTAAACCCTAATTCTATTTCAAGTATCAAAATTTTAGTTTTTGTAGTAGAGAAAACAAACTTAAATTATTTTTTACTTGAAAACTAAATTTTGGGTGTTCTCTTTGGATTTTCCAGCAATGAAAGTGTGCATACTACTCAAAGAATGACTGTAAATGAAATCTCTTTCTGTATTTCCTCTGATGTTTGATATAAACTAAACATAATTGCTTATAAAGTATAGGACAAAATTATTGCACAATGCTACAATAATCAAGATTTTTTTTTGGCAAAGATGGAAATGATGCTTCAAAGGTCTGCATAAAGTTCCTTTACCTTATCAACATCCGGTCTTTCCTCTCGATCTACCTGTTGCACTGATATATTAGAATATAATACAGAATGAACAACTTCTAAAGTGTTTATTTTTAAGTCTAATATGAATTTCTAATTCATAAAATAAGATACTAATTACACAAAACTCTATTAATATTTCTTATTTATGTAGCCATGATCAAACTCACCTTAATGCTAACAAACAAATCGTTCAACAATTTTGCAACCCCTTCATCTTCAAAAGACTCCACTTTCATTTCTCGTTCCATTAACACAAGAAATCCAATCTTGCACTTCAAATGATTATAGCCATGCTAATACTTTAATTTCCTCAACGAGAAATTCATTGTCTTTCAAGTGACCATTCAAAATCTTATTTATCTCTAAATGTTAGTTCTAGAGAAACTGGGTGTTTTAATAACTTAAGAGAGTTTATAAATAAATTGTACTAAAATGAAAACATTCATTTAAATAAGGGTACTATTGACATTAAGATGGGTGTTTATAGTAATGTTTTAATTTTAAATTTTAGACATGTGTGTACTTATAAATATGGGTGTGCTTATCATATTTATAGGTGTCAATATCCGTACCCAATTAATAATTTATATTACGGTACGGATATTGACACCTATAAATGTGATAAGCACACCCATGTATAAAATTTAAAATTAAAACATTACTATAAACACCCATATTAATGCCAATAGTACCCTTATTTAAATTCCTCACATCTTATGTTTGTGGTTTTGCTGTATAAAGGGACTTTAATGTGTTTCTTCTGATTCGATATACATGGATATATGTCGAGAAGTTTAGCATCTAACCTATATCGCACATACACACTAATAATGTTAGGTTTAGAGTTAGGGTTATTTATCGGGACAAAAGAAAATCTTGCACGTTAGAACATTGCAGTTGTGGATTCTATTATCTTTTGGTTTTGAGTTTTTATTCTTTATTCTGGAAAGAAACTCACCGTTTTTTTCTTTTTAGGTAGATTTAACTCATTATATGTATATCTTCTGTTTTCTTTTTAATCATATTGGTCCATACCAGATAGAGGCGATGTATCAGTATGACAGTATGCCAAATTTCAGTTTTAATGTGGCAACTGCTCTGGTGCTGCTGATTACCTGTATCAATATAGTGCCTTGTGCACAAACAGTGAAAGGAGCTTGAGTGCATTGTGGGGAAAGTTGGCGGCTGAGATATTGATACAGAACTGGGATATTGCTCTTGAAGAACACAATCGGTTGAAAGAAAAAATCGACTCCAAGGTTTGATCTTAATCATACACCCACTTGTTTGTTTGCCTGCACTCAAATTTGGCATTAATGTTTCTATGTAGTTTTTTATTTTTATTTTAATAAAGTGATATAGTTAAAGATATAGGTGTAATTAATGGGTGAACATAGTATTTTGTTTATTTTTAATTAAATTAATTTGTCTTGATAAATTCCTATTGAAATATTTTTGTAATTAATTTTTTTTATTGGTGTGCTTATCATATTTATGGGTGTTAATATCGGCACCCTTTATATTATTCTAGCTATGTGATTTATAAAAAAAATCATCTTTATATATACATATTACAACACCATTTATGAACTAAAAATAACCACATCCACACTTTTTTTTTGAAGTATTACAATTTACAAGAACTATTACAATAGAACTGTCAGAACCTATCGAGATCAAAAAATTACATGTGCGGCCCGAATATTTAATTCCTAAAAACCAGGAAGAAAACTCCCCACACATGCTTGTAAAATGCGCACTGTGGAAGTTGAACTTGTAAGTTCCTTAATTTTGATTGGCTTATTTCATGACAAACAACATGTTGGGGGTTTAAAATGTAAGGGTAGTTTAGGGCTTCCTTGCTAGTGATCAAGCTTATTTGGAGTTCAAGTCCTCAAGCACAAGAGCTCATTGAAGGTATAATCACTTGCGCTTAACTCTAAATTGAAGAGATATAGTTGCACACACTCACAACCCAAGCATGTCCTTAATACTTGTTGGTTGTGTGTAAATATTGGTGTGGTTGCATGATTAATTGATTGCATCATTGTTTGATAAATGCCATGTCATGTTAGGCATTAGGATGCATTCAATTGTCAATTCCCACACTTGCACTTCATGTGTGTTTGTCTTAAGTGTGTGGTAATTCGTTTGCCGAAATTATTCGGAAACATTCGCGCATGCATGTTGGTGTGCATGATGTTGCGCGAAGACCGCCCTTGGAGAATACCCTTCGTTTCTCTTTGATTTCTCCACCGTTGGTGAAAGGGCGGTTTGTGATCGGCGGTCTGACCGCAGATTGAAACCGCCCTTTCTGACCTGATTGATTTTTCAAAAATGGTCGAAAATCGGCGGTCATGATCAGCGGCCTGACCGCCGAATTAACCACCGTTTGTAATATGGGTTTTCCGTCCCAAATTCGACGGTTTGCATCGGTGGCCTGACCGCCGATTGAAACTGCCGATCTCGTAATTTCAAGCAACTTTTCCAAAATGTCGTCACTTCATTTAGGGCTTCTATTTATACATCTTCTTCTTCCTAGCTCATTTTGTGTGAGCTCAAAAACTGATCTAAGTGAGAGAAAATCATATCCTAGAGAGAGAAGCTCCTAAGAACTTATCTTTACTCAACCAAACACCTTTCCATGAGCATCTAGCATCTTCCTAGCATCATCCAAGCATGGGTTTTCTTGTTTTCCTTGACTAGGTAATCTCTACATGTTCTAGATCCTTTTGTTTCATATTTATGACATGTTTGCCTAGAATTAGCTTTTAGTTGTTAATTAAATGCATGACTCTATACTTAATGTTGCTTATAACATGATTGAGTTTTTGATTTTTGGTTGAGATGAGTTGTTTGTTGATAGCTAGCATTTATGACCATTTTGCCCTCTAGCTAAGTTTACATGATTTTTATTCAGACATTGATTGTATGACTCATTGATTGCATTTGTTAATTGCATTTATTGTCCTTGCCATGTTCATTGACAACTTGTGTTGATTGGCTTTTGATTGACAATTCATTGATTGCATTAGTTAATTGCACGTTTTTAGTCCTTACCATGATTATTGACAACATGTGTTGAATTAGGTTTGTTTGTTGACAATTAGGTTGCTAGAGTCTCTTTGCATCTAATTGAGTCCTCATGTATGAGCATGTAGGCATTGTTGATAACTAGAGTGTTGATTTGTATTATAACATCTAGTTAAGCATTTAGTGTAGCCTAGCATTATTTGCATTTTGGATATTGCCATATATTTACATAGGTTATTGATCTCTTCATTGAGAGTTAAGTCTTGTGACTACCGGTGTGTAGTGCTCAAGCAAATTGGACTAGGTTCACTTTTAAAGGTCTGCGGGTAGTAGTGGTGGGTTATAAACCGTGAGAGGTTGAGGTCAACCTAGGTTGTAAACACCATTGCAATTAGTGGATTCAACGTTCGTGTGTGGCGCACATAACAACCCGTGGTTTTTCCCTATTGAGGGTTTCCACGTAAAAATCAAGTGTTATTGAATTTCCGCACTTTACTTGATTTTTATTGTTTGTTGATTTGGGTTTTTATATATTAACATTGACTAATCGAAAAATTGGTAATAATCGATTAACAACCCATTCACCCCCCCTTTAGGTTGTTTAGACACACGCGAGTATATATTTTCAGAACTCGTCACCACTAATGTAGAAGGGAGGTGCACAATCATCTGTGCTAACACTTATTAAGAAAATAATAATAATAATAATAATAATCACTACTGCATATTCATATATATTCACATATTCACATATATATAGGAAAATTATCAAGTGCGGTGTCTGTACAAAATTTTCGTGTGAAACCACTAATTCCAACTGTTTGGAATCAATGTAAAAAAAAAAAAAAAAAATACACTAATTCCAACCGGTTGAAAATAGTGATTCTGCACGAAAAATTCGTGCGGGATCCCGTACTAAAAAGTGATTATATATATACACACACGCTAATGTGACTTTTTTTTTTTTTTTTTTTTTAAATTTAATCAAGTTATCTCAATAATTCTTTATCTAATTAGTTCAAATTTTACAATATAAAGATATTAATTATAGAGTTATGAGTAATAATAAAATATATATTTTCATAATAAATAAAAAAAATCATTATATTATATACACAAGAGTATTTTTGTAACCAATTATGTATCATTCTGATTATTTAATTTAAGTAAACACTAGAAAGAGAATAAATTTGATTCTGTTTCCGATTATTAAATTGTTACTAAACACTGGAAGACTAATACTATACAATCCAAAAAATTAACCCAAAATTCAACTATGATGATACGACAAATGAGTTATCATTATTGCACAAATCATTAACCATCATGAGGTGACGTGGTTAATGATATAGCAATGACAAATCATTTACTACATCATTTGTGTTGGTTTTTGGGTTAATTTTTTGAGTTGACTAGCATTAGTGAACACTAGAATGTAAACCTATTCATTTCCAATGGAATTTGATTCTGATTCTATCCATTTTAATTAGTAAACCTAAATGTAGATTTTAATTCATTGACTCAAATAAATGGACAATATGAGATTGATTCAATGGTAAATAAATTTTCCAAATCTCAAATATTGTAATAGTTAAAAAAAAACGACTCAAATAAATGAGAAATTTGAAATTTAAAAAGTAAAAACATATAAAAATAGATAAGAACTATTTGGTAATTACCCTTGCTGTATATGTTCCTACTTAATAGATAAATTCATTTCCTATCAATATATATATATATATATATATATATATATATACAGATTTTTTATTGTTAGTTCGTCTTGACAATAAATATATTAGGACGAAGAATGTGGACCACTAGATTTATATATTTTGACTCAAAGTTTATGCACTTGTCAAAACTTCTCCATAATCTATGGTCCACATTTTTCGTTCTGATATATTTATTGTCAAGACGAACTAATAGAAAGACTGTATATATATATATATATATTTATACAGTCTTTCTCTTATCAGTTCGAACTGACGAACTGACAAAAGTTATATCAGTTCCTTATATGTGGGCCACTGGATATAAATACTTTGACTGACAAGTGCATACAGCCAAGTCAAAGTATTTAAATCCAGTGGCCCACATGTAAGGAACTGATATAACTTTTATCAGTTCGAACTGATAATAGAATTTCTGTATATTTATATATATAAAGATAAACTAATTTTTCAATATTTATATTTATAGATATAGTTATCAATTAAAAGTATATATATATATATATATATATATATATATATATAGTCTTTCTATTATCAGTTCGAACTGACAAAAGTTATATCAGTTCTTTGTATGTGGGCCACTGGATTTAAATACTTTGACTGACAAGTGCTTACAGCCAAGTCAAAATATTTAAATCCAGTGGCCCACATGCAAGGAACTGATATAACTTTTGTCAGTTCGAACTGATAATAGAATTTCTGTATATATATACATATATACAAATTTTATATTATTAGTTCGAACTGATATAAAATATATTAGTTCCTTGTATGTGGGCCACTGGATTTAAATGCTTTAACTTGGCTGTATGCACTTGTCAAAACATCTTTTAAATCTAATGACCTATATGCAAGGAATTGATATATTTTATATCAGTTCGAACTAATAATAGAAAGATTGTATATATATATATATATATATATATATATATATATATAAATTTTCAAGTCAGTGCATCCTGATATAACTTCATGATGACATTGAATGTGAGCAACTAGTTTTATATGCTTTGACTCAAGTGTGTATGCACTTGTCAAGACTTCTCCATAATTAGTGGCTCACATTTAATATTTAGATGAAGTTATATCAGGATGTCCTGACTATATAATAATAAATAAATAAATAAATAATATATATATATAGTCTTTTTATTGTCAGTTCATCTTGATATAAAATATATTAAGACGAAGAATGTTAACTATAGATTATGGAGAAGTTTTGACAAGTGCATATACTTTGAGTCAAAGTATATAAATCTAATGGTTCACATTCTTTGTCCTGATATTTTATATCAGGACGAACTGACAATATAAAACCTGTATATACACACTTATCTATTGTTTAATGTTGTTTTTAATATCATATATAAATTAGGGGGAAATGCACAAACTTCCCTCGATGTTTGATAAAATTGCACAGATATGGCAGTTTTGGTTATATACACACAAACTTCCCTCAACATTTGAAGATTGTTGAAGATTGTTAATGATCAAAAGTGTAAAATGTCTATAATACCTTTTATTTTAATTTTAAATAAACTAACAAATTTTAAAAATAAGATTAAAAAATCTAAAAAAAAATATTAAAAAAATATAAAAAAATTATTTTAGATAACATAAATGTATCTTAAATCTGAAACTTGGAAAAAAAAAATGATCTTTACAAATAAAAAATAATTCTTTTTTTTTAGACAATTTAATAATAATAAATAAATTTTAAATTTTAAATTTATTTAAAATCAAAGGGGAATTGCAGAACCTAAATTTATTATTTATTATTTATTTTTGAAGATGTTTTTTTTTTTTTTTTTTCCAGCTTCAGATTTAAGATACATTCATATTTTCTAAAAGATTTTTTAATTTTTTTTTTTTTATCTTTTTTAATTTTTTTTTCATTTAAAATAAAAATATAGGGTATTTTAGACTTTTTACAAGTTTGACTATTGACTAACAGATCCATCTAATGGTAGGGGATGTTTGTGTAACAATTTTCAAACGTTGAAGGAAGTTTGTGTATATATAGTCAAAACTATCAGATTCATGCAAATGTATCAAACCTGGGGGGATGTTTGTGCAATTCTCTCTATAAATTAATATAATCCATTTACAAAGCAGATTACGGGCCAGTTTGGTATTACTTTTGAAAAGTTAAAATTAGATTATTTTATAATTTTGACATAAAATGATGTTTGGTAAAACTTCCAAAAGTGATTAATTGATAATCTGACAAGTTTTGATAGTGATTTTGAGAAGTAAGTGAATTGTTACTTTTTGAAAATGATTATGGAATAATCTATTTCTGCATTTAATGCATCTTTTAAAATATCATTATTATCCTTATGAAATCGAGTTAAAATCATTTATAAACCTTATTTTATCTCAAAATTAAATATTCTATTTAAATATTGATTTAATTTATAAAATCTTTTGAAAATAGTTTTATTGTTCTTATGGAATTTGTTTTTTCCAATTTAAATATTCTACTTACATATTGATTTAATATATAAACTTAATGAAAAAAAAAAAAAGGGAATAGGGTCCTAAACTCATGTATATTTTAGTTATTGTAACTAATCTCAACACTTTTATAATAAAATTACCAATATATGTATACTGCTTTTGAGTTATACGTAGTTTTAAAAATACAATTAACTAAACATCTGTCGATTAAGTTCACATAATCACAGCTGATTATTGTAGTGAATATTCTTTCAATACAGCGAAAGTGATTATTATAAAAGTTACGGTAATACCTAATTCGCCCTACAAGTCTCGTTTAAAAAAGTCTGGCCTACAATCCCTTTTAATGGTGTATTTCAGAGCAACTTGGTGATCTGACTATCATCTCCAAACAAGTAAAAACATCAAACCAGACGATTATTAACAACCAAATCAGTTTTCAAAAGAAAAAAAAAACAACCAAATCAATTTTCACTACAACAACCGAGGATGCGACTGATTTTTCCGCTGCTTGTTTGGATCTCGTTTCTGATACTAACGGGCTCTTCTCAAGGAGAAACCAAATTCAAAATCGATGGAAAAGTACTTGAACTCGACGAATCTAACTTCGAATCCGCCATCTCATCCTTCGACTTGATTTTGGTCGATTTCTACGCTCCCTGGTGCGCTCACTGCAAGCGTCTCGCTCCTCAGGTCTCTTTCTCAATTCCAAGTAGTTTAATTTTTGATTTTTGATTTATTTATTTCAGTTCTATTTTATTTATTTGATGTATTATATTATTCTCTGTGAAGAATTAGTAAAACCTTTTTTCTTTTCCAAATTTTTTTGGATGTATAGTTAGATGAAGCAGCCCCTGTTCTTGCTGGATTGAAGGAGCCGATAGTGATTGCAAAAGTGAATGCTGATAAGTATAAACGTCTGGCTAATAAATATGAGATTGAGTATGTATCAATTTACTTGTTGAATTCAAGCATTTTACATTATTTTTCAGGGATTTTGCTACCAGAGGATTGGTATAGTTACTGGATAGTTACAAAAGAGATCTCATTGCTTATTAGAATCCAATGGATGTTAAATTGTTCAGTATGTATACACGTCCTCTTCGGTAGCATGACCCCATTTTTCAGAAACCCAATTCACTAGTTAATTCATTGTTCTTGGTTATGTTTTTGTTGTTGTTGTTATGTTTGATGCAGTGCATTTCCTATGCTTAAGATATTCATGCATGGGGTCCCTACAGAGTATTACGGACCGAGAAAAGCTGAATTGCTTATTCGCTATCTCAAGAAATTCGTTGCTCCTAATGTTGCTATGCTTGGCTCGGATGCTGCTGTTACTGAGTTTGTTGAAGAGGCTGGTACTTTCTTTCCTATATTTATCGGTTTCAGATTGGATGAGTCAATCATAACCAACTTGGCTATAAAGTATAAGAAGAAGGCGGGGTTTGCTGTGGCGAAAGAGTTCTCTGAGGATGCCATGGTGTTGTATGATTTTGATAAAGTTCCTGCATTTGTAGCAATTCAACCAGCTTACAATGAGCGTAACATCTTTTATGGACCGTTTGAAGGTCAGTTTGTATTCAAGCTATCAATCCTAGTTCGTATGGTAAATTTTTATAAATTGGATCTTAGCACTTGACTTTGTCCTTTTAAGATTTTAGACCTTGGCAGTTTGTTTTAATTGCTTTACTGTGACAGTTCATATATCCTTTGTTTTTGGGATCTTAGTCTGTGGCTGGGCTTTTGAGGCTGCCTCTTAGAAGCATAATTACTGTAATTATGAACTTTTGGGCATTAAAGTCTGTATAATCAATCTCAATTAGATATAGACATATAGTGATACAGTTTTTCTTTATCCACTCTTATTAGGAGATGTTTTGGGAACATAGGTTGTTAGACCCTATATTTTGTTATGTTGATTCTATAACTCTATTTTAGGTCCTATAAAATTTTATTTGTTGTAGATTTGTAGCTTATTTCAAATTGAATTTATATATATATTTTTGAAATATTACAATAATTTGGGATTGGGGAGGGGGATAGACTCGAACCCACAACCTCATGGTGTAGGTGTGAGGGACAAACCACTAGATCAATCTCATCTTGTCTAAAACAATATGAATTTCATCTAAGCAGTATTCCCATAACATCTAAGTTGAACCGTATATGAATTGCATGAGTGATGAAAACTTTATTTATGACCTCGGTTAATTGTTTATTTTTATATGTGTTAATTTATGAAAACGTTATAATGTTTATTTTTCCTTAAGTTCTGATAGATAGATGTTTTGAATCTTTTGTTATATAGTTGCACATCTGATATAAATTTGATAAACAAAAAAAATAAAATAAAATAAATAAAATCTTGGTTTCTAAGGTTTCCAATTAGGACATGATATTTAACTGAAGGTGTAATTCCTTGATGAATTTTTTTGTTTTATTATTTTGGTTTAACGAGACATGAGATAGTAATTAGCGTCTGGTTTATAATCTGTGTTTGATGCAATTATGTTTATCAACTAACTATGCAAATTTCATGGAGAGATTTGAACATCAGCAAGATATATAAATAAACTTTATAATGCCTGTTTAGGCTTCTTCTGTACATCTTGGTAACTCCAAATTTCTGCCTTTTAGTTTTTACTGCTTTCATTCAAGTTATAATCCTCTGAGTGCTTTTTTGTTCTAATGTAAATTTGAATTACCAAATAGCAGTTTCTTACCTTTCTGTTCCACATATGCAGAGGGATTTCTGGAGGACTTCATAAAACAAAATTTTCTTCCTCTAACTGTGCCTATAAACCATGACACGCTGAAGTTATTGAAAGATGATAAAAGGAAAATTGTCTTGACACTTGTGGAAGATGAGGGTGACGAGAAGTCTAAGAAACTGATCAAGTATTTGAAGGCAGCTGCATCAGCAAATCGTGATTTAGTTTTTGCTTATGTTGGGGTCAAACAGTTCGAAGAGTTTGCTGATACATTTGAGGCCAATAAGAAGGAAAAATTGCCCAAAATGGTCATTTGGGATGGAGATGTGGAGTACCTAACTGTAAGTATTCTGATCAAACAGTTAACTGAAAGTATTTTAAGTCTGAAAATGTAGAGTTTGGTTCTTCATGATAACTTTGGTGATGCAAGTTTTTGAATGATGATATTTTCCATTCTAGTAAAATGAATAAATAAAATGAACAACATTTTCTTCTTTTGAGTATGGAGTTATTGGAGTAGGACAAACACAAGAAATAGGGAATAGAGGGAGAATTAGGGTTAGAGAAGATAGAAAATCAGAGGAAAAGAAAGCTATAGACGAAAGGGGGTGGGGCTGGGAGTCAGAGGAAAGCATAGGGAATAGAAATACGAAGAGAAACTCAATATCACTTTATTTCATCAAATCGTAGTATTATGTTTAGACTATAAAACTTAGGTGACAATTTATAGAGAGCAAATGACATCGATTGGGAAACAAAATAAACCTAAAACAATTAAGAAATCTACTTTCCATAATAATATTCTTCTATACAGAAAAAAAAATAAAAAAATTCATAATAAAGCAATACATCTCTAAGATTCTTTTCTAACTAATTCTCCATCAGTTATTGCTTAAAAAATGAAGTAGTTGTACATTTCATCAGTTATATTCGGATCCATCACCCTGCCTCACCCACATAAGAAAAATAGTTGGTATTTGTACATTTTTTCTGGTCCAGGGAAAAGGCTGCACAATGGGAGGTTGTCTTACTCTCATCCCGTAAAGATCTCCTCCCCTTTTCTAAGCAGGTTTTGATCCCAGTCCTTTCTTAAGATGTTGTAAAGTAAATTCTGAAACTGCAGATTTCCAGAACCTTAATAGAAGTTGACTTCAATCTTTCAAGTTTGCCCAAAACATGGAAGTTTAATATATTATACCCTCACCCTCATCCTCATTTGAAGTTTGTATTAATCTTGTCTGTATACTAGAACAAGCTTGTCAAGTCATTGTCCTTTACATGATTGTTTTGTTAGGTGAAGTGTGCTATATGTGGACTGTGGTAGCTAAATAAAGCCACTTTTTTTTTTTTTTTTTTTTTTCCTTCAACACATTTTTCTTGTTGCACAATGAGTGCAGTACTTGTACTGATCTACTACATTTATTTTGGCAAAAGGTTATTGGTTTGGAGAGCATTGTTGATGAGGAAGACCATGGGTCCCAAATCTCACAATTCCTTGAAGGATATAGAGAAGGAAAGACAGAACAGAAACGGATTGCTGGTCCATCATTTATGGGCTACATCAATTCACTTATTGGCATTAAAACCGTGTACATTATTGTGTTTTTGGTTGCAATGATTATGCTTATCAGGAGCCTTGGCTATGAAGAACCTCACAGTGTTGGTACTCGAGACCAGAGTGACCAGGCTACCGATGTCTCGAGGCCTTTAAGGGATGATGAGGGAGAAAAGGAAGATTAGGTGAGGCTTCCTTCTATCTGGGGTTATTTCAGAAACCAAAGACTCATTTTCATACAATATTATATCAGGGAAAGAAGTGGTTTGGATTTTGAGATAGATATTTGAATTCCATGCTTTTAGAGTTTCCAGCAGAACCTGCACTAGTGTCACGTTATGTAGAACAGTAAATCTATTTATTTAACTAGAAGTATATAATGCTTTATTTCCATCTCTCTTGGCAACAAATAACAATGATGAACAGATGAAGTCGGTTATTGCAGGTTATGATCATTTAGTTCTTACCTGTGCTTTGATTGTGGAAATTTAAAGTGGAACAGTTTTGACTGATATGTTGTTTACTGTCAGATAAAAAAATGAGGGGTAATTTCACTAGTCCCAAATTTTTTTTTTAATTTTCAAATTGTCATCTATTTAAACGTCTTTGTTATCTTAGCAACTTTAATCCCTACTTTTTTTAAAATATATCACTTTAGTCCATTTGATCAAATTACTAACGGTTATGTTGACATCAACACCCATAAATTTCACATCAATTGCTCCAGTTTTCAGAACTTTTGTCCATTGCATAGCGCTCAGATACCACGTCCTAAAGCTCTAAATTAAGAAATAAATAATTCCAAATGGAAGAAGCAGAATATAAAAAGCTGGAATTACAGTACCGGAGTGCAGCGAGATCCCAACCGGAGCTTAACTAAGCCGAAAGCCGGACCGAATTGTTTTCTCATCATCTCTTCTTGGATCTAAGACAGTGACATTGTGTCGAAATCAAGCTTGGGTGGATCGAACTCGATTGGATCTCAACAAACAAAAATTAAAATATTTTTACTTTTCTGTTTTATAATATTTTTTTAATATTTAAAGTAATATTCTGCTCGTAATAAAAAAATTCCTGTTTTTTAAGAAAATATTTTTTTTTTGTTCTTAATTTGATTATAATTTAATTTTAAAATATAAAGTGTTTGAAAGAAATTTTGGAAAATTAAAATGTAGTAACAAGAAACTTTTAGGGGTAAAATTGACATTTTGTACATTAAGTTATAGTTGACTGTACGAAAAGATCTCTCTACATTTGTCCATTGCAGAAAACAATAAATTACAATAAAACTGTACTCTGTACATTTTAGTCTAAAAGCTCTGTAAATTATTTTTCCCTCCTTGCATTGCAACTCTCCAAATGAAAATTATAAAAATCTCAGGACAAAATGTATATCAGAAGCTAATTTATCTCTGAAGGTCGAAAACAGACTCAAAAGTCCCTAAAAATGGAATATGAACCAAGCCATTAACATTAAAAACACAACGAGATTCTGCAACGGCAAAATTCTACAAAGCTCAATGGTTAGTCGTTACTGTACTTTCACCATTGTGATCATCAAAAACAAAGCGATCCATCACATCACAATACACTCAACTTTGTGTACAAATTTGTTAAACCTTGATCGTAAGAATCACAACTAAAGTTTTAAAATTATAAAACAAATCACACAATCTTATGCTACAATGTACATATCCGGATTCAGCATGTCACGTCCTAACATGACATGAGGCAGCACCAACACAGCGTATCAGGTAGAACTCAATGATACCATGATGCTGTAAGATGCGAAATTCAGTTTAAAAGGATTTAAATAACCAAGGATCACTTGCCTCTGAGCTTTGTCGCTGAACTTTCAGCTCTCTGTGATACAGTAAACATCAACTTAACATTCTGGAAGAGATTGAGCAGAGGCAAAAGGGGAGAAACTTGCAGCAGATTCGCTATAATGCAGTGGATGATGCATCTGATGACCAGAGGAACTGACCATATTTGGTGATGCGTTGGCTGGGCTCGGGATATATAGAGACATGTATCTTGTGTTAAGAGGTGATATGGATGGGTAGCCCAAAGAGTGAGGTGACACCAGATAGGAAGCATGAGATCTTTGGGAAGATGCATTTCTGAGATCTACAGAACTTCGACTAACACTTAGAGAAGGAGATTGATGGTAGGACATATGACTATGAGACTGCAGAATATAAGGTGTGGTAGCTAGAGAGTTAACACGAGAGACCGAAGGTGTCCGTGACATTGCTGGGGCTATTTGTATGGCTGAAGATGATGCTAATGAAGATCTGAAAGATGATAACGCAGAACCAGAAGACATTGAGCCTGGGTTTGATGAAAGCAATGGTGTACATTCTGATGCTGGTGGATCACCAGTACTAGTTCTTGCATCACGCTTGCAAACAGGGCAAAAGGTTCTCCATGCCGTAAGCCAAGAATCAACACAGAAGGCATGAAATTCTGTTGAAATTCCAGTGACACAATATTTAGACATGCACATCAGAAAGAAATATGTAAAAAAAAAGCTGCTGTTACCAAATTCAGGAAAGACAAAAAGGATAACATATAACCCGCACAGAAAGTAGAATCAAACTGCATATTCTCTGTAGCATCTATAAACGACTCATCCGACGTGTAGAAAATAAGTAGTTTCAGATTGCACCATACTCTGCAGAAAAATATATGATCCATTTTTCATGTGGATCCAGAATATCCTAATAAATTTCTTTTATTAATAGTTTAATCCAACAGAGATCTATATATAGTGAACCAACAAACATACAATACTCGACAGGAGAGTTAATATATATATATATATATAGCAGTTATGATGTGCAGGACCCCGCATGAATTTTTCGTGCAAGATCACTGATTATCACACGTGATTAACAATATAAATTTATTTACACCGATTATCACATGTGAAAAATTTGTGCGGTATCCCTGACTTGATAATTCCTCTCTCTATATATATATACACTCAAGCCAAACAAGTCCAATAGCATGTGTGTTACTTGCAAACAATTCTTACAAAAATTCATTATTATAGAACGATAGATTCAGTGCATTAAGTTCGGTAGCACCATCCAGTTGAAAGTTTCAAGTTAGTTTCAAGAAAAAAGGAAAAGAAAGTTGTCTTATCATGTCTGTTATGCAGTAACTGGTGTGCAAATTTGCCTATTTTTCTATTAGAGACAACTAGACAAGGAAAGTTGTATTGATGGTAAAAAGAACTACAAAAAATGAGAGAAACGAAAACCAAGTCAGAGAACTGCCCAAAAAGCTGAGGATAGGACATTTTAGAACAGTCCTCAAAAACAGAAGAAAGAATACAAAAGATTTCCTTGCTCAAACAACCACCATTTACTAATCATGTTAAAAGCGAAGAGAGACTTTCTTCTCATAAAGAAGCCCAGACTTTGACATTCCATGAAGTCATGATCTCTCCCTTGTAATCCTCGAACACTCTTCCATTTCTTAGATCCAGATAATGAAAAATGAAAAAAAAAATAGCCAACATCGCAGTCTCATGACACCACTACTTTCCTTCTTCTCAAAAAGCATAAAAGTTATCAATCAAAACTCCAGTACACGAAGTTGTCACAATCCAGCATGCTCAATTGCTCATTGATCAAAACCATCAATCAGCACAGTACAAAAAAAGGTGATCAATAGTTTCTAAATTTCTCTTGCACATGATACACCATAGCATTGACAATTGACAAGTAAATCCTAGTTCTTGTCCATGGTCACTGGTATTAACTTTTCCTTGATATAAGGTCCATTACATGAGTCTTGGTCATCCATATCATTTTTGCAGGTTTGAAAGTTATGATCATCAATCAAACTATGTAAGAAAAAACTTAGCTGATAAATTTCCTGATCATTTAGGATTCAAAGTCATCTAGAATCTCTTAATTCGTAATTCATCAGCAGACCCTCCCTCCAAGATGGCCAAAAAATCAGCACACATTTGCCTCTCTATCATTAGTATGCCTACTAGCCTCTAGATCCCAAATGGGGATTTCCATGCTTGCACTTACAAAGCATTAACGAATTTATTCATTACAAGCACTCCGACTTATAAGATTTTAATTTTCTGGAATGAGATTGAGTACGTGCTTGCCAACTGCCAAGGGTAAATGCCAAGATGTTGTCACTGTACATTACAACTTAAGAAAAGATCTCAATCTTAACAACACAAAATTACTCAAATGAATCCTTTTTTTTACCATTTAGCTCTATCAAGAGCCATATCAGATGTTTCTATGCAATTGCTTACATCTAGACCAGTCAAAATGCTAAAAGAAATTGGAATAAATTACAATCACTCTGATTAATGCATCCTATTGGAGTTTAATGAAATATTGTCATATAATAGATTTACAAGGGCACAACATAAACAGTTATATCCATTTCAAGCATGTTTTTAGACTGAAACCATATCTTGTCTTATATATATAACTAATCAATAAAATGCTTACCGAATGTGTTGAATGCATGTTTTAATAAATTGAAAACAAAAATGGGCCCATAAAACAGGTACCGGACACACCCTAAACCTTCTTGTGACAGGAAACTTAACTACAGTCATTGAAACTCACAATATCACCAATGAGAGACTGAAATTTTTGCAACATATCTATGTAAAATATAAGGTATCAATTATACAATTAAAGTACATAAAACTTCACATGCAATCAGTTACACCTTTAACGTTTACAAGTCAGAAAAAATTCAGTACAGCCATTGACTCAAAAAAAACTATAAAATTTGGACAAAAATAACAAAGGCTGCAATTGCCAAAAATAAACATTATGGAGTTTATGGAAGGAACCAAGTTACAAGATGAACTGTCATGCAGAAGTTATTGGCCAAAATACTATGCAGCACACAGACGTGGCCAACATTGCCAAGACCCTGAAATAATAGCCATCCAAGTCGCCAAGCAAAAGACCTGATACTAAAATTTTACAGACTCAATGTCCTAAACCAATTTGTCAACTATAATATAGGGAAGAGTTTAAGGAGAGAAGCAGTGTAGTTAAAATGTAAGAACAAAACAAAAATGGTTTGGAATATCAACATTATAATTATGCCCCAAAAAACATCATTCAAATGCAAAATGAGAAAAGGAAAAAGAAAAAAAAAAATGCAATCAGACATATATATATATATATATATAGAGAGAGAGAGAGAGAGAGAGAGAGAGAGAGTGAGTGAGAGTTAATGTAGAATGCTAATTACTAACATGTAATATCATCTTTAACATAGTACGAAAGACTTACTGTGACGACATGGCAGAATTCTGAGTTTCTCCCCAACACTATAGTCTTCAAGGCATATAGCACATGTTACAGCAGTACAATTATCCTCCAAAACAGCTGTGAATATTAGGCTAGGCATCGCTTTTACTAACCGCCTGCTCATTCCATGAAATTCCCGAACACGAGAAGCTCGAGGACCTTCTCGTCTTATACGATGCCTGCGTACAAAGAAGCAAGTAGCCAGCACTGCAGACATGGCAAGAAGGGATATAAAGGAGATCGCCATGATCGACCAAGCTGAGTTTTCAAAGCTTGGGATTATCCAGACCTCCATGTCAGGTAAGCCAACATATTGTTTAAGTATTTCACCTGAAGCTTTTGACACAAACACAGCATGAATTTTTATACCAGCTGAATTTCCTGCCACTGCATTATTTCCATGAGTTTTGAGTAAGAGGTTTTCATAGTGGTAAAAATAAACTATTTACAATAAAAAAATAAAAGAAAAAATGTAATAAACTATATCTGCAAAAAATTACAGAAAATTAACAGAACAGATAAACGTTTAAAAGGAACTAATCATATAGAATGTCATATCTGTCATGAAGCTTGCTTCCATGAAACAAACACCGGTTTATCTCTTTTACCTCACATTTAAGTTTAATCACTAGAAAATAATATAAGTTATTACTAGCAAATCCAATGCAATCGTGAAACAACAAACACTGTTGTCTTTTGTAATTCCAATCTAAGATATCGGGATTTTTATTGTGTGAAGGAAAGAATTATAAAGATGTTCTACTATATAGGGTTCAATCAGTTTTAACTTAAAGAGTAGAGTACTTTTCTACAACAGCAGAACTGCAACATACACACTAGCTGCAGAGACACGGGGTATTTTGACAATATAACATGATATCGTGAAAATTGGATCCTTGTCTGAACTGTGGTCTTATTTGGATAAGATGATATCTAATTCCATTTGGCATGATGTGACCTATAACTAAAGCTGCCAATGGCTTAAATGATTTGCCGTCGTCGGCCAGAAAAACTAGACAGCTAACAAAATCCCTACTGACTCTCATTTAATACATTGCTAACCAAATTTTTATTTTTATTTGTACCACCTGCAGTGGCAGCGAAATTGAACTTGGGACAATGTCTGAGCGCCTTACACCACCAAGCCACATTGAGCGGTGGTACATTTCTAACCAAATTGAATATCTTTATGTAACACACTAATAATAATTGCATTAGTCGCTATGGAGTTAGCTAGCTAATTATCAGATATCAATAACCGACTCTAGCATTAACAGCATAAGCACTCGTTCAATCTTATTGTTTTCAAAAATGATCTTACTAATAGCCAAATCAGATAAATACGCAACAATAAGATTATTAAAAAAAAAAAAAAAAAAAAAAAAAAAAGGCCATTACTTGCAACTAAGATGCCATCATCTTCGTTGTCGTAGACAATAGCAGCTCGGAACCCAGCCTTTTGAGCTTTCCTGACTTTATCTTCAAAGCTACACCCTCCTCTGACAATCAACGCGAATGGAGAACTCTTATTCGAAAATTTTCCAACTTTATTATCATTAGTCAAGTCCGAGCACGCATCAAGAGGCTCCGCTAAATACAGTGTCCCATATTCACCGGACCCTTTTACCTCCGGAGCTGAAAACCATCAATTTCAACCAAAAGCGAAAAACCCAAAACACAATAAATAAATAAATAAATCAGATCATAAACAAGCAAAAATACACTGCTTGACGAATTAATTATTACTTCAATCAACTAATTTAAAGTCAGATTAACAAAACTTCACCCATCAACTAATTTTCCCGACACTCTCTCATATACCAAATAGAAAAATTAAAAATTTAACCAATAAAAAATAATAAAATAATAAAATAAAAGAAAAAAACTGACCGAAATTAGCTTCGATGTCGTCGAAGGAGCGAGAGAGGTTTTTGGCAATGAAGACGACGTTGGCTGACGTAAGTAAAGAAATAGATAAAAAAGAGAGCAAATAAACCTCCAGAAGAATCCTCATGGTTTCCATTAAAATCACATAACCCTAATTTTAGTTGAAATTTTTGAGAAAACAAGAAGAGAAGAGAGACAATTAGGGTTTAAAGATTTTGAATGGAAACATCGGCTTCCATTTCAGAAAGAGTGACTGTGTATAATTCGACCCCAATTGGGAGATTGATCGAGTTATTTCTTATTTATATTAGAGCATCTCTCATGTTATAATTTTATAATTATCATTAATTAAATAATGAATTAGGATTTATTTATCTTCAATCACATAAAACGATGATGTGTAAAGTAATGAGAAGGCACAACCACCTTGTTAATTAATTATTATTCAGAATAGTTTATGGACAAGTAGGCCACTTGAGTTGTCTTTAGATAAACACAAGAAACGAAAACGAGTCATGTTTTATTTGGACTATTCTAGAAATGGACAATAATAAAATTGACCATTTGGTCTTTATATTGTTAACAAAATTAACTTGCTATATAAAAATATCATTTATAAGCAAAACATTGATATATTTAGCAAAAAAGAAAATAAAAAATAGAAGCAAATAAAAAAATCATTAAAAAAAAAAAAAGTTAAAGAAGAAAAGAGAGAGACAGAGAGAGATGGCCATTGGCTTCTCCTCGTTTAAGTCATTCAGTGAACATGGTCTTTCAATGGAATGACCTTGTTGCCTTCTCCATCATCAAGCATGTGCTGCACATGATGTGCACCACCTTATTTACCTAATTTAAATTTTTAATTTTACAAATATTTATTGATTTGATTATCATTTTAATTACTATATTATTGCATAAATCTACTTAAGAGTTACTAATCATTTCAGATGAAAACAATTCGGGTTAATTTTGAAAATTAAATATTTAAATGTGATAGAGATGATCACAATTCACAAATCAATCACTTGAGGATAATAATTTGAATATTTGTTTTTCAAATAGTTTGTAGTGTTTAATTGAATAATATCAAAGATGAGGTTAAAAAAATCAAATTGTTTTTCGCAGAAACATTTAAGAGAGAATTTCAAAATTCACCTCAAGCCTCGAGGTAACTCATTCACAAAAACAATTAAACAACTCTTTATTTTTTTGAATTTATACAAAAACTTCTTGTTGTTTCCAAATTTAGTAAAAAGAAGATTAAATAAATATCTCATGAATTTTTTTTATTTAAAAAAAGTGTGTGCAGGGGCGGAACCCAGGGGGCATGGACCCCACTTGGCCCACTGAAAAATATAATTTAATAGTTAAATAATATAAAGAAATTACAAAAAATTATAAATTTACAATTAAATAAAATTAATTTTAAATATTTGTAATTTGGCCCCTACAGCTAGTCTTGGCCACGGTTTGGTTTCGGTTCAGTTTCGGTTCGAAACCGTCGGTTTCGGTTTGGGAACTCACCAAAACCGAAAAACCGGTTTGGTTTTCGGTTTAAAACCGGCGGTTTTTTCGGTTTCGGTTTTGTCCGGTTCGGTTTCGGTTTTTTTTATTTTTTTTTATTTTTTGGTAAAGCTTGTTTGTATTTTGTAAATTGTAAATTAAATATAAAATCAAAATCTTGACTAATATAAAATCATAAAGTTGTAAATAAAAAAAAAAAAAAAACATTTACAAACATTTTCATTGATGTATTTAATTATTTCACAATATTTAAAAGAAAAAAAAATTGACATTTATTAATAAATAACAAAAAATAACAAAAAAAAAAATAACAAAAATAAATAAATAAATAAATAACAAAAAATAACAAAAAGAAAATAACAAAAAATTAGCCTTGAAGGCTTGAATTCAAATATACAATATTACAATGTAACAAAGTTAAAATTAAAAATAAAAAAAAATACCAGCCTTGCACTTAATTTTTTACCACAATTAAGCTGCCTACGTATCCTCCACCAATGTAGAGGAATCAAAGGCCACGTAGTTCTTTTACCTTTAATTAGTTGCTCGGTGTTGGAGGTTGGAAGTTGGAACGGAATCTATTCGCTGCCTTCCGTTCCCGTGGTTTGGTCACCTTCAAAGAAGTCGTTCACTATATCCGGCTGGAGTTCTTGTTGTCTATATTTTGCCTTTGTCCAATCATCAACACATGCCTGGATTTCAAGTGATTGTGGAGACATAGCCGACCGTCTTGGGTCCAAAATATTTCCACCTGCACTAAATTCTTGTTCCACAGCAACTGTAGAAACCGGCGTTCCAAGAATTTGTTTGGCAATAATAGCCAAAATTGGATATTCCTGTTGATTACTCTTCCACCAAACCTGGAGATCAAATCCTTCATCTGAAAATATATGATTGGCTTCTAAATACTAGTCAAGCTCAGAGGCAAATGATGATGAAGAAGATGTTCATAATTTTTTGGATCTTTAGGAAAATAGTCGATCCCCCAAACCCCTTAATTGAAATTTTGCGGAAGAACTACTACCACCAGATGTGGGTTGGGGTTATGAAACCGACACGTTGAAAGACTGACCATACATTCTAGCATATTCATTGTATAATTCATAAAGCAAAGTTTTAACAGAAGCACATAACTGAAGAATATTAACTTCTAAATTTAAACATTTGTAATAATTGTCTAAATAATCCTGCAAACAATCTAATTTAAAGCGTGGATCAAAACACGGTGCAAGCAAGTAAATCTTTGGAATCTCCCCATAATACGAAACCCATTTTGTTTTCATGACAGCAACACATAGACTCAATTGAACATCAAATCTACAATCATTAAATGCACTAGCAATATTAACACTTTGAGTAAGAAATAAATGAGTAGTGGGATAGTAAACACCAGATAAAGCAATGGTAGCATCATTAAAAACACGTAACAATTCAAGAATTTTTATACATACATCCCAATGGTTCAATTCAAGAGAAATTGAAGGAACGTTATAATTAATAAAAGAAACTAATAAATCCTTATATTCAACACTTTCACTAAGCAACTTATAAGTTGAATTCCAACAAGTGGTAATGTCACGAGAAAATTTTCTGGGACGCATATTATTCAGAGAGCAATACTTTAACCATTGTTTCATGATTTTGCTATGCCTCCAAATATAGTTAATACTATCTCTAATTGGTCTAATAAAAACAGAAAGCTCTGTTAATCCAGCTTGAACACACAAATTTAAAACATGGCATGCACAACGTTGATGAAATAATTTACCCCTAAAATAAGGATTGCACAACTCCCGTAAGTAAGGAATAGATGCGGTATTGCTTGCAGCATTATCAAAGCCAATAGCAAAAATTTTGTTTAAAATATTATACTCTTGAAAAATGATTTTAAGGAGTCGAAAAATATTTTGAGCTGCATGCGGGTCATCGAAAACACGAAATGCAAGAATTCTTTTTTGCATGTCCCAGTCATTATCCATATAATGATATGTGACACCTAAATATGAATGACTACCAAAATTGTCGGTCCATATGTCGGCACATATGGAAACGCGACCTTGAAATTGTTCAAAAAATGTTTTCAAATTGTTTTTTTTCTTTTTTGTAAATGGCATTTAGTGTACGTGTGAGAGTGGCTCTAGGAACACGTTGCATTGCAGGATTTAATGCATTTTGGCAATAATTAACAAAACCTACTTTCTCACAAAAACCAAAAGGTAAGTGTTCAGTTGCAACCATTAATGCTAATTGTTCTCTATTTTTTTTTCAGCCGTGTAATGAAATAATTGATTAGAAGAGGTTCCGTACCTGGCGATTTGGGCTTGGTTATTTGCACTCGCGAATTCGGATGGGTGAGTTTTTCTGACATGGGTCCATAACGTGCCATATCCGAAGTTTCTTGGAACATTATATGTTTTGGTGCAGTGATTGCACTGTATATGGAAAGATCCATCTTGTAACTTACGTTTCTTCATATGCATTTTGAAGAGATCGGACTTCGTCGGCTTTTCTTCTTCACCTTCACTTGCAAAAAAATCATCCGAAGGGGGTGGGGGGTTAGATACACTTTCATTAGTATTGGGGGTATTGTGAGTGGGGTCGAGTCCGTCGAACTCGGGAATTGTTAGAGGGGGATTAGGAGTAGAAGGGTGATCGGATCTAAATCGATCTTGAAGGAACTGGTGAAAAGTCACATCGTCGTAAGTGACAGCATCACCAATGGTTTCCAACAAGTTTTGCATTGCACCCTTTCCTTTGTTCACATTTCTTGAACCATCTCCCCCACTTCCACTTCCACTTGCCATTGAAAAATTAATAATAATAAAATATAGATATATGTTAAGAAAAAATTGTTGGAATAATAATGGTAACAAAGTAAAAAAAAATAGATGATTGAAAAAAATATATTGTTGGAAATTTGGAATAAGAGTGATAAGCAACTAAAAAAAAATATATATTTGAATGAAAAATATATATTGTTGAAATAATAGTGATAAGCAAGTAAAAAATATATATATATATATATATGATTGAAAAAAATATATTGTTAGAATAATAGTGGTGAAAAAAATATATGATGGTAAAAAAATATAAGAAATATATATTGTATGCTAGAAAAAAATAGAATAAACAATTAATATATGATATGAGAATTAAAGAAAATTGTAAATGTAGAGAGAATTGAGAATTTGAGATTGAGAGAGATTGAGAGAAGTTGAGAGAATGAGAGTGGTGTGAAGAAAAATGAAGTGTTGGGGGGTATTTATAGGATAATAGAAAGGGGTGACTTTACAAATAGAAAAAATTAAAGGGTTAAAAAAAAAAATATGGATGGCCGTTGGTGGTCATCAGAACGGTCGTCTGATGACTGCCAACGGCCAAAAGTAATTTTTTTTTTCAAACTGAGTGCCACGTGTCAATCTGTGATTGGTCCAATTTTTTAATTTTTTTTTTCAAACGGTCGCTTTCAACGGTAACTTTTGTCTTTTGGATTAGACGCTGTCACGTGGCAGCGTCTGATTGTTGGATTAATTTTTTTTTTTTTTTTTTTTATATATTTTTTTTTTTATAAATAAGGTCGCTGTCAACGGTAAGTTTTGGTAAAAGACGCTGCCACGTGGCAGCGTCTGATTGGTGGGTTTTTTAATTATTTTTTTTATTTTTTTATTTTGGTCGTTGTCAACGGTAATGTATATTAATGACGCTGCCACGCGGCAGCATCTGATTGGTTGGTAATTTTTTTTTTTTAAAGGTCGCTGTCAACGGTAAAATTTTTTAAAAGACACTGCCACGTGGCAGCGTCTAATTGGTTGGTTAATTTAATTTTTTTTTTAATAAGAAAAACCGGCGGTTTAACCGGTTCAAAAACCAGCGGCTTTGGTTGGGTTTTTGTCTCCGCCAAATCGAAACCGAAACCAGAAAACTGTTTTTGGACCGGTTTTGAAACCGTTGGTTTTGGTTTCCGGTTTTCGGTCCAGTTTTCGACCGTACGGTTTCGGTTAAACCGCGGACAAAACCGTCGGTTAACCGGAACCATGGCCACCTCTACCTACAGCATTACACTTCAAGTTCGGCCCTTGAGTGTGTGCATGTCTATGTGTTTATTATTATTATTTTATTAATTTTTTTTAAGGGAAAAATATTATTATAACAAAAGAAAAACAGAAACATTAACCAAGATAATCATTCTGGACAAACCTCTCCACACACGGAGGGTTTGATTCCATCTAGAAACAGTCCTCTGTAATATTTAGATCCATCCTAGAAAGATTGTGGGCAAAAAAGTTAGCCTTTATAGACACAATATCATCAATAACAATACCAATCTCAGCCTAGTTTGGACTACAAGAATTAATGTTGTTCACCACCCCTAACGCATCAGACTCAACTATAACTGGAAATAATCCTGAATCAGTAGTGAACTCAGTTACACGTAGAATTACTACCACCTTTGCAACTTGAGGAGTGAAACTAGTCTCCAATTGCTGAACACTCAACGCCATCACCTAACCAAGGTGATTCCGAATAACAATTCTCACTCCCACAGTCTTGTTAACCAAATCAAGTGCGGCATCCGTGTAAGGACCTCTATTTTATGATTGACTTATTTCATGACAAACAACATTAGGGATGATTTTGTAATAGGTAGCTTAGGTTCTCGTTGGCAAGCTTTCAAGCATCTTTGTGACTTTAAGAGCAAGAGCGAAAGGTATATCACTTGACTTGATTCTTGAAGAGAATAGTTGCACACACACACACACACACACTTACTCTTGCATTTGTGTTTCCTTGATTGTGTGCATTTATGTCTCAGCTCACACTTGCACTTCATTGTTAGATTTAAGTGTGGTTGTGTGTTGTGTAATTCGTATCCTGAAATGTGTTCAGAAACGTCTGCGCATGCTTGATGGTGTGCTTGTCTTAGCACGATGGTTGACCTTTTGAGAAACTCCCTTTCTTCTCTTGGATTGGTCTTATACCATGAGTTTAGGTAATCTTGTTGTTGTCCAAATCTAACATTTAGTCACTCAAATGACCATATCTCTTTCTACAAACATCAAAATCTTGTTTTATAAAAAGGGGTAGAAAGTAGACATCCATACCTTTCTAACAGTATATTATACGACAAGTTTCGATGTCGTTTGCTTATGTTTTGAGCCGCTTGAAAATCAAGTAGTTGTGCTGTACCTGTCCCGTTTTTGTGAAATCTTTATCAGTGTTTTTCGCGAGATAAGTTTTGCTATTCATGAACAATGATTTTTTGCCCAGATTTTTTAAAACTTCTTCAAAACGACGTAGTTTCACTTAGGACTCCTATATAAACCCCATCTTCTCCCTTCTCTAGTTCAAGAACCCTAGATTAGAAATTGGTCTTCCAAGAGAGATAGAGGTAAGGTTTCTAGAGAGAGAAAACTTCCAAGCTTTCATTAATTCACTCTCTATGTGCATTTAATGTCTTCCTTACTCATGGGTCTTCATAATTAAGTCACTTGATAAGGAGAACAAACATCTCATCTTCATTTATTGTTCTATTTCATCAAGATATGTCTTTGATTGCTTAGATTAGCAAATCTTCACTCTTATCGAATATTTAATGAAGTTATGACATGATTGAGATTGTTTGTGATATCTTGCATGATTATGTTGATTTTACCTAAATAGCTAAGCCTTGGATATTCTTGTGAGATTATTTGATAACTAAGTTGATAAACTTATGTTTATTTATCAAGTTAAGCTCTCTTGAGTATTCATGGTTGTTTGATTGACAATTAGGTTGTTAGAATTCTCTACACATCTAATTGAACCCACATGTAGAGGCATGTAGGCATTGTTTGATAGCTATGATTGTTTGTCATTCATATCATCTAGCTAGGGCTTTATGTTTCTACATTTAGACATTGATAACTAGTATTTATTGATTGTTTCTTTAAATTCCTAGTTAAGCATTTTGTGTGTGGTCTTACATATTGTTACATTTTGGATATTGTCACATATTCACTTAGACATTAATTCTTTTCAATGAGTCAAAGTCTTATGGCTACATGTGGTAATTGCACAAGCAAGTGAAGTCTTGCAACCAAGGGTTGGTTGGCAAGCATTTGTCAAGACTCACTATTAAAGGTTTTCGGGTAGAATAGATTGTGTTACGAATCTTGAAGTGTGACGTGGTGGTCAACTTAGGTTGTAAACAATTATTCAAGTAGTGGAGTTCTGTGACTAAGTGGCTAGCGATACTAGTCTCGTTGGTTTTTCCTTGTTGAAGGTTTCCTACGCAAAAATCAAGTGTCCATTTAATTCCGCACTTTACATTTTTTTTTTTAATTTGTTTGTTTGGGTTAATTGTGATAAATATTGACTAATCGAAAAGGTTGGTAAGTAATTGATTAACAATTCATTCATCCCTTCTCTAAGTTGTATTAGACACACTTTGTGTATTTTCAATCCGTATTTATCTTGTAAAAGCCAGCGCTAGGTGGCTACCATGTGACCACACCTGGGGTAGCAAAACACTGCTTTCCATCCTCATAATTAGCAAGTAAAAAATTGGACAAGAAGTCATTAGACCACAACACCACACTTGTGTCAATCTTGCCACCCAAGTCATGCACAAATTGATTTCTCATGAATCAGATCCGCCAAAGAATTATAGCAAAAAAGGAAACTTCTTCATTCTTTAAACAAGCAAGACAAGAGAAGAAGAAGTCCTTAAACTCAGCTCTGTCATCACAAACCATACCTTTGAAAATGCTTAACTCAGAGCGCACAGCCTTCTGTAAGTGTCGCAGTGGAAAGTTTTTGTTAAGATCGATAGGTTTTAAAAATTTTATCGTCTTTGGACCTTTTTGTATACACGAACACGAGGAAGAGATGTTTTCATACTTTTGAAGAACACTCCTTCGTTTTCTTTTCGATCCCTCACCATTAAGCCTTCCGAGCTATGTCCCGCGATCTAGCAACTGTGTATGTGGGCACATCATAAATTCCGGGAGCAATTGAATGGAGGCTTAAGAGATCCGGAAGAGACAACCCTTAGTCTTCTTCCTTGAATTTGGCCAAGCTTGTGAAGAAAAAAAATTATTTTCTTTTTTCTTTTCCTTTTACCTTGCCTCTCTCTCTCTCTCTCTCTCTCTCAATTAGGGTTAGGTTAGTTTATTTTTCCTGATAAGTATATCTTATGTAAGGTTTTAGATATGTATTGGCTTGATTCCATTGCAAAACTCTCTTTATTTGTAATGGTTAGTTACTTAGGTGTTTCTTGGTGGAAAAGAGCTTCAAAGGAGAAAAGCATCTTCTCATGCAAATATCGTCTTCAAAAGGAAAAGCATTTACTTGGATGCTAAGGTATCAAGATACTTCTTCCTCTTGTAAGGCGTAAATGCACACACACACAATTCATACATTTGTGTTCCTGCATTGTTACACTAACCACACACACATACATTGCATTCATATGTGTCCCTACATCATTGTGCTCTCACACACTTGTTGAAGTATACACATGCATTAGTCTCAATTTGACAAACATTGTAGAATTGCATCTTTTAGGACTATCTCTAGGAAATTGCATACTTGTGTGATCTTGTATATATTTGTTTGGATTTTTGTTGTCTTGAACATGAATATATTCTCATATGATTCCTTTTTGAGTTCCAGTCATTTCGGTTACTCACTCATTTGATTTCGAGTTCAAACTAGGAAGTTACGCTACTTTATGTTCTTTTACAATGCATTGTCTTCGTCATTGTGTATCAAGTCTATTTCATATCCAATTGTAAAAGTTTCATAGTCTACCTCATGTGTTGTTGAGTTATGGTTCATAATCCAAAAGTGGATTCGAATTCGGAGTTCGGAGGTCGAAGAATGCGTAAGGTGTGCGAAAGGGAGTGAAGGAGGAAAGGGGAGGCAAAGTGCCACATTCCCTCATTCCTGTGGAGGCGTGTGGCTACCACAAGAAGGAGCCCTCTCAGCCTCCCCATGGTGGCCACGTGCCTCCACGAGGATCAAGGCTGAAGGTGGCATTTTACCTCTTTGCCCTTCTTTCTTCTCCAAGTGGTTTCCCTCCCTATTCAAAATTCAAATTTCATTCACCACACTATCACAACTCACACAACTTTTGCATTTTTGTTTTTGTCATATCTCTCTCATCTCAACTCCGAATTGAGTGATCCAGAAACCAAAATTGTTGGTCTTGAAGTGAGGAACAAGTCCAAAGCATTTTCAAGTTGAAAACATGTCCAGATTTCTCTTGATGATCTGATATCAGTTCAAGTTTCATCTTTTCTATTGGTAATCATCTTCTTTGCATTTTTCTTATGATCAACTTGATAATTCTTATTACTTGATTGATGAAAAAATGTTTAGAATGATTTTGATTCCTATTTTAGACTTTTTTGAATGATTTTTGAGTTATATCTTTTTGTGATTTTGATTGAACATATTTGAAAACTAAACTTGATTCACATGAAATTGATTCTAGAAATGTTTTGTAAGATGAGCTTGATTCTTGATTTCTAGGTTTAATTTCATGATCTAAGAACTAGGATTTTTGATTGAGATATTGAATATTCTAAATTAGTTCTTATTGATTCACATGCTTGGATTTCTAGATAACTTTGTGATTGAGTGTTGAAAGCATATTCTAGTTATCTAATTGCATGTTCATAGAGTTTGTGTGATCTAATTTCTCTATTCGATTGTGTTTGCATCATTTGCATCACTTAGATCATTTGCCTTGCAAAATGTGTGAAGTCTCTTGTTGTTGAGTGATTCTTCAACATAGAGCAAGGACGACTTGGCAAAGAGTGTGAGATTCTAAGTAAGTTTGAGCAAGAAGTCTTGGTAAGGAGTGTGAGGCTCTAGGTAAATCCAAGCAAGGAAGTCTTAGTTAAGAGCAAGGGGCTCAGAATAATTAAGCAAGGAAGTCTTGGCAAGAAGCTAGGCTTCAAGTAAGTCCAAGCAAGGAAATCTTCCTAGAGACTTAAGGATAGTCTCGGTTAGGGAGTGACTTTCTAGAGGCAAGCAATTTGTCTCGGTTAGAAAGTTGTGGCAAAGTGACTCACTAGGCCCGAGGGTAGATTAAGAGTAGATATCTTGAGAAGTGTATCAGGTGTTGATTGCCTTTGAGTGTGTATCTCTTTTTTCCATAGTGAATTGTGGTTTACCGGTGGTTGTGGATTCAACCCGTGGATGTTTCTTCTTTGGAGGTTTACCACGTAAAAACACTTGTGTCAAGTTTCGTTTTACATTTCATTACTTCCATATCTTTTATAGATTATATCACTTGTGAATTGTATTCTAAATTGTGTTGATTAAAGCAATCCATTTGTGAGATACATCAAGTGTGCACATCATTGTTCCGTGAAAAAGAAGTTTGAGAGAATTTGGGCCTATATCTATTCACCCCCTAGGTATATTTACACTATAATTGCTTAAGGGAATTTCATCTTATATACTAGGATCCTAGGGTTTAGTAAATCAAGTTAAAATAGGATTATAAATCTTTTTTAATTTGGTCACCACTAGGTTTGAACCCTTGACCTCTTTAAAACAAACAAAAATAATCTCTTATTTTTTTTTTTCTTTTGCTCTTGTCAGGGTTCGAAACTGAAACCTCCAAATAACAATTAATAATTCTTAATTATTAATATGTCAATTAAATAATCATATTATTTAATAATATTTAATTAATCAATTAAATAATATATTAATTAAATAATCATATCATTTAATTAATTCCCAAAATATATTTAAGTTACTTTTATAACATAATTAATTGGACCATCTAATTCTCCGTGAGCCTTATTATTATCAATCGTAAAGGGCTAGCAAGGGGATCTAATGGACCCACAGTTTTGAGCTCCAATAATACTTAGAAAAATTAATTAATCTCTTTAATTAATATTTCACAATTATTAACCTTGGAGTTATTCCACTAAAAACCAAGGTTGTACTCTCATAACTGTAGATGTTTTACACAACTAAATTATCAATGTCAATCGATATAGCTATTACATATGGTATGATCCTCCACAAGTAGTTCATAATTAGAGCTAAGTCATAAAGTCCGTTATACCTCTTTAATTATATATTTTCCTTTAAGTACCATTGATTCTCTAATGAATGATTATATCCTTCATTCCTTTACGGAAGAAGGAGAGCGCTCGTAATCGTTCAAGTCTGAAATCAACCCTTAAGGGAACTTCCCATCTACTTCTTGTAAGAAGGAGTGGATTCCTCTATTGTGTGCATATCTTCCCAGCCACAAGCCAAACCGTGATTCTAAGATATGAGGTTATTGATTGGAAATGCTACTCCGATCTCACTCATGGTATTTCAAGAAACATGATCTAACTTACAGGAGTCAGTAAGACACTCAGGATATAGATCACCCATATACATCCATCATTTGTCGATATATGAATCTTTTCAACTAACGGATCGTAGTGATAGATTCATATAGATCGTGGCCCAGTCATATATGATCACATCATATAAGGTGCTTGCATTCTCATATCACCATATGAGCAGTCTAGGATAAGATCACCGTACATTACAAAATGGACCGCAACTGTAGATTAACCATAAATAAAGTACCCAGCTTTATTTGCTTTCTACGAACTCTTTAGATTGCATGTCTCAAAATGAATTCTTTTATATATGACATTCATATACTCAGTTTGAGATTACATCTAGCAATCTTGGATGTTTAGCACATATAATATAAACGTATAAGTAATGTTAATTGAATGAAATAACTACTTCTTTTATTAATGAATTTATAACATTTACAAATTACAAGCTTTATGGCAAAAATCCCAACACCTTCAAGTTGGAACACCCCCATAAGGCATGCACAGTTGTCTCTGTGCACCTCTTGCAAACTGGGCAGATTTCCACAGTAGGGACTTTTTGATTAGCAAGATTGACCATTGTCGAAATCCAGTGGTGGCAAGTCCGCTAAAGGAAAACTTTAATCTTAGAAGGGATTACTAAATTCCATATCTTCTTCAACCAAAAGCCTGGACCTTGACTCCTAGAAAGGCATCTGTTACTGCATTAGGCCAACTCCCATCTTGTAACCACTTCTCACTGTAAACTCACCGTCAGTCGTAGAATGCCAACACAAAGAGTCTGGTCGATGAGTACTGCTAACCGGGATGGAAAAATTGCCAAAATGTCATCTTCCAAGAACAAATCCTTAATCAATTGGGTGTTCCACCCCCTGTTAAAGACTTTAAATTAGGGGTGGGCAAAAAACCAGTGAACCGAACTGAACCGAACCGAACCAGTCCAATCGGTTTTTTTTTTTCGATTTTTCATTGTTCACCAGTTCGGTTCGGTTCGGTTCGGTTCGTTTTTTAAAAAACCAGATATTTCGGTTTGGTTTCTGGTTCAAGGGTTCGAACCGGTGAACCGAACCGAACCAAGAATTGGTGTATATAATAAAAAATCCCTACATTTTTACGAATCCTATCAGTATATATTGCTTCTTTGCCTCTCTCTCTCTCTCTCTCTCTCGTCTAATCCCTAACCCTAAATCTCTCAACTACACCGTCCGCCGTCCTCATTCGCTGTTCTCGTCCTGGTCCACCATCCTGCCTCTTTGTTTCTCTGCTTCGTCGATTTGCTTAGGTTGGTTAAATAGATCGATCTCTTCTCTCTTCTCTCTTGTCCAGATCGATCTCTTCTCTTTTCTGTCTTGTCCATATTGATCTCTCCAGAAGTTGCTTTTATTTTCTTGAACTTTTTGAGTGTTTTGGTTCGGTGTTCTATAAACTCCTGCTTCAAAATTTGGTTTAAATGTGATATTTAAGATCGATGTCAATTTCATGCATGACTATTGGTTTGATTTCTGATATACTTTTCTTTATCTATTCTTTTTTTTCTTATATAGAAAATATAGGTATATTAGGATGAAAAATAATGTTGAAATTGGTTTAGATATTTTTATTAGAATGGTATATCTTGTTGAATAAGATGAGTAATTATACATTAGATTGTGATTTTACTCCGAAGTTTTGATGGTTAGAGTTAAGCTTGTATGGATAGATAATTCACTTGAGAAGTTATATATATATATATATTCTATTATACTAAGCTGTGTACTTGTCATATAGCAATTTTTATTGATTGTAGTTGTTGTGAAACATCTTTTATGTCTTACTGTCTATAGATAATGAAGTTGCATTTTAATCACAATTTCATCAGGTCATGCTTTTCTATATATAAAGGTTTAAATTGCTATATTTAAGGTTTAAATTGATGGATTTAAGGTTAAATTGCTAGATTATTCGGCCCAATAGGCCCAACATATGAAAAATTTGTGTTTTTTCAAATTTTCTAACCATGGCAGATTTTAAAAATTAAAGTGCAGTAATTTGACCCAATAGGCCCAAAACTGAAAAAACTGAACCGAACCAGTTCAATCGGTTTTTGATCGGTTCACACTTTTAAATTTTATTAGATTGGTTCACTTTTTCAAAAACCGAATATTATCGGTTCACTCGAAAAGTGAACCGATCCATTAAATGCCCACCCCTACTTTAAATGGCTAACCAAAGAAACATCGTCACGAACCTGTGGAGAATAAACTGTGAAATTGATGGGACAAAGGATCCATCTATCCCTATAAATTGACATTGAAGTCCCAACACCAATCCACCATCAAGTTCTCTTTTCTAACATTTCACAACCCCAACAAAGGCTGTGCCACACAGATGATCCGCTCGAAGAGACACCAGCATCCATGAAACTCTTGCCCGAATAATAATAACCACTTAGCACTCTTCCCGCCAAAGAATTCGGGTTCTTCTCCAACCTCTAGCCCTGCTTGGCTAACATAGCTTGATTAAAAATATTAAGATCATGTTATCCCATTCCTTCCTCATATTTCCCAACACAAATCCTCTTCCAAGAGGCCCAATGCATCTTCTTTTTCACTTTGTGCTGCCCTACCAAAATCTGTTGAAAAGTTTTTGTAACTCTGAAATAAGACCACCTAGTAATTTGAATAAGCTCATTGTGTAGGCTGGGATAAACTAAAGCACCGCCTTGATTAAGACCTCTTTCCCACCCACTGATAGGAGCTTACATCCCTAACCTCTTAGTTTGTTCCTAATCTGATCCTTTATTTCATTGAAAAGATTCTGCTTGTTCATGCCCTCAAAACCAAGTAGTCTAAGGTACCGATCATGACATCCTACATGCCGAACTCCTAAGACTGCAGCCAAGCGATCACCGTCCTCGAAAGAGATCGAGTGGCTTACACACATTCCCGATTTATCGAAATTCACTCTTTGTCTTGAAGCTCTTGAATACACATCCAAGATATGTCGAATAGCCTCAATCTTTAACAATAGCACCCACGAATAAGAGACTGTCGTCCGTAAAGAAAAGGTGGGAGATAATCGGTCCCGACTTGTTACATTTGAAGCCCATAAGGCCCCTCTGAGAAACTGATGTATTGATCATGCTTGACAACCCCTCTACCACTAAAAGATACAAGTAAGAGGATAGTGGGTCCCCTTGGCGGAGACCTCTAGACAGAACCAAGTTCCCACAAACACTATCATTTACCAAAAAAAAGAGTAACTCACGGTAGTTATACATCCCATCACTCGCTGCACCCACCTCTCGGGAAACCCCATATGAGCAATAATCTTGGCTAGAAAGCCCCATTCTACTCTGTCATAAGCTTTCGATATGTCCGACTTTAGAGCCATAAACCCTCTCTTTCGTTTCCGAACCCGTAAAGCATGAAGGCACTCTAAACCGATGATGGCGTTATACGTTATTAGTCTGCCCAGTATAAACGCGCTTTGTGTTTCTAACATTACTTCGCTATTAATTTGTCTAAGGCATTCCAACGTTTTTTTATATAATTATTATTATTTAATTCATCCCACTAATTGCCCATTCACCTTTATTAAAATAGTTATGCAATTTCTCCTTTATCTTTGTGACAAGGGTCAGGTTTCACATTCGTTTATTAAATCTCAAAGTGTAGGAAGACCCGTAATGGGAGTTACATTTTTAATCATACTTGTAACGGTCGATCTCATTAAATCCTAGCAAATTTCTACCAAGTACCAAATTAGGTTAAATTTCAAAAATAAAAATAAAATAAAACCAACCCATTAATTAAGCGGTTGTCCATTTTGTCTACAAATTAATAGTATCAATCATCTAATAATTAATGGATATGATAGAGCCGGTACTTAGCTTTATGGTGTCATTTTTTGTATATATGTATCAATGTATCATGCTGTCCTTTTCAACTCAATATTTCTAGATGGTTACTTGAATTTAGTCCTTTTATGTCGACGAGTATACCTTTCCACTTCACCTACCGAATCCTAACTTTGATCAATTAATGCTCATAATATGCTTTACAAAACATCTTTTGAATGTTTATCCAAGCAAAACATTTTAAATAGTTTTCATTTCTTTTTTCTTTTTCCTGAATTTCAGATAAACCCAATTGTACATTGAAATTTGTTTACAATTTCCTTTGTCAGTTTCACCAAGCTATGACGAAAGATTATTCTCTGTTATATTTTTTTCTAAAAGTAAGAAAGAAATGTATTGAATTTCGGCATTTCTTATAAACATGAAATTCGTGGCATGTGATTTGTTAAACAAAAATTTTATTTAATATGTAATATTTGAAGGGAAAAGCACATATATCTAGCCTCTATTACGTATACATTTGCTTAAATAGTAAATACATTGTTTCAAATTTTCAATATACAAATTTTGTTGTTATTGTTTCGAATTTAACAATTTTAATGTTTAGATTCAAATCCGAACCAAAATAAATATCAATAAACCAACAAAATGGCAGAGCTTTCTTGTAAATTCCTATCAAACTTTTACAAGCCAACAAAGTAAAATTCTTTTTTGTAAATGCTCAGGACAAGCCTAAACAATACCAACGAGATTTTCATTAAATAATATATTATATAGCTAATTTTTTATTCTTTTAACGTTACATTTAATTTTTGTATTTTTTACACTGTAATTTTGAAATTAAATTAGCCCTAAAATTTTAAAATAAAATAAAATAAAATATTTGTAGCCATATAATTTTTTTTAAAAAAAAACTAATTCGAAGAGCTTATTTATTATTATTATTTTTTTTGACAAAGAAATTGAGTCAAATTTTGATAAAATAAATAATGGTTAGGATATTTTGATAAAAAAATTTAAGAGGTAATTTATAATTTTTCAAAATATTTTCAAGATTGAAGTAGGTCGTCGCAAATCAATCTGACATATCTTGTTTGGTTTGGAAAACATTGTAAATTTTGGTATTTTAATTATATATAATTATAATTTCTTTGTCCAATATTAATATGTGAAAATGGTGATGAATGGCACTCCTTTGAGTTTGACTTTCAAAAGTATTATCATTTTAAAGATTAATTGCAATAATATACCCTGAGTTTTTTTCAAAAAGGCTTAATATTCATCTAATTCAATTAATTGATGCAGCTCCCTTGTCGTTAGTCAAAATCCGTTAAAGATAACGGTCGACCGGATTCGTAAGGGTAACATCGTCATTAACCAACTCAATTTTATTTATTTTTGGATGGAAACATAATAAAAAAATAATTTATTTATTTTTAAATTAAAAACTAAAAACAGAATTTTTTTTTTAAATTTGAGGATTATCTCCTCCGATAGAGATTAGGAATGACAATGGACCGGGTTCGGGTGGGTTTTGGAAAAACCAAACCCAAACCCGTGAAAGAAAATGACATCCAGACCAGCCCATGAACCCACGAAATGTAGCGGGTTCGGGTTTGGGTTTCACCCATGGATTTTAGCAAAATCCAGACCCATTGCAAACCCATGAACTTCTAAGAATTTTCAAGTGGGTGTGACAGGTTACCCGTGAACCCGTGAAAATGCTCTCTACAAATCGGAGTAGAAAAATCCTCCTCATTCAGTCATTCACTCTCCCTTTAATCTCACAAAACAACTCATCCTTAATTTTTTTGGTTCTTAAACAGAATTTTTCATTCAATTCAATATATAAGCCAACAAAATTGACTTCTAATTTTGTTAATGAAAATTGACTATACAGTACAAATACCATACACGATTATGTGTAAGTGTTTTCAAGTTAGAGGTAGGAGAGGATCTCCATCACATGTTCCACCTTCACCACGGCAGCGATGGTAACCGCGACGGAGAGTGGGAGTTCATAGTGGCCTTTGTTAATGACTAGAGCAGTGGTAGGAGGCAGAGCAAGCAGCGGCAGTCTAAGCATATGTGAAGAAGAAGAAGAAGAAGCAGCAACAAGAAGAATAACTGGTGAAGATGAGATAAGAGTGACGTTGGTGAAGCAATGAAAAGAAAGAGATGTGAGTTTAGGGTTTTAACTTTTAACTCAAAACTACGTAGTTTTGATATCTGAGTATCTGACTTTTATAAAATTAATATAAATTATATTTTATTTAAGTAAACGGGTTCAGGTTTGGTTTTTTTCCAAACCCTCACCCTCACCCTCACCCGTGACTGGTTGAAATTTCAAACCCAAACCCGCCCATGGGTTCAATTATCACCAACCAAATCCTCTTCAAGTGGGTTGGGTTCGGACGGGTCCCACGGGTTCAGGTTTAATTGCCATCCCTAATGGATATCTGGTTCAGATATTCAGATATCCTCCATTTTTAGAGGAGATCTGAACCAGATCTTCCTTTAATGGAGATCGTCGATTGGACGGCGACTTGCATTAGAGATCCGGTTCTCTTCATCTCCTTCTCCCAAAATGGAGAACCGGATCTCCATTAAAGATTTGGTTCTCTTTGTGAAGATTTGGGTGTTAATATTGCTCAATACTTTTGACACCCAAAATCAATAATATTCTGATCTATTTTGATATCAGATTGTACTTTGTAGGTTATCTCCATTAATGTAAAGTTTTGGATCTCTATTAAACTTTGACACCCAAAACTCCATGATGAAATTCTTTAAGAAGTTGTTAATACTTTTGTATTTGAAAAATGTTTCAGTTTCAGAAGGGATTTCGGACTTCGATGGTGGTTGATAGAGTAATCCTTAATCATAATTTCCAGTATCAGTACTGTCTACAACATAAAACTTGTGATTGGTAGTAAAAGTAAACGACCGATTCTCCTGTCGCAAGCGAATTCGCTCTTCATAGATTTCTCGAGATATTTTCTTACGAAGTTTTGCTATGGCTTCCATAATTGCCTCTGGTTTAGGCAGACAAAAATTCCTCGGATGGTGCCACAATCTGTTCTACGTACAACAATGTGTTGAACTACTTCAACAAGTCGGCGCGTACTCCTGTGGCAAGTGAATTCGCTCTTCATAGATTTCTCGATATATTTTCTTATGAAGTTTTGTTATGGCATCTATAATTGCCTTTGGTTTAGGTAGATAGAAATTCCTCAGATGCTACCACAATCTGTTCTACGTACAACAATGTGTTGAACTACTTCAACAAGTCGGCGCATAAGATATCTAGCATCTGATGTTCGTACAGCGGTATCCACAACTCCTTTGCGGGCTCCATATCAAGAGATTATATATTCTGTTAAAGAAATCAACTTCCTTGTCCTTGTTAATGTGATCGCCAGTGAGCAAATCATGAAATCCTTATTAAGGGCGGAGGAGTGGAACGATCAGACCGGCATACCAACAAAAAGAAAAGGTGGCTAGATGAGTTCGATCCGATAGGCTTGCCAAAACAATCAGATTTTTTCGTACTTTCAACAAGTCGTGATAGAGCGAAATCCATTACTGCATAATGATGATTTGTAGCTAATGTATCTCCAATTTAAGAATTTTTTTTTTAATATCTTGTAATGGAAATAAAATCTGGTAAAATTACGAAATCGAGTTATGGAATTTCAGTTTCTGATTTTGTCGAGAGAAGAAGAGGAGAGTCTCCTGTGAGACTGACATCTACTGGGGTTGACAATGGCAAATCTCTATGCTATCTCCAATTCAATATCTGGGAACCACTTTTCAAAAAAAAAAAAAAAAAATCTGCAACCAATTTTGTGTTTATTTATTAATACTTCATAAGGAATTCTGGGACCATTAATTTTTCGAGATTTTTTTATTCTATTTTTCAAGACTTATTATATCTTCATTTTTTTAATATATTTATTATAAGTTTATTAATTATTTAATTATTACTTATTAGTTTAAAATCGATTATTTTAAGAGTAAAGACAATTCTTTATCTAAAAAAAAGTATAGGCAATTAAGAAATTTTCAAATAAAGCCTAGGGACATTTTTGACTTTTTATTCTCAAACTTCAATCAACTATTAAATAAGATGTGAGTCAACTGTTGACCGGGGGCCTGCTGCAATTAAATCAATTTATTGAATATTAAGCCTTTTTGGAAAAACTTAGGGTATGCTATTGCAATTAACCCTCACTTTAATAACTTAAATTTTAAAGGCACCAAAATAAATAAACTTCCAAAAATGCACTTACTTTACATATATATTTTTTATTTACTTTTCAGTTTTTCAAATTTTTTTTCATCTTCTTCATCGGCTTCCATTGGAGGTCTGTTTGAGGTTGAACAGACCTCCATTGGAAGTCGAAATAGGGGTTGAAATCGGCCTCCACTGGGGCTCGAAGTCATTCGACCTCTATGGAGGTCAATGAAGAAGTAGATAATTTTTTTTTTGAAAATTTCATTTTGTCCAATAAGTCTCAGAAATAAGTCTTGCGTTTTTTTGTATTTTCGAGACTTATTTTGATGTTTCTAAGACTTATTTTGTATTTTGAGACTTATTTTCTAATTTTCGATACTTTTCGGGTAATTTCTAAGATTTTTCAGGTAGTTTTTGAGACTTCTTGGGTATTCCTAAGACTTATTGGGTATTTCCGAGACTTATTTTATAGTTTCTGAGACTTATTGGGTATTTTTATAATTTCCGAGACTTATTGGACAAAAATTAAATTCTTCAATTATTTATTTATTTATTTATTATTATTATTTTTTTATCTTCTTCTTTATTGACTTCCATGGAGGTCAAACGATTTTGACCTCCATTGGAGGTCAATCAAGAAAAAAAAAATCAAAATAATGATGAACTAGTTACTGGGTGGGGGGTGCATTTCTGGAAGGAACTCATTTTAGGTGCCATTTAAACTTAGGGTTAATAGCACCAGTACTCCCTGAACTTATAGCGAAATTGCATAGTGCCCCCTATACTTTTTTTCCTGGCATTAAACCCCTCGGACTCCCATAAATTGCAAAAATGAACGGATTACTAACTTCCGTCCATTTTTTTGTCACGTGCAGCTACAGTTAGGGGTAAAGTTGGAATTAAAAAAAAAAACAATTAAATTACAAAAGAAAAATAATAACATAAAAAATATTACATATATATATTAAAAAAAATCTTAATCTTACGGTGGAGATCAAAACTTAAAAATAAAAAATAAAACATTACAGGAAAAGTAGAAAACTGAAAAGAAATAATTCAAATTTTATTTTATTTTATCTTTTCATTCTTTTTTCTTCTATTTTCTCAGCAACCAAACCATAAATAAAAATAATAATAAAAAAAAAAACTTTAGATTTCACCAAATTCACCTTCACCCAAACCCACCGCCGCCCTCTAACTTTTCTCCTCTTTCCCCGAATCTCTTCACCAAACCCATACAATCAACCCGTCGCCTCCAGATTGTGTTTCTCTCTCTGTCTCATTTCAAATCCAATTGGATTTTGGTTGATTTCGATTTAGGGTTTTGGATTGGCCGATTGGGGGTGATGGTTGTGGTTGCTTTGATTCAGGGTGGTAGTTGTGCTTTATTTTGATTTAGGTTTGGGTTGTTGTGTGGTGGTGGCTATGGTTCTTCGATTTAGGGTGATGGTTGGCTTTGATCTGGGCGGCGAAGATGGGGTTTTTGGGTTCGGGTTCATTAGGCGGCGGCGATGGTCTTGGAGATTTGGGTTTGTTTGTTTATGATGTGTTGAAGATGATGATGTTTTTGGATTTATTGGGTGCAAGTTCCTCAAGTTTGATTGACTTGTTTCGGTGACAAACCGCATGTGGGGCTTGTTATAAGGGTAGCTTAGGCATTTGATGGTTGGTGTTTTCCTCAACCAAGGCCCTCTCAAGATCTTAAGAGAAGAAGCACCAAAGGTATATTCTTGTGATTACTTGCTTTGAAGAGATCTAGTTGCACATACACATAACTCATGTATATCTCTAATTCTTGTATGTTGCGTGGTTTATATGAGTGCATTCATATTCATTGTTATCTCTTCATGCATGTTTAATTGATTGCATCTTGTTCATTGAAATGCCATGACATGTTTAGGCATTAGAATGCAAAGTCATGAAGTCTCTTCATGCATGTTTAAATGATTGCATCTTGTTCATTGAAATGCCATGACATGTTTAGGAATTAGGATGTAAAGTCATGAATTCTATTCATGCATGTTTTATTGATTGCATCTTGTTCTATGACAATGTTATGACATGTTAGGCATTAGGATGCATTCACTACTCACACGTGCTCTTCATGTATGATAGTTTTAAGTGTGGTGTAATTCGTTTCCGTTTGAGTGATCGGAAACATCTGCGCTTGCACGATAGTGTGCATGTCTTAACACGATGGTTGACCACTTTAGAAGGTCTCATTCTTCTCTTGGATAAGTGTTAGATTTGGTTTGGTTGTTTGGAGTGAAGTGTCTAGTTTCAAAAGATTGGATTTCAATGTTTCAATTGTTTTCAAAACTGACCTTTGCATGGTCTTGTGACCATAGCGTTTTATACAAAGTTTTAAAATGAGTTTGAAAATTTCTATACAAACTAAACACCCATACCTTTCTATTGATCATAACTCTTTCTACAGACATTGAAACGTCATTCCATAAAAAGGAGTAGAAAGTAGACATTCATACCTTGCCAACGGTATATCATACGAAGGGTTTTGATGTCGTTTGGTCATGGTTTGGGGCGCTCGAAAATCAAGCTGTTGTGCTGATTTGCCGGTGCGCTAGTGAATGCGCGGGTCTATACTAGCGCACTGCTCTACC